>JAJJWW010009507.1:0-378184 GCA_023531295.1 Papaver armeniacum
AGAATTTGGTAATTTGGGGGTGTGGATGAGGAATGAATTTAAACCTTAAACAAAATGCACGCGCGGTGAGTGCTTGTAGATTCGAGAGATCAACTGGCAAGTCCTACGAAACGAAGAAATGGCCGCTCCAGACTTGCTTCGGTCACAAAGTGAAGGAGATGGGGTTGATCTAGGAGGGAAGCTAAGATGGTGTTGAGATTGTGAAGGTGTAGACTTGTTTATGACTTGCCAGGAAAGGAACAAGCTTACGATTGGTGTAAAGTGTGATCCGTGTTTTCTTGTTTTTCTGTTTTCCTCTCTTGTTGTTTGGAAATAGGGCGGAGAACCTATTTATACAAGTCATTGAGTCTTATTCACATCTCTCGTGGGAAGTGGAGGAAGTGGAGTAATGGAGTAGTGGGAGTTGTGCGTTGGGTGATACACGACCAGCCTTGCCCACTTCTCCCCTGCTCATCTCTAACCGTCCATGACTTCCTAACACGTTTGTGATGGCGTTGCACGCCGCACGCCAAGTAAACCGCCGGTACCTCAATACCCTGTAAAGATGTATCCCCGCCTTGTGACATGATTGATGAAACTGAATGTGTGGATTGTGGATCCACGAAAGATAGCATGTATTGCCGAATTGAATAACAGCAAGTTATTTCAGAAGTCGTATACTTGTGAAGTATCGTGTGTATTTTATGTACCGCATCATGGTGTGGTAAAGCCGGCTGGGTAATGACGCCACCGACTAATTAACTCCCGACTGTGGTTGTATAACCAGCTCGGGTGAAGTTGGACTATGAGATGATCTTTGAGACACTCATCTCGCGACCGTTAATGAAATTAGGTTTTGAAGAGGCGCGTGCCTCCTTCGCCTTGGCTCTAAACCAAGCATGGGAAGGATTTCGGTGAGAGGACCGACCGGGCGTGCATGTAGTTAGCATGCCGTGTACACGTCCATGTCTCAACAAAAATATGAAGGTGCGATCTAGGCCACTCAATTTGATCGGCAAAGAGGAGTGGTTGAGATCGATTTTGCAATAGGAGTTTGATGCCGCAAAAGGCCGCGCACCATGCTCTTTTCCGGCGCGCTGCTCCAATACGACCTAACTTGGTCGGTCTCGACGATTGGTTTGACGTGAAGATGGTAGGCCGGAGTTCACGCCTATACTCGAATATCCCATTAAACATGATCCAGCCACCCAAATCGTCCTACGGGTTGAGCGTCGAGACGGGCTTGTGGTTTGGGAGGCGGGCTCACGCTAGTTTGGAAGACGTTTTGGATTAACTGTGCATGAGAGCTTGGTCGAACACATGAGGAGGGTAGATGGGCCTACGTGGTCATGCGTCGGTATGACCTGCACTGCGACCTAACTGGGACCCTCCATTTCAGTGCCGGAGAAGATGGACGCCATGATGCTCAAAACCCTAATTTTGGGTTTCCAAAAATGTGCGCCATCTCTGTTTGGGCGACAATTTTGTCACGACCAAACATGGTTGGTTTTGACCGATTGGTCAGCATGTGTAGGCGCCCACTATGATCGTGTTGACATGCTCGGGGCCCTTTGAATCTACATCTTCACCCTCCATCTATACCGCGAAGATGGATGGTTGAGATCGCAGAACACATGTATATGCGCCGCAAACCCTAATTTAGGTTTTCCGTCCATAATGCTTGGTATGAATCCATAAGTGTTAGGCCAATGACCGACCATGCGGGGTCGGCCGTGGGTATTCCATACCTGCTTGGGGGGGTGATGGAATTGATCTGGGGTCATCCAATCATGCTTATGGAGTTGGATGACGCGATCGCATCATATCCGGACTGGACGGCCACCCGTGATGCTCAATCGGGCTAGTATAACACACCGAGAGGGATCAATCAAGCAGATAACACACCGAGAGTCACCGCATTTTATTTGCATGGTTTCATTATAGTGCTTGAGGTTCGCGGTTACCTCAGAAGAGTAACACCTAACTGGTCATGCCACACCGATAATGAGTAATGGAAATACAAGGTCGATATGAAATTCACAGAAGGGATTGTTGCTACATGCTCCAACCTCGAGGAATTTCATGTATGGGCTGCACGGGATTGTTGCCACATGCTCCATTCTTGTGAATTAGTGAGGAGTATCCAACACTTATAAATGGCTTTATCTTTTACAAGATGTCAACGATAATTTTTTCCAGGTTTTTACAATTTTAACCTTGAACGAAAAATCCACCATCAACATTAAGTCCCCGCCTAGCACATAATGGTTACACTATTGTGTGGTAGGCATGAGATGGTGACATATACGTGAGAAAGACAGATGAAAGAAGTTTACCTGAAGAGTGTTGGCCAACCGCTAGTCGCCCACGCCGTTATGCTTGTATGGAATCCTTTGTGGGACCGGTTTCCTCTTTGGGTATCCGAATCAAAAGAGGAATCCAAACAAAAGAGAGGTATCCTTGTTCCATTGGGATTCTTCTAATTTTTGTCTATAAAAAGAGACCAACCCCTTTTCTTTTCTCACGTTTTTTTTTTTTTTTCATTGCTCCAGCCTCCCGCCCGTGACCTTGCGTCGCCCCCCACCGACCGCCGCTGTTCTGAGAGTTGTTGTCCGGAGTCCGCCGCCGTCCGTCACTCGTAAGTTTCGGGTTTTTGATTTTTTTTTTTTTATAAAGGTAAAACCCTAGTTTGTTAGGTAAACACCTTTTGTAAGACATGTATATGCTTAGTTTTTTCCACCTGCTGTTGATACGTCAATATTTTCTAGAATTGCTTAAGAAACAACACGTGAATCCATGATCATGTTGTTTTTGCTTCTTTCCACCATTGCATGCAAAACTAGCTTCTTAGATTGTAGCTTGGGAAGAGACCTTGGCTTGAATTTCGTAGAACATAATTCCCACGATCATGAGAAAACCGTGTTGTAATACGTGCTCGTGAATGTAACCCCACCTTGTGCGTTTGATCCGAACGTGGGTCCCACCCACATATGCTTGACGATTTGAAAACAAACATTCGTACTCTGAAACTTGTACCGGACTTGAAACCAATACTACTTGAAACTTGTACCGGACTTGAAATCAATACTGCATCAAACTTGTACCGGACTTGAAATCAATACTGCATCAAACTTGTACCTGATTTGAAACCAATACGTATTTTGAACTTGTATCGGACTTGAAACCAATACCAGACTTGAATGATACCGGTGCTTGGACCCAATCTCAACTTTTGTGTATTTCAACGGGTTGTGTCTTGTCATGTGACTACATGCCCCATGCGTTTTTCATACAAGTTCTAACTCCTATTTTCATTGTGGAATGAAGAAAAGAACTCCCGTTGAGATGTCTTCCTGAGATAATGCGGTCCAAGCCAGGAAGTGTTGCTGCTTCAAAGATATGCCGAACATCGATGATGAGTTGTTTACTTCGCCTTTTCCAAACATCGAAGGCATCCTTTCATAAGATAGTCCCGTTTCCGATTCGTAAAATATGGATGCCGATCCATTTTCTTCTTCAAAGACTTGTGATGAGATTTTGTCTCCGGAGAAATGAATATCCGCCTTTCCCTATTGACTTCAATATCTGCCATACCCACTCGGGTTCTTATGAAGGATGGATGAGACGACATGTTGAGTAATAAGGACATTAAAGATAATTTTCTTTCTAAGACAAATCCTCAATGCGGTCATGGTAGATTCACGTTTTTGAAATTAAGAAAGACGCATACGGGTGTGATTACCTTCATATATCGGTGGCGTATTTCTACTCATACAGCCATATCTAGATGGGGAGAGATGACTATTACCCGAGAGAGTGTAGCTGCATTAATGAACCCGCCCGTTGCCTAAGTCTTTCTGACGATCTCTCCGATACGATAACGAACTATGATGTTATACTTCAAAAGGTGGCGAATTCGACAATCTGACAAGGAGGAGAAAAAAGATACGAGATGCTTTTACACTGTCCAAATGGAGTGGTCTCCTGCACCGGGAGCCGATCAAGAGTTGGAAAATGAGCTTCACAGATTATGCTCTCGCTCTTTATGGCTATCCGTAGATATATTCGATTTATGGTTTGGAAACAAAACCATTATAGGTGACCTTGTTAAGATCGCTATAAAGTCAAAGGTAAAGTTCTTCCCTGGGTGCCCCTATTCCTTGATCACGATTCATCCTGGGACGCCAAAGAATGGACATGCATGTTTCTAACGGGTACAAAGAAGGTGGAATCGCACGTTCACTTTGCTTTTCTTCTGTGCATTCTTATGGGAACACTTCAAAAGCTATGCTCCTTCCTTGCAAATTTGCTCACCAACTTGTATGGTGGCTCGAGAATACTGATCGGAATAAGAGGCGTCCCAGAGTGGCCACAGACTCATGGACGATTTGACAAATGTGTCTTCCGTAGATTGGCCGTCCATGGGGGCCGGTCCACCCTTCCGTTGTTCAGCCAAAGACTTTTGATATTGCTTCTGATGGCCCTGATGTTGTGTTGCGTACTGATGTTAAGACTATGAGATCCGGGAAATTGTTTACGCGCAAACCGCATCCCGTGATATGTCCCGTCTTTATTCAACGAAGAATTTACCGTGACTCCGTATTGGTCATCACTGTGGCGGCCTTTTGCCAAATGGGGTTTGATCAAAGGTGTCCCATTTATCCGTCCACCAGGGGTTCCGAGAGAATTCTCCCGAGTATTCTTAATGCCGACGTGTTTTTGAACGGGTGAGCCTTCCCTTTCCGGCCTATTGGGAGAAACCCTGTAACCGATAAGTACAAGGAATTTTGGAGCAGTAACCTGATTTTCCGTGAATTCTCGGAGAGTATTGTGACAGGTTTCCGTGGTGAACCATCTTCTGACGTTTTGAAAAGCATTTCCGGTTGAAGCCACTTCCAGCCAAACGGGACAGAGCCGAGGATTGCAATTCCCAAGAAGGAGAGAGATCCAAGAGGCAGCATGGTTCGGGTGATCCTCAATTCCCTCCAATATGCAGGTATTTAAATTTCTTCCCGTTGGTTCCTTTATTTCTCCAGGGTGAATCTTTCTAAGAGTAATTCTGCTTGAAATCAGGGATTCCGAAAGAGAATGTCTTCACAAGGCCGGCGCGCGTATCTTAATGAGAAGGTCAGGCAGACCGATCTTCAGCGCCGAGAAGTCCTGGAGAAACTGATCTTCATGTTGAGAAGTCTGGAGAAACCGATCTTCATGTTGAGAAGTCTGAGAAACCGCCCTTTCCCTGACCATGACAGATGATGCAAGCCTGGCTGGACAAGCCGCTCCCGAGTGATCTTGTTGACGGGATCGTGATGGAAATTAGTACCTGTGAGCAAAGTAGATGCCAAGGAGTATAAGAAAGGTAGTCTCGCACAATTGAGGCGCTCCCCTTGAAATCCGTCCCGAGTGTGTGTTCCTTGAATATGGCTATTGTGGTGACTTCTTCCCAAAGGCCTCCTGCAACTCGATAAGGCTCGTGGTTGGTAAGTTACCGTGATGCAGCCCGGGGCTTTGTTCGATCCTCCTTTTATCATCCCTTATCCAGTCATGTGTTGGTTGGTGGATTCAACGTGCCGGGCTCCGCCTCAAAGAGTTGTATACGGAAATATGGGAGAAACACGGTCATATTGCTACCACTTGAAGCTCAAGAGTCATCTTGCATTGGTCAACCGCGGTCAGAGGCTTTATTTTCTATCCATGGGATGAGCTGCCGCGACTGGGCCGAATGCTTTCTCGAGGAGATGATTGAAGACTGGAAGTGCCATCGAGATGTGTTTGTGCAAAATGACTTCAATGCTCCTTGGTTTCTCAAAAGGTTCTCCGAGATTCAGGGAGCCCAAATTATAAGGTGAAGCCTTTCCCGCAGTAAAAGCGTCACTCGCAGAAGGAGTTGAAAAGTTGTCTCGAGGAGTTTAAGCAATGTTGTACTTCAAAGGATGAAAGTCGCTCTTGCCTGTAAGGACGAGTTGCTTCAAGGATTTTCCTCAAGGATTGTGCCATATACTTGTCTCTTCTTTTAGATGTTTTTCTTTTTGAGTGATAGTGAGGATTTTCTTTCGTAATTTGACTTCCGGTTTTGAATAGGTAATTGAACCGGGTTTATTTTGAGATAGTTTTGTGAATAACTTTTCGAAAGAGGTTATTTTAAATGGAATTTTGCATCTTGGTCATGAATGATTGCACATGTCATATGAAATTGCAAATGTCGTGTAAAAGGAGGTATGAAGGGAAACAAATATGGCATTTGATCGTTGAGCCTCTTTCTCCATGTGCGGATGCTAAGTCCCCAATGAATTCTAAAACTATCCTTCTTGTAAAATTGTTGAGTAGAACTTACTTGCTTTCGAAGCCTCACTTGTATCGAACCGGAGTAGCCTTTCTAAGAAAATCCTCCGCACCAATCTCTCGCAGTTATCGCTCTCCGGACCAAGCTTCTCCCGAACAATGCGCTTCAAAGTGTTGCATTCGCCGGTGGGGTGATGGAGGAACCGGTGGAAATGATGCGACTGGTCCATTACTTGATCGCTGGGCTGACGCCATACCCGGGGTAGCTCCACCTCTCCATTTCGTACCCACGCTCCAGCAGCTCGGCATCTTCTTTCTTGGGAAGGGGAAATGTAAGTACCTTGAGTCCGGCTTTTCCTCGTTAGTGGGCGTTGTGATGTCTCTCCGTGGCTTTGATGTGGAATGAGAGAGATGAAGTTGGGAGATTTGCGAGTGCCATCATATCTCCGCGGATCGCTTGCCTAGGTAAAGGGATGTGGAAGGTGTCGTAATGTCACTTTCTGAGGACCGGATTGAACGTTCCCCACCTCGTATTCGTGTATTTCCCGATTGATTTCTCCTTCCTCAAGCATTTCTTCAGTCGGTTGGAAGGCCGACGCTGATTGGACAGTCTTCCGGGCTTCAACAAGAGTTTTGAGATATAAATCTTCTAGCAGGGCTCCGTAGGCTGCAGGCTCCCTTTCTTTATCTCGGCGTACATTGTAGTACTCTGGATGGGGAAGTCTTTTCTTCTCGTGGAGTTGCTTCAGTATGGACCATGTTGTCCATCTTTCCCGATCCGTTTTGCGATTACGTTGTTCTTTTTGCTTCTCCACTTGTAAAGGTGTGACTCCCCGACTAAGGATTCAACGTTTGCACTGTCCGAGTTGATGCCTACCGACCCTTCTTGTAATTGTGCTACTATATCATTCAAAGGTGAAATGTCTCGCTCGCCTTTCCGGTGATACCTGGCTGATTTGCCAAGACATCCCCCAAGCATTCTATTTATACTTCCCAGGATATCTGAACCACCTGCGGACTCCGAGTGAGGGTACATCGTGAGATGAAAATTGAAAATTTGAGAATTCAATTTTTTGCAACCGAGAGATCAACCTCCCACTGTGGTCGCCAATTGTTTATGGGTGAAAACTACTCCTGCAGAATTTGGTAATTTGGGGTGTGGATGAGGAATGAATTTAAACCTTAAACAAATGCAATCGCGTGGTGAGTGCTTGTAGATTCGAGAGATCAATCTGTGCAAGTCCCGGCCTAAACCAAGAAATGGCCGTTCCCGGACTTGTTTCGGCCACAAAGTGAAGGAGATGGGGTTGATCTTAGGGAGGGAAGCGAAGAAGGTGTTGAGATTGTGAAGGTGTAGACTTTCTTATGACTTGCAACAGGGAAAGTGAACAATCTTACGATTGGTGTAAGCAGACTCGGTGTTTTCTTGTTGTTTTTCTCCCTGCTTTCTCCTCTCTTGTTGTTTGGAAATAGGGCGAGAACCTATTTATACAAGTCATTGAGTCTTATTCACATCTCTCGTGGGAAGTGGAGGAAGTGGAGTGATGGAGTAGTGGAGTTGTGCGTTGGTGATACACGACCAGCCTTGCCCACTTCTCCTGTTCATCTCTAACCGTCCATGACTTCCTAACACGTTCTTGTGATGGCGCGCTGCACGCTGCACGCTGTAAACCGCTGCACCAATACCCCAAGATGTATCCCCCCGTTTGTGACATGATTGATAAAACGGAATGTGGATTGTGGATCCACGAAAGATAGCATGTATGTCAATCAATAACACAAGAGCCAGTAGAAGTCGATACTTGTGAAGTATCGTGTGTATTTTATGTGCACGCATCATGGTGTGGTAAAGTGATAGGTAATGACGCCTCACCGACCAATTAACTCCCGACCAGGTTGTATTACCAGGTTGGTGAAGTTGGACGGATGAGATGATCTTTGAGACACTCATCTCCGGCTACCGTTAATGAAATTAGGGTTTTGAAGAGGTGCGCAAGCATCACTCTTCACTTTGGTCAAAACCAAGCATGGGAAGGATTTGGAGAGGACCGACCGGGCGTGCATGTAGATAGATGCCGGTGTACACGTCCATGTCTCATTGTCCCATGAAGGTGCGATCTAGGCCACTCAATTTGACCGGCAAAGAGGAGTGGTTGAGATCGATTTTGCAATAGGAGTTTGATGCCGCAAAAGGCCGCGCACCATGCTCTTTTCCTGCGCTGCGTTCCAAGACGACCTAACTTGGTCGGTCTTGGCCGATTGGTTTGACGTGAAGATGGTAGGCCGGGGTGTTCACGCCTATACCCGAATATCCCATTAAAACGTGATCCGAGCCACCCAAATCGTCCCGGCGAAGCTGAGCGGTCGAGATCGCCATGGGTTTGGGAGGCGTGGCCACGCTAGTTTGGGCGCACGTTTTGGATTAACCAGGCATGATATGCCTTGGCCGAACACATGAGGAGGTAGATGGGCCCACAAAGGGTGGTCATGCCGGGTATGACCGGACTGTTTAATCTAACTGGGACCCTCCATTCGTGCCGGAGAAGATGGACGCTCATGATGCTCAAAACCCTAATTTTGGGTTTCAAAGCCGTGCGCCATCTCTTGTTTGGGCGATAATTTTGTCACGACCAAACATGGTTGGTTTTGACCGATTGGTCAAGTGTGTAGGTGGGCCCACGTTGATCGTTGACATGCTCGGGCCCTTTGAATCTACATCTTCACCCTCCATCTATACCTGCGAAGATGGATGGTTGAGATCGCTTTGCAACACATGTAATATGCCGCAAACCCTAATTTAGGGTTTTCCGTCCATAATGCTTGGTATGAACGGTTTCTCAAGTTAGGCCAATGACCGACCATGCGGGTCGGCCGTGGGTATTCCATACCGCTTGGGGGTGATGGAATTGATCCGGGGTCATCCAATCATGCTTATGGAGTTGATGATCACATCGAATCATATCCAGGACCGATACTGCCATCCGATGCTCAATCGGCTAGTATAACACACCGAGAGGGGCTCAATCGAGCTAGTATAACATACCGAGAGTCACCGTACGGGTATTCCAGTACATGGTTTCATTATAGTGCTTAGAGGTTCGTGTTACTCGTAAGAGTAACACTCGTCCGTCATGCCACACCGATAATGAGTACTGGAAATACAAGGCGATATGAAATTCACAGAAGGGATTGTTGCTACATGCTCCAACCCGAGGAATTTCATGTATTCACGTAATGGGATTGTTGCCACATGCTTCATTCTTGGTGAATTAAGTGAGGGAGTATCCAACATTTATAAATGGCTTTATCTTTTACAAGATGTCACGCATAATTTTTCCGGTTTTACAATTTTAACCTTGAACGAAAATCCACCATCAACAACCGGCAATTTCCTTCTGGTTCACAAACAAGTTTATGAACTTACTCCTTAGAACACATGTTCCCTAGATGAAATCCTCACCTCATACCCATACATAATCACAATAGCATTCAAATGATTATGGCGATGTCTTATCTACAAAGTTTAATGGTTAAGCAATAAACCTCGTATTGTATTCCTTAATACTATGTCTATCTAGAGTTCAAATATGCTTCAGCTTTGTTTTCAATATGCACGACTTGAAAGATACGTTAGGAATGAAACAGCTTCAAGTCAACTATCACTAACCTCAAGTGGAAGGATGATTCTTGTCGTTGTAGCTCCTTGCTTCTTCATATCTTCAAGACTTCGCAATACTTGTAATGTCTCATATCTTAATACTTTCAAGATAACCTATACGAAGTTGACTCTAGTACATAATCAAGTGACTCTTAACATGAGTTTTGATTCACTAAAATATGACAACCAAACTTGACATACCAACGCTTGGTGGGTTCAACCGAGCCATGCTCTAACAGGTCACCTCTTCCATGATCGTGCTTAAAGGTCGCACAATCATGCGAACTAAGTTGACACGCCAAAATTGGGTACCCACCTCCCTAAGTAGAGGTTTTAATATGTAACTTTGCCGCCCCCTAGTGAGGTCTTACTTGTTCTGTCAGTATAGACTTTGTTTCGCCTTTGGCTTGTTCGCACACGTAAAGAACTTTACTTCGCATTAATGTTTCTCCGATTGGTACATAGCTTGGTTTCTTCATTACACAATTCAGTATAGTAGATGTTGTTTCTTCACTTATGCCTTTCGCATGATAAATCAAATGCGACGCATAATTTTTTTCGCCGTTAGTTGTTGTTTTAGGTAGGCGAGGCTCAACTTCTTTTGTATGATATGTGATCTTTTCCTCATTATTCTCTGTCAGTGTGATCAAGATTTTATCGCACTGAATCCTCCACCTTTTTACTGTGTCCCGCAAGCTTCACCCCGTCTCCTTTTCAAAGCCGAATATTGCATCTCTTCCCGTTCTTAGCAAGTTAATTTGTGCATATGCGTTTAAGAGTGCACCCTGCAACTTTGGGGAGGATGTGGCATCCAATTCTTGAGATCACTCATATTTTCCTGCCTCGCTCTGCTTCACCCTTCCTTCAAGAGATAAGTTGTTTAGGAGTGGTTGATTAGTTTCATGCAATACTTTTTTAATCTTTGCAGACTTTTAATCGTGTTTCCAGTATCGCGCTCAGCACTGTTCTTCCCCTTTACATTCCTCCCTTGGCTCTTGCTCTGATTGCCTTCTTCTTTCGCATGACTCTTTTCTTCTTGATCTTCTACTCTTATCATATTGATCATTAATCTTTCTGCTCGTTTATCATCCTTCACATTCTGTTTATGTTTTTCCTTTAACTTTGCCTTTCCTTCATAGTGCTTCACATCCATCTCATTACATATCTTCGCGCTTGTGCAATCCCATCGGATTTCTCCATTGCCAGTTGGCATGGGGAATCAAATGTACCTGTGATAAGTTGATGTGACTCCCATCACTCCATTGATCCAAGGCCTTCCTATGATGGCATTATACGGTAATTCTACGTTTACCACACAATATGTCACCACTGTTTCCAGAGTTCCTGCAGGGATGACCATGGTGATCTCACCCTTGGGCTTTGACGCAACACTATTGAATCCATATATCGTGTACGTAGAAAGAATCAGATCTGAGTCGTTGTAACCCATGGTTCTGAAGGCGTGATAAAACAAAATGTCGACTGAGCTCCCCGTATCTACCAAGATTTCGTTTATCGCCCAAGCCAACTTCTTTTCCTTCTCATCCTCTTCCCATCTAGAGTGCGGCTGCATATTCATGGTGATGACCAATGGATCTGTATGCATTCCTCCTTTTGTCGAAACATCCTCTGTTGTGAACGAGATCTGCTGCTTCTGCCACACTTCTAGTGGTAGGTTTTTCGCCACCAGATGTATTTCCTCACCATTGTAATCTCTTTTATGCACTCGGCTTAATATATTATCGTGAAAATCACTTATATTTTTGGCTGAATGGATGATCGAATTTATTTACCTTGCACCTTACCTAATTTCAGTGCGATGTATTGCTGCTGGCTATTGTGGCTAGTTTTGATGGGCTGGATGGGGCGGTGGTTCCCGTGATAGTTCATTAGTCGCCAGAAATTGGTTTAACTTTCCTCATTCAATTAATTGCAATAAGAATCTTCGCACATTCCTGTAGTGTGTGGTGTTGTGACCGTGGAACCTATGATACATGCAATATTCATTACTCCTATTTCCTGCTAAAGGTTCTCGCCCCAGATTCCCTAGCAATGGTATTTCTTCGGTCAGCACGACTGTCTCCCAAATTTTTTCTATCGAAGTATTCAATCTGGGGAGTTTTATATCTTCAAAGGGCGGGTTATATGGCTTTCGCTCAAATATTTGACTGTTGTTATATCCCGTTCTTCGATCATTGTTGAACCTTCCCCCTTGATTATCATATCTCCTTGATGGATAATTGTATGGATGAAGCCTATCTCCATATTCTCTACAGAACCATTCTTCATCATGGCCAGACATAGCTACTTATCTTGTGGTATTTTCCCTTACTGGTCTTTCCTGTCCAACATTAGAGGTAGTATACTTTACATTGCCTGTTATTCGCGGTAGCAGTCTCGCTCTTCCTTCTTTCGCAACTGCGATAGCGGTTATGTTAATTTCCATATCCCTCTGTTTTTCTTCCAATGTGATGTAAACCTCCTAATATTCTCTCAATTCTTGCATTTCGAGTTCGTCTTTGAGTCAGAATATTTCTATGCACAAGAGGTCGGTTGCATACATTGTATTTCCGAAGGCTAATATCAAATGTCGTTCAGATACTTCCCCTTCTAATTCACTGCACATGGTTCTCCAGCGTGTGGTTAGATTTCGCAAGCTTTCTCCATGCACCTTCTTCAAATTGAATGCGGTTTCGATTCCTGTCTTTGACCGGTTGTTGGTTATGTAATTTCCCAAGAATATCCTTTGTAGTTGCGCAAATGAGGCTATGGATCCTTCGCACAAATTGTCGAACCATAATAGGTCTTCTCCTTTTACACTCGCAGGAAAGTATTTACATAAAACCGCCTTATGCTGGGCCCATTGCATCAATGTGAGGTTGTAGACCTTCATGTGTTGTACCGCGTTCCCTGTCCCATCAAAGATGCTGGAGAATGTGGGCAAGGTACTTCGCTCTGCCTCTTCTATCGCTTCTGCCAACTTCATTTTTCCTTCTCTTCTATTATTGTTATTCATCGCTGCTCTAAGCTCTCCAAGATGTTGCAGTATGGCTTGGTTCGCATCGGTCTGTACTGTCTCTCTCTGCCTTGGCTCTATCACCGCCTTCAATTCTCTTTGTTCTATCATGCTTCTTTCTATCGTACTTCTAGTATCTCGTTCCAAACTTCTTTCCCTCCTACGATCACATCTTTGATTTTCGCGTTCCGAACTACTTCCTCACCTTTCATCGTATCTTTGATTTTCGCGCTCTAGGCTTTCTCTTCTTTTTGGTTTCTCCACCTTTCTCTTCGTTCTTGTTGCCTTTTTTCTATGTCGTGTGCATCTTCACTCTCTCGTTCTCTTTCGCGTACTCCCCTTTCATATTCTTCATGACCATTTTGTACTTCTCTATGTTCTCTTCTCCGCCTTATTGAACTCCTGCTCGTTTGGGTTTCTGCTTCTCCGTTATGCGTTCGCGTCTGCCTATCATCATTTAGCCGGTTATTTTCCTCTGTCAAAACGGCATTTTGTCGCGCTATATTTGCTCGTTCTTCGGCTAATTCTGCATCCCTTGCTCTACTCCATTCGAGTCATTACCTCAGCTCTCTCTCGATTCGTATGTCTTGCATGAGACGTTCTCTCAACTCGTTGGACGGTCAAGCTATCTTCATTGCCTCGGATTTTCACCTTCATTTTGCATTGCATGATTTTCATCCTCCATTGTTTACGTATCGGTGGTGTGGATGAGACCCTTCGTAGATGATTTTTTCCCCATTATTGCTCTATTGTATTTGTGGAGGCACCTACATTGTTCGCTGGTTTGCCTCGATGATGGAGAGTAGGTTGCGGTTGCGCATCCGTCGTTCTAGAGTCCGTCTTTCTCCTGCAGCTGAAGTTTCTCCTTCATCTCTTACTCCTCTTCTTCTCCGCAACCTTGTTGCTTCTTCGTGTTGCGATAACGTGTCCTTCCCTTGAGGCGCTCATACCATCTTGCTAGTGGGGGATTCGTGAATGGGATTTGTTGATTTTGGATACTAAGAAGGTAGCTCGAGAGAAGGTTTTATCGGCGTGTTCTAAAGACTTTGAGAGACAAAGAGTTCTTTGAGGAAGAATTTCCAAATAAGGGTGAAAAGATGGTGGCGTGTTTATCGAAATTTCATGGTGGACAGAAAAATGAAAAAGATGAAGATAATAAATAAATTTTGAGAAATGATGATTCCAAACTATCAACTAGCGGTGAGGAGAAATCCCCCATGTTTCTAGCGCCAAAATTTAGTTGCGGAAAAACCCACAACTACACCCTTGTAATGATAATAAACAAAGTCTAAGTTAATTATATTGATCAACCTAAACATTAATGATATTATTCACCACTTTGACACTCATATGATCTTTCTCGGCTCTTTATAATAGATGTATACAACTCTTACAAATGGATTCAAGCTATGTTTCATTCATAACAATGGAGAAATACAAAGATCAAAGCTAAGTTCTAAGATGGAACTTATCTCTTCTTTTAATGATAATTTTCTTAGCTTATTTCTCTCCACCATCTCTCTCTCTCTCTATCATTTTTGGAGCCCTTATATAGGCAAATTTATCAATAGAATACATTCATAGTTCACGTGCAAGATCATAGTTGATCGATCCTCGCTTCGCTTTGTCTTACCACCAGATTTTGGAAGTCATCACCATTCACGCACCGTTGCTTGGTTCTTCGCGCTCTTCTGGTGGAGTTAATTATCGCGCAACTATTATTCGCGCTCTTTCTCTATTTACGTGATTACTCTTTGCCTTGTTTCTTGATAATTGTTTGAAATTTCGGGATGATGTTTACGATGACAAGCTCAATGCGTTAATGCAAGGTATGCAAGGTCTTACTTCTATGTTCCAAATAAAGCCAACAACACCAACAAAAGACCGATTCGGCAATCATGGAGTTACAAATTCAAGTGGGGCACTAGCTGCACCCATGAACTTATTGTGTTACAAGCGTCCACAAAACTTCCTTCACAACCAATTGTTAATCCAAGAGAGAGCGTTAATGCGATTACTTTGAGGAATGGGAAACAAGTGGAGCAACCAAATCAACAAGATAAGGTGTATGATGAGAAAGAGGAAATTGAAACCGCACCAAAGGAGAAAACATCTCCTACCAACCAACCCGAGGAGAGGGTTCCTACTTTCACAACTCCACCCCCGTTCCCTAGCCGATTTGCTAAATCAAAGAGAGACTTGGAATACATGGATATTTGGGAGATCTTTAAGAAAGTACAAGTCAATATTCCACTCATAGAAGCTATTCGTCAAATTCCTCGTTGTGCAAAGTTCTTAAAGGAGTTGTGCATGAAGAAGAAAAGGTTGAAAGGGAATGAAGTCATGAGTGTGGGGAGAATGCTTCGGCGTTTATTCTCAAGAAACTCCCACCAAAATTAAAGGACCCGGTAGTTTCAATATACCTTGCACAATTGGTAAAACAAGGTTTACTCGAGCTTTGCTAGATTTGGGAGCGTCGGTTAATGTTATGCCTTCCTCGATTTATGATTCTTTGAATCTCGGTCCTCTTAAAGAGACAGGGGTAGTTCTTGAACTTGCTAACCGATCTAATGTTTACCCGAAAGGGATTGTTGAGAATGTTTTGGTGCAGGTTAATAAGCTGGTATTTCAGGCCGATTTCTATGTCTTAGACATGAATGATGAGAATTCTTCCAAGTCTACACCTTTGTTATTGGGTAGACCATTCTTGAGCACCATGGAACAAAGATTGATGTCCAAAATGGCACCTTGACCATGGAGTTTGATGGTACACTCATCCACTTCAATATCTTTGAGACAACGCGATACCCTAGTGATGTGAAATCATGTTTTCCCGTAAAAGAGATTGATCCGGGCTAATGAATCTTGCAAAGAGCTAAGTCGGGCCGTCGACTTTAAAACAAGCGCTTAATGGGAGGCAACCCATCGGTTTTGTATTTCTTATCTTTTTGCTTTTTGTTATTTCTTTTTCTTATTTCTTATCATGTTAAAATTTCCCACCTTGACTTTACTAGGAGGATTCAATTACATTGAGGACAATGTAAGGTTTAAGTGTGGGGGAGTGGTTAAGCATGTTTTTAAAACAAAAATTACAAAAAAATGAAAAAATTTAAAAAAAAAAAAGTTTTACTTAAAAACTTCAACTTTTAAAGATTTTAGAGTCACTAGCATACTTCTAGGTATGTTTACATAGAGATTTTGACCGACATAATTGAACTTGGAAATGTTAGAGAACTACATTCGGATTTCTTGTTTGTTTGAGTGTTAAATAATGGATTTAATCATGCAGGTGATGCGAATTTGGTGCGAGGAGAAATGCGTTATTAGAGTTGTTGATCAATCATTAGTGGAGACTACCCGTATTCATATCATGAGAGGCACCAACCAGAAATTTTCCATCTACTAAAGAGCTTCTTTTGAGTGTGTGTCACCATACGTTAATTCGGGTAGAATGGTGAGCTACCCAACCTCCCACCAATAGAAGCACTACTCTTTGATCTCTTGAGTGCTAATTTTGTCAATCATGAGGGTGACGTCCATGGATGAAAGCTTCCTTCTTGTAGTTCGATTTGCAGTTAGCACCATTCTCTCTCGCGACAACAACGGATCCATAGAAACACTCTCATCATCAACAAGGAGCGACATCAAAATCTACAAGGAAAGTTGGAAAAAGTTTAAGGTTTACAAGCAACGGAACGAGAAAA
Organism: Papaver armeniacum; assembly: GCA_023531295.1. NCBI lineage: Eukaryota > Viridiplantae > Streptophyta > Magnoliopsida > Ranunculales > Papaveraceae > Papaver > Papaver armeniacum. Next base: position 16,640 of record JAJJWW010009507.1, read on the forward strand.
AGAGCAAATTTCAAATTCAAGTAAAGCAACATACAAAGAGCGGATTTTTACATATATGTTGAAGACTTACAATACAATGAGGTAATTTTATATCCAAGTATGAAGACTTATTCATGAAAGCGAAGAAAATTAAAAGGTGAGAATTTTTGAAGTTTATGATTTCAAGACGATACAAGTTGTGAAGAATCAAGCGGTAAAATACTTCTCCCACGGCCATGGTTTATTTTTGTATTTAATTTCTCTTGTTTCAAAAAAAAATAATAATAATAATAATAATAATAATAATAATAAAAAAACAAGAGAAATATTTGTTTTGTTTTAATAAGCCGTGGGGAAGGAAAATCTATAAGGAAGTTTCAAGCGACAAGGATATTTAAGGTAAAAAGAGTTAAGAATTGTTAAGGATTTATGAAATTCAAGGGTTTATCATCAATAGTTGAAACCGAAGACGAAGATTACGAAGATCAAGACGAGGAGCGGAAGACGTTTCTATTGGATGCCGTGAGAGTGGTGTTATCATAATTGGCGATCGGATGTGAAGGTGAGTAAGTAATCTCATCCTCGATAATAATGGTTGATTTCCTTTCTTAGAGATCGTCAGAAAAATGGTTTTTCAAAATATTAAAAGATGTGGGTTTTTAAAAATATTTCGGAAGTTGTCCTTCCCACCATTCAACGTGTTGCGGGAATTCTCTCTTCATTCCTACCTGCACACATGTGAGAACCATAAAAAAGCCGTCTTTTTGAGTGCAATTATCATAAAATCCTTTTTGGTGAGGCGAAGTCGAGGCGAAATGCTTATTGATCGTTTCTCAAACACGCATTCTCTCATTATGGTGTGGTTATTTCTCACTCAACATTTAAGAACGAGAATATGTTCTTTAGTATTTCTAACTTCTTATTACTAGCATGCGGAAACTCTATGTCCTCATAACTTTTTGGATGCTTGTGACGCTTGAACGCTTTGAAGTTGTGAGTTTTTAGTTTGATTTGCTCGAGGACTAGCAAAGTCTAAGTGTGGGGAATTTGATAGGTGTAGAATACACCTAATTTACTATCTAGTAGTTTATGCTTTCTTTGCTATTTTTCTTGTAAATTATGTATTTTATGCTTGTTTTGAGTTTTATAGCTACTCTGAGTCGCACGGAGGAAAAGAAGAAGAAAGCACCCAATTTGAGCCAAAAGGGCAAAAAGGTCATTTTACAGGCGATTGATATATGGAGCCCGAGTTGAGGTTAAGGGGCTCACAACCGGGTATCCCTTATCCAAACACAAAGGTTGTTACTCGGCCAAAGTGGTTGGGTTATGTTCATGGACACAAGTCAGTAAACCCAAACCCATCACCACATCACCAACTCCTGACTGTCCCTAGTACCAATATTCCACCCATTTATAACACCCCTAAATTCAGAAGATTTATCTTCTCAATCATTTTTGTCTGAAATGAGAAAAGGGAAGAGATGTTGTGAGGTTGAAGGAATCGTATGTTCTGAGTAAACCGAGATCGGGTTGTGTGATTTTGTTGAATCGAGAGAGGCAAAAGAGATCGAGATGCAAAAGCGGTCGAAAAGAATTGATGAAGATCGCATCGGGTGAAGGTTGGATTCATGGCGATTCAGGGTAATGGAGAAGCAAGAAATTGCGAGAATCGGGTTGTGATGAATCGGTATGAGATTGAATGAAATCAGGTATTGAAAAGTCATGGCGAGAGCCGAGCATTGTGGAATTGAATCAGAGAAGAAACCGTGGTTTGATGGTGATTTGGTCCCCGCAATTGATAGATTACTGCTGATTTTGAGAAATCAAATGAAGGTGTTGATGATTTAATTATTCTGATGAAATCACTTTGCAATCAATTGACATGAAATAAGAGATGGTATGGAATCGAATTTGAGAATCACAAGAAATGGATTCATTGAGATGTTGATGATGATGGGGAGTTGAAAATACAGAGAAGAACATAGTGAGAATTGTTGTGGTAGTGATTGAATGGGTAAAACTCAATTTGAGTTTGTATGATTAGATAGAATGGTTGATGCTAGTGAGGAGTTGGTGCAGCCTAGGATCAAGTTGCAGCCGGGAATGGCTTTGAACTGGAAAAATTGGTTTGTCAATTGTTGGCAATGAAGAATCTGTGAAGCTTGTGTGTGTCTTTAAAGACTCAAGACCGAAGAAGATGATAAAACAATAATCGATTGTGTGAGGGTTTCGCAGGTGATTCAACGAAGTTCGCGAGCAGTAAATGAGATTTGATCGATTATGGAGCTCATGGATGCCGCTAGTCGCCATAGAAATGAATGGAGTTGGCGGTGGTGTAAAGTGCAGCAGGTGATGAAAGTGCCGAATCGAGAAAGCGATATGCCGCAGTGCAGAGTGCAAGAATGTTGCAGAGTTGGAAGGTTACAGGGCAGCTGTGCTATGCATTGAGATGCCTGGGTAATGAAGCTTAATGGAATGGTTCTGCTAATGCAAATACATGTGTGATGGATTTAGAGATGACACCGGCAAGCAAGGGAGAGGGCCGGTATTCAACTCCATGGAGATGCAATGAAGGGCTTGTGTTGATGTACAGGTGTAGTTTGAGTCACAGAAATTGGTTGTGCGGTGCATGATACAAGGACTGCAAATGGAGGTTGCAAGATGGACAGGTGTGCTTAAATTTGTGTGTATGTAAAATCATGCTTGAGTGTGGTTAGGTGCGTGTCCCGATATTGTGGAGGATGGTTCTCGTTGTTGGCTTGGTGTTGAATGGGAATCGGGTAGGAATCGGTGCCCAACATGTCCTGGCAAGAGATGCTTGGCCCGTGCAAGCCGGTGGGCAAAGCTTCCAGCTACCAACCCATCTAGTCGAGTAAAGATGACTCAGTAACCTGGCCACTCTCCGACTCTCGCCCGACTAATAAGAAAACGGACGACCAGAGCCGACTCATAGTCAGACTTCTATCTCATTTTCTTGGACCTTGATCAGTTGACCTGCTTTGACCGTTAGTCCTAACGAGGATCGACTTAATATTCCATCGAATATTCTCTCGACGACAGTAAATTTTCAGTGGCTGGCGGTGACTATTCCTGGGACGGATTAAGCCACAATCCCGCTTTTCGAGCGAGCCAAAATTTCCAGAATTTTCTATGGACTCTTCTCATGGGTGTGAAGACTTGGGCTAGGAATTGGATGGAGAATTGGACTCAAATTTGGAAAGAGAAGGTGGAAGAGTTGAGAAAAGCTTGGATTTGGAAATTGAATTGCAAAAGGAAAAGGATTCTACTCCTTAGAAGATTTGGAGAATATTGAAGCCTATAAATAGAGAAGTTTTCACAACTTCTACACACCTCTACACACACATCACTTTGTGTTTTTCTTTTCTAAGATTCTTCTTTTAGTTATTTGTGTGAACTTTGAAAATTCTCCTTTAATTATTATTTGTGTGAATTTCAAAAACATGAGTAGCTAATTTTATTATTGATTGAGGATGAATTCCTAGTTCTTAATTTATGTTTTGAGTTTTTGTTTTCAATTCTATCTTGAAGTTTTTCACATAATTATCGTTTGTTTTTACTAATAGGAATGATCTTAAAGACATTCATGATTGATTGATAGATTGTTTGAGTGCACGCTAAATTGATTTGTTAATTTGATCTAAAGCTAGTGAAAGTTAGGAGATAAGTAATCGCTTCTTGACTCTTTACATAAGTAGTAAACACGAGACCTTGAGGAGGGATTCCGTGGAGCAATTGTGTGTAGAAACAACGTTAGCAAGTAGACCTTTGGATCTAAGAGTCTAACTACTAATATTAACCTAATAAGTTCATAAATCTTAATGCGTTTATTTAAATTACATCTAGAGTGAGCTACTACTAGGTGGTTTGGTAAATAGAACGGTAGTTTAGAACTTCCGTGTCCCGGTGATACAAGGGATTTAGGGTTTAGCCGATTAGCCGCTTTACCTACGGTTGGTGATAATTTGTGACTAATAACAAGTAGAATAGAACATAACTTGATTCATTGTTTAACGAAGAAGGATTCCTTGGTCTTGTCTCTCTTATTGTTTTCAACTTTCGATTTTAATTGCTTTGTTTATTTTTCTTTTGCTTTTACACCCCCCTTTCGTGACAACTTTTACAACTAAGATCTCTTTGCTCGTGGGAACGAACTTGACTTCCATTATATTATTTTTAATTGGTGGAAATATTGATTAATTTGATTGCACCTACGACACGCATCAAATTTTACGCCACGTCTGGGAGCAACGGCGATTTTTAGTTGTTTTTAATTTTTCTTTTTGCTTTATTCTTGCTTTGTTAGATTCTTTAATGATATCTAACTTTAGTTTGTGAGAATCTTGTTTCGGTGTTATACCTTTGGTGAATGCTTAAAGAGGGCGGCATCGAGTCCAATACGCCTTCGATCCCGGCACTCAACTAAAGGATTTCATTCGAGCGATTAACACTCCACTTCCTCCTTCTTCATCAAGTGATTCGGACAAAGAGGAAGAAACAATGGTGATCGTACACTAAAGGACCTAGCTTCTCACAAGCTTGATACACAACAATGGTGTATCCAAACTAATTCAACCTTCGAGACTGTCGGGGGTTGATTAGAGAGTTACCAAAGTTCCATGGCATGGTGAATGAGGACCCAAACAAACATCTTATGGACTTCTACACCATAGTTATGGCTATGCTTCCACCGGAGACTAATGCGGATGGAGCAATGTTGAAAGCTTTCCCGTTTTCTTTGGCGGGCAATGCTAAGGAATGGTTATATTATTTGCCTTCCCAAGTATCACAACATGGAATGGGATGAAGAAACTTTTCCTCGAGAGATATTTTCCCCGCATCCAAAGCTACTCAAATTCGCAATGAGATTTGTGGATTGAAACAACAAGTGGAGAATCATTATATGAATGTTGGGAGCGATACAAGAGGTTGGTGGCAAGCTGTCCACACCATCAATTTAGCAATGTTATGATACTCCAATACTTCTATGAAGCTCTCCACCCAAGTGATAGGTCTCTTCTTGACGCCGCGGTGGTGGTGCACTAATGAACAAGACTTTGGCTCAAGCTACCGAGTTGATTGAAAGTATGGCGGCAAACTCGCAACAATTCTACACAAGGGATGAACCAATGGTTAGGCGAGTGCATGAAGTTAGTGATTCTTCATCACATCTTGATCAAAGGATGAGTAACATGGAGATTATGATGCAAAGGATGTACGCGGTAATTATTCGGATAATGAGACCGAACAAGTGAATGCTTTATATCCAAATCAAAGGCCAAGGTACGATCCGTACTCAAATACTTACAATCCCGGGTGGAAGGATCATCCTAACTTTAGCTATGCAAATAAGCAAGCGGCGGTTTCTAATCCATATGCGCAACAAGGTGATTTTCAACAATCACGCTTTCAACCTCAACAACAAGGTGGTTCTCAACAATTCCAACCACAACAAGTCAAGGAGCGTGATTCTTTGAATGATGACAAGCTCAATGCGTTAATGCAAGGTATGCAAGGTCTTACTTCTATGTTCCAACAAAGCCAACAACACCAACAAAAGACCGATTCGGCAATCAAGGAGTTACAAATTCAAGTGGGGCAATTAGCTGACCGATGTGAACTTATTGAAAGCGCAAGCGTCCACAAAACTTCCTTCACAACCAATTGTTAATCCAAGAGAGAGCGTTAATGCGATTACTTTGAGGAGTGGGAAACAAGTGGAGCAACCAAATCAACAAGATAAGGTGTATGATGAGAAAGAGGAAATTGAAACCGCACCAAAGGAGAAAACATCTCCTACCTACCAACCCGAGGAGAGGGTTCCTACTTTCACAACTCCACCCCCGTTCCTAGCCGATTTGCTAAATCAAGAGAGACTTGGAATACATGGATATTTGGGAGATCTTTAAGAAAGTACAAGTCAATATTCCACTCATAGAAGCTATTCGTCAAATTCCTCGTTGTGCAAAGTTCTTAAAGGAGTTGTGCATGAAGAAGAAAAGGTTGAAAGGGAATGAAGTCATGAGTGTGGGGAGAATGCTTCGGCGTTTATTCTCAAGAAACTCCCACCAAAATTAAAGGACCCCGGTAGTTTCAATATACCTTGCACAATTGGTAAAACAAGGTTTACTCGAGCTTTGCTAGATTTGGGAGCGTCGGTTAATGTTATGCCTTCCTCGATTTATGATTCTTTGAATCTCGGTCCTCTTAAAGAGAAGGTAGTTCTTGAACTTGCTAACCGATCTAATGTTTATCCGAAAGGGATTGTTGAGAATGTTTTGGTGCAGGTTAATAAGCTTGTATTTCCGCCGATTTCTATGTCTTAGACATGAATGATGAGAATTCTTCCAAGTCTACACCTTTGTTATTGGGTAGACCATTCTGAGCACCGCCTAACAAAGATTGATGTCCAAAATGGCACCTTGACCATGGAGTTTGATGGTACACTCATCCACTTCAATATCTTTGAGACAACGCGATACCCTAGTGATGTGAAATCATGTTTTCCCGTAAAAGAGATTGATCCGGGCTAATGAATCTTGCAAGAGCTAAGTCGGGGTCGACTTTAAAACAAGCGCTTAATGGGAGGCAACCCATCGGTTTTGTATTTCTTATTTTTGCTTTTGTTATTTCTTTTTCTTGTTTCTTATCATGTTAAAATTTCCCACCTTGACTTTACTAGGAGGATTCAATTACATTGAGGACAATGTAAGGTTTTAAGTGTGGGGAGTGGTTAAGCATGTTTTTAAAACAAAAATTAAAAAAATGAAAAAATTTGAAAAAAAAAAAAAAAAGTTTTACTTTAAAACCTTCAACTTTTAAAGATTTTAGAGTCACTAGCATATTTCTAGGTATGTTTACATAGAGATTTTGACCGACATAATTGAACTTGGAAATGTTAGAGAACTACATTCGGATTTCTTGTTTGTTTGAGTGTTAAATAATGGATTTAATCATGCCTTGATGCGAATTTGGTGCAGGGAGAAGGGCATTATTAGAGTTGTTGATCAATCATTAGTGGAGACTACCCGTATTCATATCATGAGAGGCACCAACCAGAAATCTTCCATCTACTAAAGAGCTTCTTTTGAGTGTGTGTCACCGTACGTTAATTCCGGTAGAATGGTGAGCTACCCAACCTCCCACCAATAAGCACTACTCTTTGATCTCTTGAGTGCTAATTTTGTCAATCATGAGGGTGACGTCCATGGATGAAAGCTTCCTTCTTATAGTTCGATTTGCGATTAGCACCATTCTCTCTCGACAACAACGGATCCATAGTAAAACACATCTCATCATCAACAAGAGGGACATCAAAATCTACAAGGAAAGTTGGAAAAAGTTTAAGGTTTACAAGCAACGGAACGAGAAAAAGAGCAAATTTCAAATTCAAGTAAAGCAACATACAAAGAGCGGATTTTTACATATATGTTGAAGACTTACAATACAATGAGGTAATTTTATATCCAAGTATGAAGACTTATTCATAAAAGCGAAGAAAATTAAAAGGTGAGAATTTTTTGAAGTTTATGATTTCAAGACGATACAAGTTGTGAAGAATCAATGGTAAAATACTTCTTCCATGGCCATGGTTTATTTTTTGTATTTAATTTCTCTTGTTTATAAAAAAAAAAAAAAAAAAAAGAAAAAATAATAATAAAAAAAAAAGAAAACAAGAGAAATATATTTTTATTGAAATGAGGGGAAGGAAAATCTATAAGGAAGTTTCAAGCGACAAGGATATTTAAGGTAAAAAGAGTTAAGAATTGTTAAGGATTTATGAAACTCAAGGGTTTATCATCAATAGTTGAAACCGAAGACGAAGATTACGAAGATCAAGACGAGGAGCCAAGACGTTTCTATTGGATGCCGTGGAGAGTGGTGTTATCATAATTGGCGATCGGATGAAGGTGAGTAAGTAATCTCATCCTCAATAATAAATGGTTGATTTCTTTCTTAGAGATCGTCAGAAAAATGGTTTTTCAAAATATTAAAAGATGTGGGTTTTTAAAAATATTTCGGAAGTTGTCCTTCCCACCATTCAACGTGGTTGCAGAATTCTCTTCATTCCACCGCACACATGTGAGAACTATAAAAAGTCAGTTTTTTTTGAGTGTAATTATCATAAAATCCTTTTGGTGAGGCAGGTTCGAGGCGAAAATGCTTATTGATCGTTTCTCAAACACGCATTCTCCTCAATATGGTGTGGTTATTTCTCACTCAACATTTAAGAACGAATATGTTCTTTAGTATTTCTAACTTTATTACTAGCATGCGTAAACTCTATGTCCTCATAACTCTTTGATGCTTGTGACGCTTGAACGCTTTGAAATTGTGAGTTTTTAGTTTGATTTGCCCGAGGACTAGCAAAGTCTAAGTGTGGGGAATTTGATAGTGTAGAATACACCTAATTTACTATCTAGTAGTTTATGCTTTCTTTGCTATTTTTCTTGTAAATTATGTATTTTATGCTTGTTTTGAGTTTTATAGCTACTTCGGAGTCAGCAATGAGGAAAAGAAGAAGAAATCACCCAATTTGGAGCCAAAAGGGCAAAAAAGGTCATTTTATTGTGCGATTGATATATGGAGCCTGGGCTTGAGGTTAAGGGGCTGCCAAACTGTAGCCCTTTATCCGTAAACACGTTGTTGTTATCATTGGTAAAAGGGTTGCTATGTTCATGGATGTTGAAACCCAAACCCATTGACCCACGCCCGAACCTGATCCAAGCCCGAGTACCAATATTCCGACCCATTTATAACTTACCCTAAACCCGAGAAGATTTATCTTCCTCAATCATTTTTGCATCCAAATCGAGAAAAGGAAGAGGAAGTTACCTGAGGTTGAGAAGGAATCATGTTCCGAGAGTGAAATGAGATGGGTTTGTGTGATTTTTGTTGAATCGAGAGTAGATCGAGATGCAAAGAAGAGTAAGACGAGAAAATAATTGATGAAGATCGATCAGGTGAATGCTGGATTCATGGCGATTCAGGTACGGAGAAGAAGAAATTATAATGTTGTGATGAACTGTATGAGATTGAATGAAATCGAGCATTGAAAAGTCATGGCAGAGTTTCGCAGCATTGTGGAATTGAACGCAGAGAAGAAACCAGTGGTTTGATGGTGATTTGGTTCCCCATTGATAGATTGCTTGTCGATTTGAGAAATCGAATGAAGGTGTTGATGATTTGTTACTTAGGCCCTCACCGCAATCAATTGACATGAAATAAGAGATGGCTATGGAATCGAATTTGAGAATCACAAGGAAATGGATCCACGAGATGTTGATGATGACGGGAGTTGAAAATACGTAGAAGAACATAGTGAGAATTGGCTGTGGTGGTGATTGAATGGGTAAAACTCAATTTGAGTTTGTATTGATCGATAGAATGGTTGATAGTGAGAGTTGGTGCTGGCCTAGATTGAAGCACCGGGAATGGCTTGAATCAAAGAATTGCTGTCAATTGTTGGCAATGAAGAATCGTGAAGCTTGTGTGTGTCAGAAGACTCAAGACCCAGAGAAGATGATAAAACAATAATTGGGATTGTGTGAGGGTTTCAGAGGTGATTCAGTAAAGTCGGGGATGAGTTGGGTAAATGAGATTTGGATTGAATCAGTGGAGCTCATGGATGCACTTAGCTTGTTTTTGAATGAACTCTTCTTATCAAAAAGAAGAAGTGACATTCGAAAATCATGTTCCATTCTTTGTCCACTCTTTTTAATATGTATAGTTTATTCAATATAAATACTACACTAAGACGTAAAGAGATACTGAAGAGTACTTTATCTTTGATTTAAGACTTCAAGTTAGCACACATTACCTTAATAATCCATCTCATGTAAGTTTTATTTAGCTTTACTGTCTTTCAAATAAAACTCTTGATTGACCAATACAAAACCCATGTCTGCGAAAACTCTGGGTCAAAAGTCATATAGGTTATTCCGTTAAGGTAATAGGGTGTTTGGATAGGGTGCAAGAAGTAACTTTTTTGCTTTTTTAAGTTAAAAAGCAAGAAGCATGTTTGGGAACCAGATTTAGGAATAACTTTTAGAAGTAGATAAGTTACTTCTTTTTGGAGCAAAAATCTTTTGCTTTTCTACTTCTCAGGATCGACTTCTCATTGAAATCATGGGTTTTGTTTCTCTTTGTTTCTTTTTTTTCCTCTTTCCACAAACCCATTTACTTGCTCTATTTCGATGATGATGAAGATAGGATTTATAAACTGGATATATTATGTAAAGATCTATTACAAGATTATGATTAACGGTTTATGATCTTCATGCTAGGTATTTTGAATTTTTTTGATTTTCTTTTTTTTTTTGATCATCTCGTTATGGGTTTTGAAAAGGAAATCACGTTTTGGACCTAATTACTCTATGTTTTGCTTCATGTTCATCAAATCTTTTGTTTGATCAACATACTAATCTATATTTTCTTCTTTTTGGAGATTTTAGTAGATCATATCATCAATTTTGCTATTCTTGTAATGGATTGAAACTAAATTTAACCAAAACCTAATTTTTGTGTTCTTCATCAACCCCATGTAAAGTGAACATTTTTTTTCTTTTTTCATGATTGAATGAAATTTCTTGAGCTTGCTGGTGAAAATCATAGGAACATGGGTTTAATCGCCCAGAAAATCTAGTCATCGAGCAAAAAATCTCGAAATCAACCATTAAAACTCACAGGTCGTTAAAGCTTGCTGATTTTTTTTGTTTTTTTTTTTATTAGTTTGCCAAACTAACTTCTCAATATTTTTGACTTCTAGAAGTACTTCTGAGAAGTCGAGAAGCACTTCAGTATCCAAACAAGCCCTAAACATGAGAATTGGTTGAAACTGACTGTAACATATTCTCAACTGCTTGGTGTGTTGGAAGTTCATGATTGATGGTTATAGCCCCATTTTCGCTCCACTTCCCGATGATGGGCAGGGATTTGGAGATATTTTATAAAGAGGGGAGTCCCTTTTCTTCTCATCACCGCAACTTTCAAGTATCCCATTTTACTACAAAATTGAGAGAAAAAAGAAGACTTCATTCTCGCACATTGGATGGTTCTTCATATTTCTATTGGTGATTATAAGATCTGTTAAGGTATGTTTCTAATTCCTTTGTTTACTGTGAATCATGATCTTAGTTTTGGGCGAGATCCTATACTTGTATGCATTGGTTGTGATGAATGTATAAAATAAGAAATTGTTACATTGGTATCTAGAGCATGGTTGTTCCCTTAATTGAGAATCTGATTTTGAATTTAGAAACTTAATGATTTGTTATCGGAGTATGTTGCCTAGTATGAATTACCTTTTACTCTCAGATTAAGTTTACATAAAACTGATCATATGCATTGAAGGTTAATGATAAAATGTCCAAGAGATATTCTTTTCTGAGTTGTATATGTAAGCTTGTAAACATTGAAATTATACCTGGGTTTATGATCAGATACATACATAGTTGAATTATATATTGTTTGATCTATGCTTACAAGACAGGAGGGTTTGGTGTGTCACCCAGCGGCTGGGATACATTGGTTTTTCTAACTACCGTCTAGGATCTTCCCTCCCCTCCTGGAGTAACGTACTTAAATTGGTTAATCCAATGGCTGGCCATCCCTCGCGTCCCACGATATGTGTATTAATTTGTAATCTTAAAAGCCAATCGTAACTAGGTTTTTCATTGTATGTAACGGTAATTTTTGTGGATGATTTAGGCTTTCCATTGTCTCTTCATGTTTCGATCATCTTTTCCTCCTAAGTTCCCCAATCCATAGTGTATTATAAACCCTAGGATGCCTTTCTATTAACCTCCTCAATAACGACATGTATTCCATATTCCCAATCCATATTGATTTTTGCCTACTGCACAGAAAAATAAACGCTCATCCTTGCATTAATTGGATTCTCTCTATAAAATGGCTAATCCCGATCAGTTCCAACTTCCAATCGAACATGTAAGTCTTTTTACCGTAGCTTCCAATTTTGTTTTACATCCCCTTTCGATCCGTTGATTACTTTTCGTTTCATTCTTACAAAATTGCTACAAGTTATGTTTCAAATCCTATCAGAATTTTGTGTTGTGGTTTTTGGTTTGCCCTTCCTAATCTTAATTTTCCTATTTTTTTTTATAAATCCTTCATTAGGTCTAGCCTATTGTTTATCGGTGAAAACTATTTCTGCCGGTTTTGGTAATTTGGGTGTGTGGATGAGAAATGAATCTAAACCCTAAACAAATACACTGCACGGGAGTGCTTGTGATTCGAGAAATCAATCTGTACAACTCTGGCCTAAACCAAGAAATGGTCGTTCTAGACTTGCTTCGGTCACAAAGTGAAGGAGATGGGGTTGATCTTAGGGAGGGAAGCGAAGAAGGTGTTGAGATTGTGAAGGTGTTGGCTGTGTACGATTTGTATCAGAAAGCTGAATTGGCCTGCAGAATGTAAGTTATCAGTTCTGGTGTTGGGATACGATTGTATCAACACTTGGTTTTCTGTCTTGTCTTGTGTGTCTTGTGGAAATAGGGAGGAGAACCTAGTTATACAAGTCATAAAGCACAAACCTCGTCTCTCGTAGGAAGTGGAGTGATGGAGTAGTGGAGTCGTGTGTTAGTGTCACACGATCAGTCTTGCCCACTTCTCCCATCATCACTAACCGTCCATGTCTTCCTGACACGTTCTTGTGATGGCGCGCTGCGCGCTGTAAACCACCAGTAAGTATCCTCCAGTTTGTGACATGCTGATGTCTCGATTGTGTGGATCATGGGACCCACAGAAGGTAGCATACAGTGCTAGGTTTAAATAACTAAGTTATTTGGGAAACCGATATTTATGAAATATCGCATGTATTCTATGCATGTAATGCATTGAATATATTAAGCATGTATGAAACATCGTTGTTTTAAGTCTTAACGGAGTAAGTCACGATCAAGTGTCTTAAAACAGCATCATGTCCAACCATCTTCGAGTGATCGTTTGAGGTCGCATGGGCGAGCCATACTTTGGCCGATCACCCATGTGGAAGAGTGGCGGACGGTGATCATGGGGATGCCTCATTGGTTGTTTAACTCCTAACTAGGGCTTCTTAACCAAGCGGTAGAGTTGGACGGACGAGATGATCTCGTGACGCTCATCTGCGACCGTTGATGAATTTTTAGGGTTTTGAAGAGGTGCGCAAGCATCACTCTTCAGCTTGGTCGAATCCAAGCATGGGATACGTTTTTGACAGGACCGACCGGGCATGCGTGTAGACGGCTTGTCGGTGTACACGTTCGTACCTCACTGTCCCATGAAAGTGTGATCTAAACCACTCAATTTGTCCGGCAAAGAGGAGCGTCTGAGATTGATTTGCGACAGAAATCCCATGCCGCAAAGGAGTTAAAGACCACACGTCATGCCTACTTCGGACGCGCGTTTCGAGACGTCCATCCATGGTTGGCCTTGGTCAATCAGTCAGGCATGTAGATGGGCCCACGGTGATGGTGTTGACATGCTCGGGACCCTTTGAATCTACATCTACACCCTCCATCTATGCTTGCGAAGATGGACGCTCGTGATCGATTAGCGACACATGTAATATGCCGCAAACCCTAATTAGGGTTTTGGATTGGTCGTGTGTACACGACTTCAGCCTAACGGTTTGGCATGCTACGCTCCTCCTTTGGGGAGGCCGACCACGTGGGGCCCACATTGGGTCGGTGGTGAACATGGTGATACCTGACTGACGGTCGTAGGCCTGATTTAATCCATCCAAACATGCTGGTGAAGTTGGATGGTCGTGATCAATTTGAGACCTTAGTGGAATTTCCTGCGACCCTTTAAGCATTACGCCGGCCATACTTTGGGCAAACGCACGTTGCTCTATGGCTAGGTCAGGAGATGGTCGACCAGGCAGGTAGAGAGGGGGACCGCCGGTGTGCAGGACAAGCTTGTCCGACCAGTCATGGGATAATCCACGCCGTTCAATCATGTCGGTGAAGTTGGACGACCGTGGCTGGTTTTGAGACTGCCGTTGGCGGTCTTGTGCGCACAAGCTTTTCCAAGCTGCTCCACACCAGTCCAACCATCCTACTTTAGGATGGTTTTCGGTGGTTATTTGGGAGGCATGGTATGTATTCGACCGACCAGGGCATAAACGGGCCCGCTGGTAGTCATTAAGGTGGTAGCCTGCTCCTGCTGAGGATCGTCCAGGCTGGTTAAATCATACGGCCAACTTGCGTGGTCGTGATTGTTTCTAAGACTTATATGGACAGTCCAGATTCAAATATGCTCAATCGGGCTAGTATAACATACCGAGAGATTTATGCTCAATCAGGCTAGTATAACATACCGAGAGATGTAGCCTGTACGGGTATTTCGTGCATGCCTCACTATTGACACTTGGAGATTCGTGTTACTCCGCCGAGAGCAACACTCGCCCGTCATGCCGCACTAATAATGAGAGTTATGTGGGAACAAAGACAGAAATACAAGGCTAGTCATGCATTAATTAATAATGATATAAATTCACAGGGTATATGGGATTGTTGCCACATGCTCCAACTTGGATGAATTTTGTGTATTTAATTCACAGAATACTGGGATTGTTGCCACATGCTCCATTCTAGGTGAATTAGTAAAGTGAAGAAGTATTCATCACTTATCAGTGGATTTATCCTTTGCATGATTTCAGCGCATAAATTTGGTTTTACAATTTTATCCCTAAACTAAAATCCACCATCAACATTAAGTCCCCTGCCTAGATCATAATGGTTACACTATTGTGGGGTAGGCATTAGATGGTGACAAATAAAGATAAAACTTTTGAGACAAAGTTAGATGTTACCAGGAGAGACGGGTCGTCCTGTCCTTGGATCATGTCACGTTCAAGAGGCGTCCAGGCGAGCATTCCCATAGCATGATGTCGGTCTTGCCTGCTTCGATGGACCTTTGTTATGCCTGCTTCGGTTTCGTTCGTGGGGCTACTGTGCCTTCTTCGCACGATCGTGGGACTCATCATGCGCCTGCTTGATCGAACGTGGGCTTGTTGTGCCTGCTTCGTTCGTGGGGTTACTGCGCCTGCTTCGCTCGATCGTGGGACTCATCATGCGCATGCTTGATCGAACGTGGGCTTGTTGGCCTGTTTTGACCGTACGGTTGATGTGCTTGCTCGAGTGTCATCCTTGCTACTTCGACCAAACACCAACCTTGCTATCTTGACCAAACACCGGCCTTGCTGCCTTGACCAAACACCGACCTTGCAGCCTGTTTTACTTCGCTCGAACGTGGGACCCACTGCGTGCTTGCTTTGCTCAAAAATGAACCTTGTGTGCTCAAATGTGAATGTGGGTCCTGCAGAGAGCGTCGAAGCAGCTTCTGGAGCAAGCAGGTCCCGGAGAGCGTTGAAGCAGCTTCTGGAGTGTACGTCTAAGTGGGTCCCGGAAAGAGCGTTGAAGTGTTGAAACGACTTCTTCTGGAGAGAGTTGAAACGCCTTCTTCTGGAGAGAGAGCATTGAAGCGGCTTCTGTTGGAGGGAGCGTTGAATCGGCTTCTTCTTCTGTTTGGTTTCCCCTTGCAAATTACATGCTTCTTGATTGACCATCTCTCTTGTGCTGAAGAAGTTCTTGACTGACGGCGAAGGAATTTCATGCCGAGCCTCAGTCCCCAAGCGTGGTCTTCGTGGCTCTATCTTGTATGCCCGATGGGTCTTTTGTACGTAGTGGTCGTTGATATAGTGAAGCTCTGGATGGTATCAATCGACGAGCAACAACGGTTCTTGGCAGCAGATGTGATCAGAAGAGACTGGCAGGGAGAGGCGTGGTGGCAACTTGCACGAACTTGGAACCCTTCATACAATGGTAGAGATCGTCTCGTTATTAGAGGGAGAAGCTGGAACCGATGGCTTTCTTGATGTTTCTTCATGGAATATAGAAGAGGGAGACAGTCCCCTGCCCACGAGTATCCACTGAGCTTTCGACTTGATAGATGTTGTCACGCTGGGTTCATGAGGCCGTATTTACGCCTGCGTTGCGCTTCATAGACGTCCAGGAATATCACCGGCCTTTGAAAATACGTCTGCACTCTTGAGTATATCCTCGTCTTTGGACATCTTGGAATGATAGCGTTCTTGCATCTCTCTAAATTCACCATCTTTGAGATGGGCAGTGCTAAGCGTCATACTCCTTTGCCATTATCATCTTTGGATAGTGTCTTTGAGGAGTATGGAAGTTCCTTCATGCGAATGACTTAACTAATGATGAATCTCTTGACATGGAGAATCTGTATATACCTCTTAAGACCCAGGTGCAATCTCCTTTGGTAACGCAACTACTTCTTCTACGGGAGACGAAATTCTGAAAGCGTCTCTCATTGATGTTGCTGTCGTCGAGCCAGACATGGAACATCTTGGACATTGTTTCATCATTGTGGCAGTCGTGCATGCGGTACTAGAGTTGGAGTTGATGCGCAGGATGTTGTATCTCGGTGGTTTTCCTCCTACAAGAAACTGCTTACAAAATGCTGAAGGTTATATTGCCCGTTGGTGAAATATATGCTTCCATGAACATCGTGAGGCTCTTCATTACTGGTAGGCTTGCTATTTCTAGCAGGGCAGGTGATGTCGCAACTGAGCGTTTAGCAGCTTCACGGAGTTCAGAGGATGTCTAAAAGCGCTGGTTTTTTAACAAAGCATGATTGACAGGTACCGCCCTATTGATGCGCAATTACACCTTGAGGTGTCGGCTCCAGTAGATCTGAAGATGTCCCGGGCCCGCTCTCGTCCGGGATGACATAATAGGCGAACCCTTTGTGATGATTTGAAGATGACAATATTCGTTGAATCTTCAGAAACGCTTCCTGCTGTAGTGCGGTCCAGACGAAACTTGCTCCTTTCTTCAGCAAGGGAGTGAATGAAGCAACGAGCTAGGCTAGACCATGTATAAAACGTCGAATGTAGTTCACCTTGCCCTTGAAGCTTTGGATCTCCTTCACGGTTCGCGGCAACGGCATTGTGAGGATAGCTTGAGTCTTGGATTTGATTGCATCATGCTCATACATCCTTATGTGGTTGTAGCCGCTATATCCATCCATGGAGGAGAACATGTCGTGTCCGCTGGTAGCATCTACCAACATGTTGATGTTAGGTAGAGGAAAATCGTCTTTGGGGCAAAGATTCGTTCAAGTCTCCGGAATCCATGTAAAACCCGATCTCGCGCCTGAATTGTCTTGGAGATTGTTTGATCGGCTTGGATCAGAGATTATATGAATGCTTACACAAGGTCGAGCTGATGGAGATAGGCCTAGGAGATTCCTCATCGTCGAGCTCATTAGTTGTGGAGTTGTTGCCATCTTGCAACTGTCGTGGAGCGTCTAGCACTTCTTCTTGTGGCTCGTCGTTGTAGTTGCGTTACGTTGGGCGGAGAGACTGGGTAACAGTCTCCCCTGCTAATTTCTAACAGCGGTGTCGGTATACGGTCTTCCCTTTCTGGTCAAGGCTTTCCACAAAAGTTCGCTCCCTCTTAGCGTGAGCGTGGGTTGCGGCTTCACTGGATGAAGAAGAACGCCTTGTCAGCAAAGATGCATCTTGGGGCTTAGCCCTCAATGATGCGAGTCGGTCCTCCTCCTGAATTGACGTCCACGTGGGGAGTGGGATGCAATGAACTTTGTCCGATCCTTCATGCGGAGCTTCTCTTGGTTCAAACAATTCCACTCCACATATCGGTGCATAGGAAGACAACGATGCAGGGATACGAACGACTTCTTTATTCAGCATAGTCTTCATGCACTGGTGATATGTCGAAGGGACAATCCTACTGTCATAAAGCCACAGTCTCCCCGATATCATGTGGTAGTCTGGCTCTTTTTCTATGACTTCGAATTTCACCTTTGACTGGACGGGCCATACAGATAAATTCAGGTTGACATACCCGTACGTGTTGGTTTGGTTTCCCTCGAAGTCTGTCATTGTAGTAGGCTTCCGATCTTGCCTGGGCGAACCTTGGCTGTGCTGAGAGTCTAGAGAGTAATCACATTCGGAGACGCTCTTGTGTCGATAAGGGACTCTTGAACTCTGAATGCTTGATGCGTGCGGTAACATGTAGGGCACGGTTGTGACCTTCCTCTGGTTGATTGCAGCAAACGTCTCCGCCCCCTGATTCTTCAAGAGGTGTAAAAGTTCGCATAAACTTTCCACTAGAGAAGCCGCTTCCTGATCCACCGGCCTCTGGTTCATAGTGAAACTATTTACTTGAGGAGGATCGTTGTGAGGATCAGTCCCCAGTGTAGGAGTCCCCATGACAGGACCGCTCATAGATGTCATCTTGATGAGGAGATAAAGTATGTCGTCTGTCGCTTCTTTGATCAGGTCCATGTAGGCCCGCGCCGTTGAAGTACCTACTCCGGATGCGTTGAATGCGTTCCTTTTTGGCTCCAGGGGCTGTCGTGGCTCTTGTGGAAATCGATCAGTTAATGTCTTAAGAAAAGTGAGTACCTCTTTCTGAGTTGTAGCCATATCCGTTTGAGTCTTAGCAAGAACTTCCTGCCTCTCCATCAAGTCTGCGATGGTAATGGGAGATGGTCCTCCTCTTGTCCCTCCGGCTCCTCGTCCTGATGAAGGAATGGAAGTTGTTGTTCTGGTGATCGCCGGAGGTGTTACACTTGAGGAAATGCCGAAATTCGCGGCTGCTCTGGCTCTGGCGATATGAGACGTTACACTTACTGGAACATCTCCTGCTCCGTTGGCGTTGGTGGTAGAAGTGACAGCTCCACGAGATGTATTGACCACATAGCTCCACTCGATGCACATCAATACCGAGAGTATTATCTGCACTAGCTCCATCAGAATTGATTATTGATCCTGACCTAAGTTCTACCATCTTGAAACAGATTGATGATTGAATTGAGTCTAAGTTCTACCCCTTCTAAATTGACAAAATTGAATTAGATTTTGAAGGGATTGACTTTACAACCGAGAGATTAACCTCCCGCTGTGGTCGCCATTTGTTTATGGGTGAAAACTATTTCTGTCGGTTTTGGTAATTTGGGTGTGTGGATGAGAAATGAATCTAAACCCTAAACAAATGCACTGCACGAGAGTGCTTGTGATTCGAGAAATCTGTACAAATCTGGCCTAAACCAAGAAATGGCCGTTCCAGACTTGCTTCGGTCACAAAGTGAAGGAGATGGGGTTGATCTTAGAGAGGGAAGCGAAGAAGGTGTTTAGATTATGAAGGTGTTGGTTGTGTACGACTTGTATCAGAAAGCTGAACTAGCCTGCAGAATGTAAGCTATCAGTTCTGGTGTTGGGATACGATTGTATCAACACTTGGTTTTCTATCTTGTCTTGTGTGTCTTGTGGAAATAGGAAGGAGAACCTATTTATACAAGTCATAAAGCACAAACCTCGTCTGTCGTAGGAAGTGGAGGAAGTGGAGTGATGGAGTAGTGGAGTCGTGTGTTAGTGTCACACGATCTGTCTTGCCCACTTCTACCCATCATCACTAACCGTCCATGTCTTCCTGACACGTTCTTGTGATGGCGAGTTGCGCGCTACACGCTGTAAACCGCCAGACCAATACCCCAGTAAGTATCCCCCAGTTTGTGACATGCTGATGTCTCAATTGTGTGGATCGTGGGACCCACAGAAGGTAGCATACGGTGCTAGGTTTAAATAACTAAGTTATTTGGGAAACCGATATTTATGAAATATCGCGTGTATTCTATGCATGTAATGCATTGAATATATTCAGCATGTATGAAACATCGTTGTTTTAAGGCTTAATGGAGTAAGTCACGATCAAGCGTCTTAAAATAGCATCATGTCCAACCATCTTCGAGTGATCGTTTGGAGGCTGCATGGGCAAGCCATACTTTGGCCGATCACTCTATGTGGAAGAGTGGCGGACGGTGATCATGGGGATGCCTCATTGGTCGCTTAACTCTTAACCAGTGCTTCTTAACCAAGCTGGTAGAGTTGAACGGACGAGATGATATGTGACGCTCATCT
This sequence comes from Papaver armeniacum, assembly GCA_023531295.1. Lineage (NCBI taxonomy): Eukaryota > Viridiplantae > Streptophyta > Magnoliopsida > Ranunculales > Papaveraceae > Papaver > Papaver armeniacum. The sequence continues at coordinate 36,609 of JAJJWW010009507.1, forward strand.
GCGACCGTTGATGAAGTTTTAGGGTTTTGAAGAGGTGCGCAAGCATCACACTTCAGCTTGGTCTAATCCAAGCATGGGAGACGTTTTTGACAGGACCGACCGGGCATGCGTGTAGACGGCTTGCCGATGTACACGTCGGTACCTCACTGTCCCATGAAAGTGTGATCTAAACCACTCAATTTGTCCGGCAAAGAGGAGCGGCTGATATTGATTTGCGACAGAAATCCCATGCCGCAAAGGAGTTGAAGACCGCACATCATGCCTACTTCGGGCACGCGTTTCAAGACGTCCAGCCATGGTTGGCCTTGGTCGATCAGTCAGGCGTGTAGATGGGCCCACGGTGATCGTGTTAACATGCTCGGGACCCTTTGAATCTACATCTACACCCTCCATCTATGCTTGAGAAGATGGACGCTCGTGATCGATTAGCGACACATGTAATATACCGCAAACCCTAATTAGGGTTTTGGATTGGTCGTGTGTACACGACTTCAGCCTACTGGTTTGGCAGGCTATGCTCCTCCTTTAGGGAGGCCGACCACGTGGGGCCCACATTGGGTCGGTGGTGAACATGGTGATACCTGACTGACGGTCCTAGGCCTGATCTAATCCATCCAAACATCTTTGGTGAAGTTGGATGGTCGTGATCAATTTGAGACCTTAGTGGAATTTCTGCGACCCTTTAAGCATTACGCCGGCCATACTTTGGGCAAACGCACGTTGCTCTATGGCTAGGTCAAGAGATGGTCGACCAGGCAGGTAGAGAGGGGGCTCACAGCAGGGGACAAGCTTGTCCGACCGGTCATGGGATAATCCACACCGTCCAATCATGTCGGTGAAGTTGGACGACCGTGGATGGTTTTGAGACTGCCGTTGGCGGTCTTGTACGCACAAGATTTTCCAAGCTGCTCCACACTAGTCCAACCATCCTACTTTAGGCTGGTGTTCGGTGGTTATTTGGGAGGCATGGTATGTATTCGACCGACCAGGGCATAAACGGGCCCGCTGGTGGTCATTAAGGTGGTAGCCCGCTCCTGCTGAGGATCGTCTAGGCTGGTTAAATCATGCGGCAAACTTGCGTGGTCGTGATTGTTTCTGAGACTGATATGGACAATCCAGATTCAAATATGCTCAATCGGGCTAGTATAACACACCGAGAGATGTATGCTCAATCGGGCTAGTATAACACACCGAGAGATGTAGCATGTACGGGTATTTCGTGCATGCCTCACTATTAACACTTGGAGATTCGTGTTACTCTGCTGAGAGCAACACTCAGTCGTCATGCCTCACTAATAATGAGAGTTATGTGGGAACATCACAGGAAATACAAGGCCAGTCATGCATTAGTTAATAATGCTATAAATTCACAGGGTATATGGGATTATTGCCATATGGTCCAACCTGGATGAATTTTGTGTATTTAATTCACAGAATACTGGGATTGTTGCCACATGCTCCATTCTAGGTGAATTAGTAAAGTGAAGAAGTATTCATCACTTCTCAGTGGCTTTATCCTTTGCAGGATGTCAGCGCATAAATTTGATTTTACAATTTTAGCCCTAAACTAAAATCCACCATCAACACCTGTGTCACCTAATCCTATGTTTCAATTAGGTTTTTGATGAAATTTGTTTTCCAATTTTCAGTTGTTGCTCAAAGAACAGATGAAATGGCATTTCAAATCAATATCAAACCACAACAGGTACCATCCTACGTTACCAAGTTGAAGAGTTTACGATCCCTTGACGAAGGAAAATCAAGCGTCCATTTTATTGGAAATAAATGGGAAGGTTTGTTTTCATGAGCCATTAAGGTCATCATTCCATTTTAATCCCTAATTCTTCTTACTATTTAGTCCTCTAAGTGTCCAACTGAGAGCAATGGTATAATCACAATATCGTGGTGCTAATTGATCCCTACTAATCACCAACTTTGATTATAATTTATGTCATTCTCACTTCAAAGGTGGATGTATGCTTACTTTTATGGGAGTGACGGCGGTGGTAGTGAAAGCAGTGGTGGCACTTTGGAGGTCAGGGAGTCGGAGGAGGTTAAATACACATTTTATAAACTGCAAATATATGAGTCATTGTTTGCCCACTGCAATTGCGTTTTTGGTACTTCTATTGTATTGCAAAGTCTTTTCTTCCACGGTACAACAACTTTAAGTGATGAGGTTTTGTTAGAGCACTGCTCGGTCGAACTCGCAAGCATTGCTATCTCAAGCTTGTTTGTCAAGTTTAGTTGCCAAAACTATAAGTTTTGATTTCTAGTCTACTTATAGCTAAGTCTCGGATTAGGATAGAAAGTGTAGTTGAGCATTAGACTTCACGGCGTTCATCGATTGAAGACGAAGAACTACTAAGGGGAGCTTGTGGAACTTCATCAACAAAAGGTATGTGGAGACTTGAACTCATTTATCACTCAAAAGTCTATCTACTATATCTCCTATTTGAGACAAAAGTCGTATAACTATATAGACTTCGATTATAAACATTTGATATTTCGAGTTGAGTTTAACTCGCTAACATATTTCTCGAAATATGTGTCGGTAAGCTTTCACTTTAACCAAGTTTATCTTATATTTTTGACGAAAGTCAAAAGATGATCATGTGAAAATCGCCCGATAACATGTTACATGATTTGTGTGAGACAGTCATTTGATGTAAACTCGGAATGTTTCGTATTGATCATTCGATCAATTGAAAATTGCTTTGAAGCTAATAGTTTGTGTGAGATAGCTATTGTCGTCTTCTAAGAATGTTTCAATAGTTGAAATGAGAGCTTAGAAAAATTAACCATGATTGGATATAGCATAGTATGCGTACTTGTATGCTAACTGTTGCAAGTTATTCTAAGTCCGGGAACCATAATATGCATACCTGTATACGTGCTGGTTGGTTTAGGTGTCTAAAACACCTAATTCTAGTATCGGTTTTCTTACGCTTTTATTAGCTATCTTTCTCGTAAATTTGTATATTACGCTTGGTTTTTGCATTTTTAGGTACAATGGCTTCAAGTTGCATAAAGGAGGAAAAGGGGAAAAAATGGACCATATTGATATACACGCTAAAAGCTCATGTCAGTGAACTCATGAATTCCGGGACCGAAAGACATTGGTGGTGCTCCCATAGCCATCTGAGAATCCATTTTTCTTAAGAACACTCGGAAGTCAGGGAGCTGCAAAGTTTGATCGATTCTAGACAACTATAAACTATGAGCTTTGTGGGTCATGTAGGTGCTGATGGGCTTAAAGATGTGCGTCTATTTTAAACCACAAATTGTATGTGGACTTCACACATGAGCAGAACAAATATGTGGAAGGAGATAGAGCAACAGAGAAAGGAAATTAGGTTGAGTTCGAAATCAAATTTACAAGCTCAGAGGAATCCGAGCACACCATGGTCTGATATAGCCGTCGACCAAGACTCAGTTGATGTCACTGCTAGCCACGGCTAAATGCTCATCTGCCAAAGGTTGAGGAGAACTGAAGCAGAAAATGAGAACGAGAAGATGGTCCTGTTGTCATCCTTTATGGGTGAAATCATGAGTAAAACACCAGCAGAGAAGGGGATCTGAAGCTGCTAATTGTGAGGGTTTTGATGACTGTTTGGGCTAGTGTCATTGAAGAAGTTTGGGTTGTACTTGAACTCGAGAAATCCAGGAAAGAATGATTTCGTACATCCCCTCTTTTCTCTGTCCGTACAGCTAGGAAGTGATGTTGCTGTGGTGGATTGTGGCAGTAAAAGATGATGATTGAGACTAGTTTACACTAAATGGAGTTATGGGTTGTATGTGAATGTGAAATTGATGCAGGTAAGGAGATCAAATGGTCATAGAAATAAACACCACGTCTGTATCTTTTCACCACCAGATTAGGCATGATAAGTGTTTGTGATAATGCCTGAACTATCAGTCTCCACCAGTTCTTGTGTACTAATGGAGCAGCGAAGGGACTGAAATGGGTTGTCTGCAATGGGTTTTCATGGCTATGAAGGTCAGGTGGTGGACATGATTAATAAGCCAACATGGTGAGAGTGTATTGGTGCTGTTAAGATGAGCAGAGACAACGGTGTTGGCTGAAGAAATTTGCAAGAAGCAGGGAAGATGGTAATGTTGCTGTTATCACTAAATTGTGTAATCTGTAGCCTAGAATTGGTAGCTGGAGAAAGAGGAAGAGATTTAATGGGTATTGTGGATGAACTCAGTTGGTTTCTGGGATTAGTGATGTTACTAAAGCTGTTTTAGGTGGTATACACAAAGTGGATGAAGCAAGTCAAGGTTATGAAGAAACTCAGGTGCAATGTAGCAGCTGGAGTTGAGTAACTGCCTGGAGTTATAGAGCATTGCAGGGTAGAAGGCCTAGGACTCGAATTAGAAGCCTGGCAATGAATGGCAGATGCTCTGAAGATCAAGGATGGCATTGCAAGTTGAGCTGGGATGGAACTGGAATGAGGCTATTTTGCTTCCAGGGAATGGACTGAAATTGAGTTACTGGTATTGATGGTATGTGGTGCGAGTTCGAGATAGAGAAACAAGCTGTGATGTTCAATTTGTGTGTGATTATGAAGCTGTTGCTCGAATGTGCAGTAGTCTGGTGGAGTTTCAGAACTAAAACTCAAAGAAGAAGCGGCTGTAAGGTCAGTGGTTTCAAATAATGGGTGATTTAAACAAAGTTCTGTAATTGGGTCATTATCAAACAGAAAAAGGAAGATAAATTGAGTGGGTTTAGCCTGAGAATTATGCTAGGAATATGGGTTATATTTTTAGCCGGTTAACCATGGTTCAGCAGCTACGTATGAGCTATACAGCACTGGCTAGGTGATGGGCGCAACACCAACAGGAAAACAAGATATGAGTACCAGTTTTGGAAAGATTTTGGGGCCGTGAAAACAGTTTGAGACATAACTTGTTGCCGATAGTTCTGGGGTTTGGAAGGCTAAGATTTTGAGGCTGGCAGAGTTTGTATTAAATAAGGAAAGGGAGTCTGTTTAGGTCACGACTTGGCAGAGCAGGAAAGATATATAAAAGGAGGCGCAGCAGAACAGAGAAGACCTACCTTTTTGATCACCAGACCTGTGCCTGCAAAGTGTTCGCTGGAGTTCCCGACAGAGATACATCACGAGTTCGCGGAAGCTGGCAACAACCTGAACCTGTTTTGCGTCTACATCTTGTAGTTCACAGTGGTTTGCTTTCGAGTTTATTTTAGCTTTGAAACTTTATTTACCTTGAACTTATTATTGTGCTTAAACCAAGAATATGAGTAGCTAAATCCATCATTGATTGGGGAGGATTTCAAAACTCCGAACATGTTTTATTGATCAATCTTATGCAAGTTATTCTTCCGATAAATATCTTTTGTTGATTGTCTTTTACCGTTTATATGACCATGAGGTGTTTTCTAGGTATCTAAGTGCGCAATTAGGTAACTCGTTTGCAACTCTAATGCTAGTATCGAGAACTTTAATCCGTAATTGTTGGAGTAATCTTTATAAAAGTAGCGGTGCACTATTTGTCGCAAAGGGATTTTGTATGCAATAGTGTGTGAAAGATAACCCTAGGTTAACGTGTCGAACTTATGAGCATGTGGCTAGGAGCAACTTGATTCACAAATATTAATACAGTTGTTTTAATTACACCTAGAGAGCTTATTTAAGGTGGTTCACTTGATTAGAATCCTCTAGAGAACTTATTCTATGTGGTGATTTTTGGAGTCTAAAGATTAGTTGAACTTATAACTTGTCTAAAAGTTGTTAACAATCGAAATTAATTGGAAGTAGAACTTGTATGATTAATAATATCTTATTTGGTAGTGGCGAATGAATCTCTAGTCAATTCCATCTCATAATTTGAATTACAATCTTTGCAATCTTAAAAGTTTGTGTCTTACAACAATAACAATTTGTCTTACATAATAACTTAAAACTCACACCTCCATGTGGATTCGAACTCGACTTGCATCACTACTTATTTATAGAATTGTGTAGCATAAGAGAATTATTATTGATAGGTTGTGTTTATGGGTAAAAATCGTTTCTGCCGATTTCGGTAAATTCGGTAGATGAGTGAGAAACTGGTTCAAACCCTAAACAAATGTGTTGCACGTGAGCACTTTATAGATTCGAGAGATCAATCTGTACAAGTCCGGCCTAAACCAAGAAATGGCCGTTCCCGGACTTGCTTCGGTCACAAAGTGGAGGAGAAGGGTTGATTTGGGGAGGGAAGCAAAGAAAGGTGTTGAGGAGAGTAGTATCTCGACTTGTATCGAGAAAGTGAAAGCTTAGGAAGCTTGCAAGAGATGAAAGCTTTTTGGAGAGCTTGCAAAGTTGCCTTCTGAGAGTGTAAGTGTAGTATATTTCTCCGACCGAGACTTGTTGTCCGGTGGAAATAGGTAAGACCTATTTATACAAGTCGAGATTGAAACGTACTCGGCCTCATGAAGGAAGAGAGTAAAGGGTGAAATAATGGGAGGAGGTGGTAACCGCAAGGTGTTTATGGGTGAAAACGTTTTCACCATTATTTCCTCATTTATTTGACCGCTTTATTCCTTTTCACGCTTTCTTAATGTGAGCGTAGTGTACGCTGCATGCTGTGACCGCCAAACCAAAACCCTAAAGAAGCATCCCCCAGTTTTGTGTTGATATCTCGTTGGTTGCGCCTTGAGTGCAAGTGGTGCTGCTAATGGCGCGTGTGGCATGTGCCAATGGCATGTGCGGAATGCCTTGGTGGTAGGTTGCATGGTTTGCAAGTTAGGCTACCAGCGTGTGTGTTTGGCATGTGCCAATGGCATGTGCGGAATGCCTTGGTGGTAGGTTGCACGGTTTGCAAGTTAGGCTACCAGCGTGTGTGTTTGGCATGTGCCAATGGCACGTACGGCCATATTGACCTAGTTGCAAGCCTTGCAAGCCTAGGGCGCTATATTTGGCGTGTGCCAATGGCATAGCGGCTTGGAATATGGCTTGCAGCACGTGTTGGCATGTGCCAATGGCATGTGCGGCCATGTTGACCTAGTTGCAAGTCTTGCAAGCCTAGGGCGCTACATTTGGCGTGTGCCAATGGCATAGCGACTTGGAATATGGCTTGCGGCACGTATTGGCATGTGCCAATGGCATGTGCGACCATGTTGACCTAGTTGCAAGTCTTGCAGGCCTAGGGCGCTATATTTGGCGTGTGCCAATGGCATAGCGACTTGGAATATGGCTTGCGGCACGTATTGGCATGTGCCAATGGCATGTGCGGCCATGTTGACCTAGTTGCAAGTCTTGCAAGCCTAGGGCGCTATATTTGGCGTGTGCCAATGGCATAGCGACTTGGAATATGGCTTGCGGCACGTATTGGCATGTGCCAATGGCATGTGCGGCCATGTTGACCTAGTTGCAAGTCTTGCAAGCCTAGGGCGCTATATTTGGCGTGTGCCAATGGCATAGCGACTTGGAATATGGCTTGCGGCACGTATTGGCATGTGCCAATGGCATGTGCGGCCATGTTGACCTAGTTGCAAGTCTTGCAAGCCTAGGGTGCTATATTTGGCGTGTGCCAATGGCATAGCGACTTGGAATATGGCTTGCGGCACGTATTGGCATGTGCCAATGGCATGTGCGGCCATGTTGACCTAGTTGCAAGTCTTGCAAGCCTAGGGCGCTATATTTGGCGTGTGCCAATGGCATAGCGACTTGGAATATGGCTTGCGGCACGTATTGGCATGTGCCAATGGCATGTGCGGCCATGTTGACCTAGTTGCAAGTCTTGCAAGCCTAGGGTGCTATATTTGGCGTGTGCCAATGGCATAGCGACTTGGAATATGGCTTGCGGCACGTATTAGCATGTGCCAATGGCATGTGCGGCCATGTTGACCTAGTTGCAAGTCTTGCAAGCCTAGGGCGCTATATTTGGCGTGTGCCAATGGCATAGCGACTTGGAATATGGCTTGCGGCACGTATTGGCATGTGCCAATGGCATGTGCGGCCATGTTGACCTAGTTGCAAGTCTTGCAAGCCTAGGGCGCTATATTTGGCGTGTGCCAATGGCATAGCGACTTGGAATATGGCTTGCGGCACGTATTGGCATGTGCCAATGGCATGTGCGGCCATGTTGACCTAGTTGCAAGTCTTGCAAGCCTAGGGCGCTATATTTGGCGTGTGCCAATGGCATAGCGACTTGGAATATGGCTTGCGGCACGTATTGGCATGTGCCAATGGCATGTGCGGCCATGTTGACCTAGTTGCAAGTCTTGCAACTCTAGGGCGCTATATTTGGCGTGTGCCAATGGCATAGCGACTTGGAATATGGCTTGTGGCACGTATTGGCATGTGCCAATGGCATGTGCGGCCATGTTGACCTAGTTGCAAGTCTTGCAAGCCTAGGGGGCTATATTTGGCGTGTGCCAAAGGCATAGCGTCTTGGAGATTTGTTGTCATGGTGTGCAGTATGCGGCTTGGTTTGGCATTGTTGCCAATGATGCGCAGTATGCGGCTTGGTTCGGCATTGCTTCCATGGTGCGCAGAGTGCGGCTTGGTTCGGCATTGCTTCTATGGTGCGCAGAGTGCGGCTTGGTTTGGCATTGCTGCCATGGTGCGCAGAGTGCGGCTTGGTTTGGCACGGTTGCCATGATGCGCAGAGTGCGGCTTGGTTTGGCATTCTTTGCCATGGGCGCGCAGAGTGCGGCTTGGTTTGGCATGGTTGCTATGGTGCGCAGAGTGCGGCTTGGTTTGGCATTGCTCGCCATGGTGCGCAGAGTGCGGCTTGGTTTGGCATGGTTGCCATGGTGCGCAGAGTGCGGCTTGGTTTGGCATTGCTTGCCATGGTGCGCAGAGTGCGGCTTGGTTTGGCATTGTTGCCATGATGCGCAGAGTGCGGCTTGGTTTGGCATTCGCCATGGTGCGCAGAGTGCGGTTTGGTTTGGCATTCTGCCATGGTGCGCAGAGTGCGGCTTGGTTTGGCATGGTTGCCATGATGCGCAGAGTGCGGCTTGGTTTGGCATTCTTTGCCATGGTGCGCAGAGAGCGGCTTGGTTTTGGAATTAGGGTTCGTGTTGAAAACCCTAATGGGTATTTTGAAAAAAATACCCCTATTAATTATTTACACCGAGTTAAATGCTCTTAGTTAATGTGTTGCGGGTAACACTAGGTCATGGGGTTTTACGATTTTACCCCTTGTCTAAAAACCACCATCAACATTAAGTCCCCCGCTAGCTCGGAACAGGGGGCTTTGTTGCGAGGTAAGCATAAGATGGTGACAAACTATTAACAAGAAACCGTAAAGAAAATTGAAAGAGGCTTGTCGACCTTTTATAAATAGGATTTGGAATCCTTGCCCTCGGTAGTTTTGCACAAATCGGGAGGCTAGCACAATTGGTGGGCCCGATGCGGCTTAGGCGACGTTGGGAAGTTGGTGTGAGTTGGGAGACCGAGTGGGCTAGGCTGGTGGGACCAGCACAAAGTGTAGAAGCCGTGCGTGCTTGCAGGCGTGACTTGTGCGACCATTGGGAGGTCGGCGCAATTGGTGGGGCCGGTGCAACTTGGAAGCCGTGCTTGCGGGCGTGACTTATGTAAATAAAGAGGGAGTAGGCGTTTCTCAAAGTTTCCTTATTTTGCTTTCCTTCACGTGCGGCTTCAATTAGGGCATTGTTCATGCTTGAATCAAAGCGTTATGTCCCTCATTTCTCCCTTTCCCTTTAAAATCCCGTATTTATACCCAATGCAACCGCATCATATTCTTTGTTTGTTTGAGAAAGAAAAAAACTCTTCTTGTTGGATTTCTCTCTTTGTCATGTCACGCAACTTCGAGTCATCTTCTAACTAGTCAGTTTCTCCGGATGAGGGCGCGAGGTCTGATTCTTGCATGAGCATCCCAACAAATGTTATTCGGGTTAAGAAAATCATACCGGTATGTTTTCTTCCTCTTTGGCGGACTGACACACACTTTAACGCTTGTTGTGTAAGTGAGGAAATTTCCTTTTTGTGCAGAGATATCCTGTTGGAGCATGCGTCACTGTTATCGACGAGGATGATCTAATTGTTCCCCTTCCTTCAAGTCCGAGCTTGTCAACTGCTACAGATTTGGAGAATGCTGATTTAGGGCTATCTTGCCATGAATACCCTTCTGCAGGTTTATCGTTTGGGACTCGTATGAGGTGTCTCTCCTCCAGTTATCGGAATGTTGGTGGTTTCTTGGTGCGGAAAGAATTCGTAGCCCTTTATACGAGGATATGGAAGACGTACGGCTATATTGCTACCAGGAGCGTGGTGAAGTGCTGTTCGTCCGCTTTGGTTTCCGTAGTGAACTTTCTTTTGCCAATGATTGCTGAGATGGAGAATGTGCCCATTCATGCCGTTGTGGAGTCAGCCATTCAAAAGTGGGAGAACATGGTGTCTACCACGGTTGCCCACACTTTTGATGTAGCATGTTGCAGGGGAAATGATTAGGCGTAGTACGCCTTAAGCCACTTTCCGTTGACGACCGCCTCTAGCTTTCCCCCATCTTCTTTGATAATCTTGTAGTAACCACTGTTATATGCCTTAGTGATTATGTACGGCCCTTCCCATTTGGGAGAAAACTTCGGTGTCGATGCACCCTGCTGGATGTGTTTGGCGGTTTTTAGCACCAGATCTCCTTCCTTGAAAACCCTGGGTTTTACATGGCCGTTGTACGCCCTGGAAATCCTATTTCGTATGCTTGTGCATGTTCCTCGCCCGAGATCTTACGGAGTCCAGAGTGTCTAGTTCCGCACTCGGCATTGAGTGATTCGGCTTCATTCCACTGGGGTCCGCTTGCTGCGGCAATTCGGGCCGACGAGATCTTGATTTTGCGGGGAGGATCGCGTCCCACAGTAGACGAGGGAATAAGGAGACATGCCGGTGGAGCTTCTAGGAGATGTTCTGTACGCCCAGAGTGCCATTGGCAATTACTCGTGCCAGATTCTGGGATTGTCGTGTACTGTCCGGCTGAGGATTCGGATCAAAGTCTTGTTGGTACTTTCGGCTTGCCCATTTCCCTGGGGATAATAGGCGGTAGAAAAGACTTGTTTGATTCCGTACCTTTCAAGCAGTTCCTGTACTTGCTTGTTAGCAAAAGGCGTGCCGTTGTCAGTGATGATGTGTTTAGGTACGCCAAAACGGCAGATGATGTGTTCCTTGATGAATCTTTGCGATTGTGGCTCCAGTGGTTCCTTTCAGCGGGACAGCTTCGACCCACTTGGTAAAGTACTCGGTCGCGGTTATTATGTACTCATGTTATTTTGAGGACGGTGGGTTGATCTTCCCAATGATGTCGAGTCCCCAGCTATGAAAGGGCCAAGGGCTACTTATCGCGTGCAAGGGTGTTGGAGGCACGTGGATGAGGTTTCCGTGACTCTGGCATTCTTGGCATTTCTGAACGAAGGTAGCTGCGTCGTCTTCCATGGTCGGCCAAGTAGTACCTCTCGTGTATCTGCAGGAATAGTTTGGTTTCCCTTGGTGTTCGCCTTCGTGCATTTCTCTTAACATAATCGGGATTTTGCACCGCTTAAACACCTCAGTAGACTTCCCCGAAACTCTTGCGATATAAAACCCCATCATGGAACACGAATCTTTTGGACTTCGCCTTAGCTTGGACGCATCCTCTTTGTTAGTAGGAAGAATGCCGTCGCGAAGGAAAACCATGTACGGCTCCCGCCGATCCCAGTGTGACTGATGTTGAGGACTTCTGTCCGACATGGGGGCGCCTGGCAGTTTGGACACGCTTTTTGGAGTAGTCGTGACTGGATTTCCATCTCCGGCCAATAGTATCCAAGTCGTTGTAAACGACGGTAGAGGGTTACTACTGACGTTATTCCACAGACTTCGGTATGAACATGTTCAAGTTGTTGTTGTGCTTCCTCTTTCCCGAGACACCTTGACAGAGAGCTGTCTGGATTTCGATGATACAGGACCCCTTGAAGCATAAAGAAATTCCGCAAAGTCTTGAGGTCGACCTTCCCTTGGAAAAGCGAGTTGTTGAGTTCTTGAATGATAGGAGTTCTCCAGTCATCGTCTTTGGTTTTCTCAGGTTGTGAGAGCCATGTTGAAGCTATGGTTCGTCGTTTTCTTGTCGGGGTTTCCTCGGTTCCTTCGAACCGTAGCTTTGAGGCTAGTGTAGCTAAGCGGTCGGCATGCTTGTTGCGCTACGGCCGACATGTGTGATAGTTGCTTCGGCGAAATAATTTAGTAGTTTTTGTGCTTCATACTGTATGGCGTGTTGTGTTAGTTCTTTCAATGCATAGATCCCGTTTACTGGTTGATGAGTAATTTGGAATCTCCTCTTATCTCCAAACGTGTGGCCCCGGCTTGCTTAGCTAGTGATAGTCCAATGAGGAAGGCTTCGTATTCACTGAGTTATTGGTGAACGGAAAGTCTAACTTGAAAGAGTGCGAGAAGACTTCTCCCGGCGGGAGATACTAATACAACACCTGCTCCTCCGGTATTAGTCTTTGGGGGTGGAAGAGCCATCGAAGAATAGCAGCCATGTTTCTTCCTTGACTAAAAGATATCCGGAAGGTCTCCGGGAGATCTTCTCGTAATTCTGCGGTGTTTTCTCCGGGAATGCTGCTAACAGTGTCTGCAACAGCCTTTGTCCTTTTATGGCCTTTGGGAGACGCACGTTATGTCGAACTCGATAATTTGTAGGAGCCACTTAGCCGGCCTCCCTATCAAGGCGGGTTTCGAGAGGAGAAACTTTATGGTGGTCCGATTTGGACACTAGCACTACCTTATTGGAGAGGAGGTAGTGTCTGAACTTCTGGATGGAATGAATCAGTGCTAAACACGCCTTTTCCTCCTTGGGGTATTCGAGTTCGGCGTCTCTCAACGTTCGATCGAAATAGTATATGGGGTATTCCATTCCTTTGTCGTCCTCTTGCGCGAGGAGAGCTCCGATGGCAGTATCGCTAAAGGCTGTGTAGAGACATAGTGGTCTCCCTTGCATAGGAGGCTTCATGACGGTTGGGGAGGACAAAGATTTCCGGATATTCGGGTACGCTTTTGCCGAGACGTAGTCCATGTGAAGTTTGCTCCTTTTTTTAGCAGAGGAGTAAACGTAGTGGTGAGCTGTGCCAACCCCGGTATGAAGCGACGAATGTAGTTCACTTTGCCCATGAAACTCTGGAGCTCCCTTACGGTTCGTGGTGGCGGCATCGTGAGGATAGCTTGCGTTTTGACTGGATCAACTTTTATTCCTGCGGCTGTTACTTGGAATCCCAAGAATTTTCCCGAAGAGACACCAAAAGCGCATTTCAAAGGATTCATCTTCAACTTGTATTCGCGGCATCTTTCGAATACTTGTCGCAGCGTTTCTGGATGATCTGCTCGAGTCTTCGATTTAACCACCACATCATCTACGTAATCTTCGACTTGCTTGTGCATCATATCGTGGAAGATGGTAGTCATGGCGCGTTGGTAAGTGGCGCCAGCGTTCTTCAGACCGAAAGGCATTATGGTGTAATAGAAGTTTCCAAGAGGGGTTCGGAAAGCATTCTTGCTTGCGTCGTGCTCATACATCTTTATCTGGTTGTAACCGCTATATCCATCCATAAAAGAGAACATACCATGTCCACTTTGGTAGCGTCTACCAAAGCATGTCGATGTTAGGTAGCGGGAAATCGTCTTTAGGGCAGCACTTGTTCGATCTCTCGAAATCGACACAAAGATCTCGATCGACCATTCTTCTTTTTAACGGGAACGATATTGGCTAACCAAGTAGGATGGTGAATAGGTTTGACAAAACCCGGCTAGTAATTTCGGACCTCTCGCCTTGATTTGCTCTTCTACGTCGTGTCCGAATTGTCTTGGGAGGTCGCTTGACCGGTTTGGATCCGGTATCACATGCAGATGGTGGGTGACCGCTTTTCCATCCAAGCCGGGCATTTCTTCATAAGTCCATGCGAAGACGTCCTGGTATTCTTTGAGTAGGTCGACTAGCTTTGAGCGTTCCGCAGGATGTAGAGTCGAACTGATCGGAATGGGTCGCGGGAATTCCTCATTCCCTATATTGACAGTTTCGAGTTCGTCGGTGGTTAAGTCGGTCCCATCTTGTAGCTTCTGAGGGGCGTCTGGAACTTCCTCCTGGTTATTGTGAAGACATTCCTTCGGGTGGAGAGACCGGGCCATGGTCTCCCCTGCTAATTGCTAACAGCGGTGACAATGTGTGAGCTTTCCTTTTTTACTTCGTCTTGCGGTAAGGGTGTACTCTCGCTTGGTGCGGGCATGGGTTGCGCCTGGCGACAAGAGACTGGCGAGTCTTCCCTCTGAGGAGGTGGTGGAAGGACGGTCTTCTCTGCGGGGTATCTCCAGTTTGTCGCTATCTCTGAGCGATGTCCACTTTGGTAGCAGAAAACTGTGAATCTTGGTCGCCACGCCTTTTGAACCCTCCTTCGGCCCACGTGCTTCTATGCAGTAGACTGGTGTATAGGGAGACAGTGACGCGGGGATGCGAACGACTTCTCCGTTCAATACTGTTTTCAGGCATTGATGGTATGTTGAAGGGACGATTTTGAGATTGTGCAGCCACGGCCTTCCCAGTATCATGTGGTAGTCTGGTTCTTTTTCAATTACTTCGAACTTCACGCTTGATTGGATTGGCCCTACTGCCAGCTCCAAGTTGATGTAGCCGTATGTGCTAGTTTGGTTGCCCTCGAAATCCGTCATCGTAGTGGGTTGTCGTACGATCTCATTAGGTCGCACCTTGGCAGCTTTGAGTGTCTTGAGAGTGATGACATTGGAAGATGCACCCGTGTCAATGAGCGCTCTTCGAAACTCTATGTTCTTGACGAGAGTCGTAACATGCAAGGCCCGGTTGTGACCGTCTTCTGCCATCATGTCGTCGTCGGTGAAAACAATATTGTTGGCGGGTCTTCCGGGGATCCCTGGAGTCCCCGTGGGTGCAGGAACTAGTGATGCGTTTAGTGCTATTCGGTTGATAGCAGAGAATGTTTTTATCCGCTGGTCCTTGGAGAGGTGCAGCAATTCACATAAGTTTTCTACCAACATGGTCGCCTCCTGGTCCGCTGGCTTCCAGTCAGTGACGAAACCGTTGATTTGAGAATGCTCATTCGGGATGTTAGTCCCCTGCTCTTGATCTCCTGGGGAAAACGAATCACTTAGCCCCGATGTTAGATTGATGAGGAAGTCGAGTATGCTGTTAATCGCCTCCTTCATTAGGTCCATGTTTTTGGCGTGGATCTCCGAGCACGCATCAGTCAACCAGTCTTGGGACCTCTCCATTGGCGGTATTGCTTCCGAAAATTGAGGAGTTATCATGACTTTGAGCGGGATCAATATTTGTGGAGATCGCGATAGCCGACCATGCTTGCGTGAAAATTTGAGGATGGAAGCTAGAATTTGATATTGTAACCGAAAGATCAATCCTCCCGCATTGTGTGGTCGCCAATTGTTTATGGGTAAAAATCGTTTTCGCCGATTTCGGTAAATTCGGTAGATGAGTGAGAAACTGGTTCAAACCCTAAACAAATGTGCTGCACGTGAGCACTTTATAGATTCGAGAGATCAACTGTACAAGTCCGGCCTAAACCAAGAAATGGCCGTTCCGGACTTGCTTCGGTCACAAAGTGGAGGAGAAGGGTTGATTTGGGGAGGGAAGCAAAGAAAGGTGTTGAGGAGAGTAGTATCTCGACTTGTATCGAGAAAGTGAAAGCTTAAGAAGCTTGCAAGAGATGAAAGCTTTTGGAGAGCTTGCAAAGTTGCCTTTCCGAGAGTGTAAGTGTAGTATATTTCTCTGACCGAGACTTGTTGTCCGGTGGAAATAGGTAAGACCTATTTATAAAGTCGAGATTGAAACGCACCGGCCTCATGAAGGAAGAGAGTAAAGGGTGAAATAATGGGAGGAGGTGGTAACCGCAAGGTGTTTATGGGTGAAAACGTTTTCACCATTATTTCCTCATTTATTTGACCGCTTTATTCCTTTTCACGCTTTCTTAATGTGAGCGTAGTGTACGCCGCATCTTTGTGACCGCCAAACTAAAACCCTAAAGAAGCATCCCCCAGTTTTGTGTTGATATCTCGTTGGTTGCGCCTTGAGTGCAAGTGGTGCTGCTAATGGCGTGTGTGGCATGTGCCAATGGCATGTGCGGAATGCCTTGGTGGTAGGTTGCATGGTTTGCAAGTTAGGCTACCAGCGTGTGTGTTTGGCATGTGCCAATGGCATGTGCGGAATGCCTTGGTGGTAGGTTGCACGGTTTGCAAGTTAGGCTACCAGCGTGTGTGTTTGGCATGTGCCAATGGCACGTACGGCCATGTTGACCTAGTTGCAAGTCTTGCAAGCCTAGGGCGCTATATTTGGCGTGTGCCAATGGCATAGCGGCTTGGAATATGGCTTGCAAAGACGTGTTGGCATGTGCCAATGGCATGTGCGGCCATGTTCACCTAGTTGCAAGTCTTGCAAGCCTAGGGCGCTACATTTGGCGTGTGCCAATGGCATAGCGACTTGGAATATGGCTTGCGGCACGTATTGGCATGTGCCAATGGCATGTGCGGCCATGTTGACCTAGTTGCAAGTCTTGCAGGCCTAGGGCGCTATATTTGGTGTGTGCCAATGGCATAGCGACTTGGAATATGGCTTGCGGCACGTATTGGCATGTGCCAATGGCATGTGCGGCCATGTTGACCTAGTTGCAAGTCTTGCAAGCCTAGGGCGCTATATTTGGCGTGTGCCAATGGCATAGCGACTTGGAATATGGCTTGCGGCACGTATTGGCATGTGCCAATGGCATGTGCGGCCATGTTGACCTAGTTGCAAGTCTTGCAAGCCTAGGGCGCTATATTTGGCGTGTGCCAAAGGCATAGCGTCTTGGAGATTTGTTGCCATGGTGTGCAGTATGCGGCTTGGTTTGGCATTGTTGCCAATGATGCGCAGTATGCGGCTTGGTTCGGCATTGCTTCCATGGTGCGCAGAGTGCGGCTTGGTTTGGCATTGCTGCCATGGTGCGCAGAGTGCGGCTTGGTTTGGCATGGTTGCCATGATGCGCAGAGTGCGGCTTGGTTTGGCATTGCTGCCATGGTGCGCAGAGTGCGGCTTGGTTTGGCATGGTTGCCATGGTGCGCAGAGTGCGGCTTGGTTTGGCATTCTTTGCCATGGTGCGCAGAGTGCGGCTTGGTTTGGCATGGTTGCCATGGTGCGCAGAGTGCGGCTTGGTTTGGCATTCTTTTGCCATGGTGCGCAGAGTGCGGCTTGGTTTGGCATTGTTGCCATGATGCGCAGAGTGCGGCTTGGTTTGGCATTCTTGCCATGGTGCGCAGAGTGCGGCTTGGTTTGGCATTCTTTGCCATGGGCGCGCAGAGTGCGGCTTGGTTTGGCATGGTTGCCATGATGCGCAGAGTGCGGCTTGGTTTGGCATTCTTTGCCATGGTGCGCAGAGTGCGGCTTGGTTTTGGAATTAGGGTTACGTGTTGAAAACCCTAATCTGGTATTTTGAAAAAATACCCCTATTAATTATTTACACCTGAGTTAAATGCTCTTAGTTAATGTGTTGCGGGTAACACTAGGTCATGGGGTTTTACGATTTTACCCCTTGTCTAAAAACCACCATCAACAGGTTGACAACCTCATCAGTTGGTTTAATGAAAGTCCGGGAACTTAGTATGCATACCCGTATGCGTACTGGCGTAAGTTCATGTTTGGAAATTCAACTGAGTTTGGGAGGTCGACCACCTGCTCTAAGAACACTCAAGGAGCTCACTTCTCCAAATATTGACCAGCAGCCTTTATGTATTCAGCTAAATGGAACCATTGAGTTGAAACCGCAATTGATTCACTTGTTGCCCAAATTCAAAGGTTTAGCGGGAGAGGATCTTAATCGTCACTTACAACAATTCCATCATGTTGTGACTAGTTTGAAGCAAGCAACTGCAGATGCCGATATGGCTATGATGACAGCTTTTCCTTTCTCCCTTATAGATGCTGCAGGAGAGTGGTTCTTTTGCTTACCCTCTGGAAGTATAACCACATGGAATGGGATGAAAAAGTTATTCCTTAAGAAGTATTTTTCGGCATCGAAAGCAGCAGTGATTCGCAAGGAAATTTGTGGTATTGTGCAAATATCGGGAGAGACTCTCTATGAGTATTGGGAGCGCTACAAGAAGCTTTTAGCTAGCAGTCCACATCACCAAATCAGTGATCAACTTGTCATTCAATATTTCAATGAGGGGTTGCTTCCTAATGAAAGACATTTGATCGATGCCGCAAGTGGTGGTGCACTTACCAACAAGACCATTGCTGAAGCTACAAGCTTGTTAGAGGACATGGCTGCAAACACTCAACAATTCTACACTCGAGGTGAACCAATGGTAAAGAAGGTGAATGAAGTTGGTGATTCTTCATATTTGGAACATAGAATGGGTAACATGGAGAGGATGATGCAACAAATAGCAGCTGCGGTCATACCATCATCACACACCGAAGATGTTGAGCAAGCAAATGTTATGTACCAAAATCAGCAAAGGCCAAGATATGACCCGTAGTCCAGCACATACAATCCGGGTTGGCGTGATCATCCTAATTTCAGCTATGCCAACAAGCAAACAGCTGTTTCCAATCCTTTCAATCAACAAGGTGGGTATCAATTCTTGCAAAAGCCACGTCAAGAAACTCAAGGCACGAGTATAGATGATAAGTTGAATCTCATTCTCAACACAATGGCGCAAGATAAACAAAAGGCAGAGATGGATATGAAGGACATGCGAACACAAATGGGTCAACTAGCTACTACCGTGAGCAAATTGGAAGCACAAGCAGCTGGAAAACTTCCTTCGCAATCGTTGAACCATAAGGAGAATGTCAATGCTATTGAGCTAAGAAGTGGGAAGCAAGTAAAGAAACCGGCACCATCACCGGAGCACCATGAATCTGTTGTAGAGCAACAAGATGATGAAACAGCCCCTAACAAGGCTGATTTGGTAACAAATTCTCACTCTAAACCTCTTGTTTCTACTAATGTCACTTCTCCTCCTTTTCTTTGTAGGTTTGCAAAGTCCAAGAAGGAGACACTATACAAAGAGATTTATGAGATCTTCAAGAATATCCAAGTGAACATCCCACTCCTTGAGGCGATAAGGCAAGTTCCTCGCTACGCAAAGTTCTTAAAGGAATTGTGCACTAACAAGCACAAATTGGTCGGTAATGAAGTTATGTATGTGGGTGAGACTGCTTCCGCGTATCTTCAATAGAAACTCCCACCAAAATTGAAGGATCCCGGTAGTTTCACTATACCATGTACAATTGGTACAACCAGGTTTGATCGTTCTTTGCTAGACTTAGGTGCAACTATTAATGTTATGCCTGCTTCAATATATGAATTATTAGACCTTGGTCCTCTTAAGGATATCGGTGTTATTATTCAACTTGCTGATAGGTCCAATACTTACCCGAAAGGGGTTGTGGAAGATGTTTTGGTGCAGGTTAACGAGCAGATTTTTCCTGCAGATTTTTATGTTCTAGATATGAGGGACAAAGATTCACCCTCTTTTACACCTTTGCTATTGGGTAGACCTTTCATGAGAACCGCTAGAACTAAAATTGATATCTTTAAAGGCACCATAACTATGGAATTTTACGGTGAACCCATAAGTTTCAACATCTTTGAGGCTATGAGATACCCGAGTGACGTACATGCCTGTTTTTCAATGGATGTGATTGATTCTTTAGCTCAACAAACGTTTGAGTTAGACGGTGATGATGCATTAGAGAAATCTATATTGAAGAGTTTAGATTGTGCAAAGCATGATGACATGAAAAGTGGCATAGAAATGTGTGATGAGCTTAAAGAAGCTATTTGCTTTCTTGACGCATTACAAGAACTCTCACCTAGAAATGATGTTTCTTATGTTTCCTTACCTTGTACTAATGAGAAACTCTTGTCGTCGATTTTGCAGGCACCTATCCTTGAATTGAAACCTCTCCCGGATCACCTCAAATATGTTTATTTAGGTGATAAGGAAGAGTTACCGGTGATTATTGCCAAAGACCTTACCAAGGTGCAAGAAAAGAATCTTATTCGTGTGCTAAGAGAATACAAGTCTGCCATAGGGTGGACCATTGCCAATATCAAGGGAATCAGCCCTTTCATGTGTATGCACCGAATACTTATAGAGGAGGGGGCAAAACCAACAAGAGAAGCTCAACGTCGTTTGAACCCTCAGATGATGGAAGTGGTCAAGAAAGAAATCATGAAGTTGTTGGATGTGGGGGTTATATATCCCATATCCGATAGCAAATGGGTAAGCCCGGTTCAAGTCGTTCCAAAGAAATCTGGTGTCACGGTGGTGAAAAAACGAAGATAATGACTTGGTTCCAACTAGAATTCAGACCGGTTGGAGAGTGTGCATTGACTACCGAAAGCTCAATTCCACAACCCGAAAAGACCATTTTCCTTTACCATTTATTGATCAAATGCTTGAGAGATTGGATGGACACTCTCGCTATTGTTTTCTTGATGGTTTTTCAGGGTATAATCAGATTGTAATAGCTCCGGAAGATCAAGAAAAGACGACATTTACTTGTCCATTTGGCACTTTTGCGTATAGACATATGCCATTCGGGTTGTGTAATGCTCCTGGCACTTTTCAACGTTGCATGGTAAGTATATTTTCATATTATGTTGGAAGCATCATAGAAGTGTTCATGGATGATTTTAGTGTGTATGGTGATTCTTTTGACAAGTGCTTAGACAACCTTACACTAATTCTTAAAAGATGCGTAGAAACTAATCTTGTGCTTAATTGGGAAAAGTGTCATTTTATGGTGAATCACTGTATTGTGCTAGGCCACATTGTATCCTCTAAGGCATTAGAAGTGGACAAAGCTAAGATAGATGTGATTAAAAACTTACAATACCCCACAACTGTGATGGAGGTTCGCTCTTTTCTTGGCCATGCAGGTTTTTATAGGAGGTTCATCAAGGACTTCTCCAAGATTGCAATGCCATTGTGCCGGCTTTTGCAAAAAGATATGACCTTTGATTGTGACAAGGAGTGCAAGAAGGATTTTGACACCTTGAAAGAGTTGTTGACTACCGCACCGATCATCAAACCACCGGATTGGAGCAAGCCCTTTGAGTTGATGTGTGATGCTAGTGACTATGCCGTGGGAGCCGTGTTGGGACAGCGAGATGGTAAAGTTCCATATGCCATTTATTATGCTTCTATAACTCTTAATGGCGCACAAATCAACTACTCGACCACCGAAAAGGAGCTCTTTCCCATAGTGTTTGCACTTGAAAAGTTTAGATCTTACTTGGTGGGTGCGCAAGTGATTGTTTTCTCCGATCATGATGCACTTCGATACTTGCTAACAAAGAAAGATGCTAAGCCAAGGCTCATTAGATGGATACTTCTTCTTCAAGAGTTCCACCTCCAAACTAAGGAAAAGAAGGGGAGTGAGAATACCGTAGCGGATCATTTGAGCCGATTGATTGCATCCGAAGAAGCAATTCCTTTGCGTGATAGTTTTCCGGATGAGCAACTCTTTACGATGGATGGCACAACTCCATGGTACGATGATATTGTGAACTACTTGGTGACGGGACAAATACCTAGTACCATGTCAAATTTTCAGAAATTGAAACTCAAGAAAGTCTCCAAGCAATATACATGGGATGAACCATATTTGTGGAAACATTGTGCCGTCCAAATAATGCGAAGGTGCGTCCTAGACTCCGAGTTTCAATCTATTCTTAATTTTTGTCACTCATATCCTTGTGGAGGCCATTTTGGGTCCAAGACAACGACACTCAAGGTTCTTGAGAGTGGTTTCTATTGGCCCACTTTATTTAAGGATGCATACTTGTTTTGTAAGGCTTGTGATAGGTGTCAACGAACCGGCAATTTAGGTGCTAGAAATCAAATGCCACTTACACCAATTCTTTTTTGTAGAGATATTTGATGTTTGGGGTATCGATTTTATGGGACCTTTTGTGAATTCGAATGGGAATCTTTATATTATTCTTGTTGTTGATTATGTTTCAAAATGGGTGGAGGCTAGAGCCACCAAGACTAATGATTCTCAAGTTGTTTGTGAGTTTGTGAATGAACAAATATTTTCTAGGTTTGGCACACCTCGAGTGGTGATTAGCGATGGAGGTTCCCATTTTCAGAGATCCTTCCACGCTCTTCTCAAGAAGTATAACGTTACTCACAAAGTTGGCACTCCGTATCATCCGCAAACAAGTGGACAAGCTGAAATTTCCAACCGGGAGATTAAGTCCATTCTAGAGAAAACGGTGAATATTACAAGGAAAGATTGGAGATTTAGACTCAATGATGCTTTATGGGCGTACCGGACAGCGTACAAAACTCCCATTGGAATGTCTCCGTTTAGGATGATTTATGGCAAACCTTGTCATCTTCCCGTAGAACTTGAACACAAAGCTTTTTGGGCCATCAAGATGTGCAACATGGAGTTAGATGCCGCAGGGAAACAAAGAAAGCTTCAACTCAATGAGTTAGAAGAAATCCGTAATGATGCATATGAAAGTTCGCGCATTTACAAGGAGAAACTAAAGCTTTTCATGATAATATGATATGGCAGAAAGTTCTCTTATTTCATTCTCGTCTTCAGCTATTTCCCGGTAAACTTAGGTCCCGATGGGTTGGACCATTTGTTGTTACTAATGTGTTTTCTCATGGTGCAGTTGAGCTTTCTAGTCCCAAAACAGGGAAGATTTTCAAGGTGAATGGCCATCGAGTGAAACCATATTATGAGCAATTTTTGACGAAGAATCAAGAGGTCATAGAATTGAGTGATCCACTCCCTCTGGAGGAGTAATTGAAGCTGAAAGTCGGGCTGATGACTTTAAACCAAGCGCTGCATGGAAGGCAACCCGTATTTCTATATTTTGCTTTTAATTTTTTTTCTTTTGCATATCATTTTAGGATTTCCCACCTTGATTTTACTTAGGATGAGTCAATTACATTGAGGACAATGTAAATTTTAAGTGTGGGGGAGCGTTTGACTATTTTGCATTGAGGTTTTTCAACATTTTCGCTTAAAAAACCTCCAACTTGTAGAGATTTTAGAGACACTAGCATACTTCTAGGTATGTTTACATAGAGATTCTGACCGACATAACTGAACTTGGAAGTGTTAGGGAACTACATTCGGATTTCTTACTTGTTAGAGTGTTAAATAATGGATTTAATCATCCGGTGATGCAAATTAGGTGCAGAAGGAAATGCATTATTAGAGTTGCTGATAAATCATTAGTGGAGACTACCTATTTAATATCAACTGAGGCACCAGACCAAAAATTTCTTTGTAGCTGACTAAAGAGCTTTCTTTTGAGTGTGTGTCACCGTACGTTAATTCTGGGTAGAATGGTGAGCTACCCAACCTCCCATCAATAGAAGCACTACTCTTTGATCTCCTGAGTGCTAATTTTGTCAATCATGAGGGTGACATCTATAGATGAAATCCACCTTCTTGTAGTTTGATTTGCAGTTAGCGTCATTCTCTCGATATGAACAGATCCATAGAAACACACATCATCATCAACAAATGAGCGACATCAAAATCTACAAGGAAAGTTGAAGACGTTTAGGGTTTACAAGCAACACTACAAGTAAGAGCAAGTTTCATATCCAAGTAAAGCAACATATAATGAGCAAATTTTTATATACATGTTGAAGACTTACAAGAAAGAGCAGAATTCTATATCATAGTGGAGGACTAAGTACAAGAGCGAAGAAAACCAAAAGATGAAAGTTATTGAAGTTTATGATATGAGACAATACAAGTTGTGAAAAAACAAGCGGTAAAGTACTTCACCCATGGCTATTTCCATTGTTATTTTTGTATTATTTTTCTTGTCTCGAAATGAAAAGAAAAAAAAAAAATGAAAAAATTTATGAAAAGAAAAGAAAAAAAAAAAAATGAAAAAAAAAAAGAAAAAAAAAATGAGACAAGAGAAATTTTTGTTATTGTTTTTAGTCTTTATTTATTTAATAAGCCGTGGGGATGGAAGAAAAATATATTAAGAAGTTTCAAGCAACAAGGACTTTGAGGAAAAGAGTTACAAATTTTCAAGGATCGAAGTTCAAGAGTTTATCATCAACCGTTGAAGACTGAAGACGAAGACTGAAGACGAAGACCAAGAAGATGAATAAAACGAGCCGAAGGAAGACGTTTATATTAGATGCTATGAGAGTGGTGCTTTCATCATTGCCGATCGGATGTGAAGGTGGTAAGTACTCTCATCCTCGCAAAAGTGGTTGATTTCCTTTCTTAGAGATCATCAGAAAAATATCTTTATTTTCCATGATTCTGTGGAGTCTTCAGAAATAATTCGGAAGGTTTCCTTCCCACCATTCAACGTGTGTAGGATTCTCTCTTCATTCCTACCTGCACACATGTGAGACACATAAAAAACTGTCTTTTTGAGTGCAATTATCATAAAATCCTTTTAAGTGAGGCAGAAGTCGAGGCGAAATGCTTATTGATCGTTCTCAAACACGCATTCCCTCATTACGGCGTGGTTATTTCTCACTCAACATTAAGAATGAGAATATGTTCTTTGGTATTTCTAACTTCTTATTACTAGCATGCAGAAACTCTATATCCTCATAGCTCTTTGGATGTTTGGGACGCTGGAACGCATTGAAGTTGGAGTGGGTTTTGTGGGTATACCTCTCGTAAGCCCTCACGAGACTATAACTCGTCCACTAGGGACACCTAGGGGTTTAAAGGATTGTTATTTATGCTAAAAGTAACCGTAGCCTCGACGACATGGAGTTGTTGTATTTTAGTTTTGTTTCGTTTGATTGGGGACTAGCAAAATCTAGGTGTGGGGGAATTTGATAGGTGTCTAAAATACCTAATTCTAGTATCGGTTTTCTTGCGCTTTTATTAGCTATCTTTCTCGTAAATTTGTATAATACGCTTGGTTTTTGTATTTTAGGAGGAAAAATCGCAAAAATGGACCATATTGATATACACGCTAAAAGCTCATGTCAGTGAACTCATGAATTCCGGGACCGCAAGACATTGGTGGTGCTCCCATAGCCATCTGAGAATCCATTTTTCTTAAGAACACTCGGAAGTCAAGGAGCTGCAAAGTTTGGTCGATTCTCGACAACTATAAACTATGAGCTTGGTGGGTCGTGTAGGTGCTGATAGGCTTGAAGATGTGCGTCTATTTTAGACCACAAATTGTATGTGGACTTCACACATGAGTAGCACAAATATGTGGAAGGAGATAGAGCAACGGAGAAAGGAAATTAGGTTGAGTTCGAAATCAAATTCACAAGCTGAGAGGAATCCGAGCACACCATGGTCTGATATAGCCGTCGACCAAAACTCAGTTGCTGTCACTGCTAGCCACGGCTAAATGCTCATCTGCCAAAGGTTGAGGTGAACTGAAGCAGAAAATGAGAACGAGAAGATGGTCCTGTTGTCATCCTTTATAGGTGAAATCATGAGTAAAACACCAGCAGAGAAGGGGATCGAAGTTGCTAATTGTGAGGGTTTTGATGATTTGTTTGGGATAGTGTCATTGAAGAAGTTTGGGTTGTACTTGAACTCGAGAAAGCCAGGAAAGAATGATTTCGTACATCCCCTCTTTTGTCCTGTCCCATGACTAGGAAATGATGTTTCTTTGTGGTGGATTGTGGCAGTAAAGGATGATGATTGAGACTAGTTTACACTAAATGGAGTTATGGGTTGTGTGTGAATGTGAAATTGATGCAGGTAAGGAGATCAAATGGTCATAGAAATCAACAGCACGTCTGTATCTTTTCACCACCAGATTAGGCATGATAAGTGTTGGTGATAATGCCTGAACTATCAGTCTCCACCAGTTCTTGTGTATTAATGGACAGCGAAGGGACTGAAATGGGTTGTCTGTAATGGGTTTTCGTGGCTGTGAAGGTCAGGTGGTGGACATGATTAAGAAGCCAACATGGTGAGAGTGTATTGGTCTTGTTAAGATGAGCGAGACAATGGTGTTGGTCAAGAAATTTGCAAGAAGCAGGGAAGATGGTAATGTTCTTTTGTTATCACTAAATTGTGTAATCAGTAGCCTGGAATTGGTAGCTGGAGAAAGAGGAAGATATTTAATGGGTATTTTGGATGAACTCATTTGGTTTCTGGGATTAGTTATGTTACTAAAGCTGTTTTAGGTGGTATACACAAAGTGGATGAAGCAAGTCAAGGTTATGAAGAGACTCAGGTGCAATGTAGCATTTGGAGTTGAGTAACCGCTTGCACTGGAGTTATAGAGCATTGCGGGGTAGAAGTCCTGGGACTCGAATTAGAAGCCCTGGCAATGAATGGCGGATGCTCAAGATCAAGGATGGCATTGCAAGTTAAGCTGGGATGGAACCGGAATGAGGCTATTTTGCTTCAGGGAATGGGTGAAATTGAGTTACTGGTATTGATGGTATGTGGTGCGCGTTCGAGATAGAGAAACAAGTTGTGATGTTCAATTTGTGTGTGATTATGAAGTCGTTGCTCGAATGTGCGAGAGTACGGGTGGAGTTTTAGAACTAAAACTCAAAGAAGAATCGGCTGTAAGGTCAGTGGTTTCAAATAATGGGTGATTTAAGCAAAGTTCTGTAATTGGGTCATTATCAAACAGAAAAAGGAAGATAATTTGAGTGGGTTTAGCCTGAGAATTACGCTGGGAATATGGGTTATATTTTTAGCCGATTAACCATGGTTCAGCAGCTACGTATGAGCTATACAGCACTGGCTAGGTGATGGGCGCAACACCAACAGGAAAACAAGATATGAGTACCAGTTTTGGAAAGATTTTGGGGGCGTGAAAACAGTTTGAGACATAACTTGTTGCCGATAGTTCTGGGGTTTGGAAGGCTGAGATTTTGAGGATGGCAGAGTTTGTATTAAACAAGGAAAGAGAGTATGTTTAGGTCACGACTTGGCAGAGCAGGAAAGATATATAAAAGGAGGCGCAGCAGAACAGAGAAGACCTACCTTTTTGATCACCAGACTGTGTGCCCGCAAAGTGTTCGCTGGAGTTCCTGATGAGAGATACATCACGAGTTCGCGGAAGCCGGCAACAACTTCGAACTCGTTTTGCGTCTACATCTTGTAGTTCACAAAGTGGTTTGCTTTCGAGTTTATTTTAGCTTTGAAACTTTATTTACCTTGAACTTATTATTGTGCTTAAACCAAGAATATGAGTAGCTAAATCCATCATTGATTGGGGAGGATTTCAAAACTCCGAACATGTTTTATTGATCAATCTTATGCAAGTTATTCTTCCGATAAATATCTTTTGTTGATTGTCTTTTACCGTTTATATGACCATGAGGTGTTTGCTAGGTATCTAAGTGCGCAATTAGGTAACTCGTTTGCAACTCTAATGCTAGTATCGAGAACTTTAATCCGTAATTGTTGGAGTAATCTTTACAAAAGTAGCGGTGCACTATTTGTCGCAAAGGGATTTTGTATGCAATAGTGTGTGAAAGATAACCCTAGGTTAACGTGTCGAACTTATGAGCATGTGGCTAGGAGCAACTTGATTCACAAATATTAATACAGTTGTTTTAATTACACCTAGAGAGCTTATTTAAGGTGGTTCACTTGATTAGAATCCTCTAGAGAACTTATTCTATGTGGTGATTTTTGGAGTCTAAAGATTAGTTGAACTTATAACTTGTCTAAAAGTTGTTAACAATTGAAATTAATTGGAAGTAGAACTTGTATGATTAATAATATCTTATTTGGTAGTGGCGAATGAATCTCTAGTCAATTCCATCTCATAATTTGAATTACAATCTTTGCAATCTTAAAAGTTTGTGTCTTACAACATCAACAATTTGTCTTACATAATAACTTAAAACTCACACCTTCCTGTGGATTCGAACTCTACTTGCCTCACTACTTCTTTATAGAATTGTGTAGCATAAGAGAATTATTATTGATAGGTTGACAACCTCATCAGTTGGTTTAATGAAAGTCCGGGAACTGATGAGTGCCAAATATTGCATATTTTTACACCTTTTTATTGGCATTTAACTCATCTTTTGTGCTCAGAAATCAGATATTATCCCAGATTCTGTATTTTCTTTGTTTTCAAGAATAAATATTTGTACTAATTAATTTTGTGTTTTTAGGTAGTAAATAAAGCTCGGAGAAATTGAGGAGCCAAAAGAGCATAAAATTGGAGACGAGCGTCTATGGAACAGAAAGCCAAAGCCCGCGCGCGCATCAGTTGCAACCCAACAAGAAGCAACCCAACTTACAAGACATGGGCCTGAGCTATCCAAGACCCGACCCATAACCCGGATCCAAAGCCCATCTTATCCTGAGCCGTGAGATCTTACACTTTCACATCCGATGGTCGCTCCACCCTACGCATCATCTCTTGCTGCTCTCGCCTCACAACGAAACCATCAACTCCCTTACCCATCGACCAAACACTCATTTTCTCATTCATTTTCTCTTTCTCTCCCGACAACACTTGCAGAGCTCTCCCATACCTCCTTCACCCGACCAGCAGCCGATTTCGCCACCACCATCTCTTTCCCCGACAACACCAGCACCACAGCTACACCAGCAGCCGTCGTTCCCCCTTCTCTAGGTCTAGTCATCTCCTTCATAGCTTCTCCCATAACCCTAGAAGCTAGGTTTGAGATAACTAGAGCTAGGGTTTCCCCAATAATCAATTGATGGAGCTCATAGCCGATTTTACAGAGCCGACAACTGATTCAGCAAGTTTGGGTGAGAGGGTTTTCACTAAATAACTGATTTGAAGAGAGTTAGGTTTTGCATGTATAAATAGAGGATGAGCAGTGTATGTAGTTTTTCATGCCTGGATTAGCCAGTGCACCAACTCTAGTTTAATTTGTGTGTTTAATTATGTTCTAAGTTAATTTACTAGGGTGTTGATGAAACCCCTAATTTTCATGTCAAGCATATCTATCTTTGATTGTATTCTTGCTGAGTTATAATTTGTTAGGAGTAGTAATTAACTGATAAGCTTGCAAGCCTGTGATGAGTTGTACTGTAAGAAGACAACTCATACTAGGGGTAAGTTAGTAAAATTAGTTAATGAACATCTATGGGAAGGCACAAGAACACAACTTAAGATACATTGCATGAGTATGAGATTAGAGGTGGATTCACTACCCTGGTGTTCTCCAAATTGTTACAATCTATTTGCTGCCTTAGCTTAGAGTCACAGTAATTCAGTCGTATCGACACCCAAACAACATTTGTGCTATTTCCATAGAAAATCAGTTAGTGAAGCTTAAGATCAACTTAACATAACCCCATCTCCCTGAGGATCGACCTGTACTTGCCCTTGCCTCCAATAGGCACTGTGCACTTGCAGTATAACACGTAGGCGAGACACTCTTAACAGCCTACCAAGTTTTTGGCGCCGCTGCCGGGGATTTGGTAGTGTGCTGTGTTGATTATTGGCTTGCTTCACTGATTTTCATTTCATCCTTGTATATATACTTTGCATTGTTGTTTTTAGCCCTTTATTAGTGTAACTTAGATGTTAGTTTTCTTTTACTTGAATTTTCTATTGCACATTGCATCCTGTTCATTACATTTCAGTTAGCTTATCATTATTTCCATAAATCCTGTCATCTTTACCATATCATAGTTAGCTTATCTTAATTGCATATATGTGATCTCTTAGTGTTTCTTTCTTATAGTTTAGTTGTAGCTTTGTTACTAGTTTACATCTCATAATCCCTTACAATTGTAGCTTAGACAATTGCATCATCATATACTCTGCATGGTTAAAAATGTCATTTGCATCTTAGCTTTTTGATCTGAGCTATAACTTTATAAGCATCATTGCCATGTATCTTAGTGTTACTTGTGACTCTTAATTCCAGTCAGTCCAAATAAGCATAACAACTAGTACTTTTCCCCTGTGTCAGTTCAAATTACTCTCAGGCTTATATTAATATTCATCATCTTTGCCTTAAGTTGCACATTCTGGGAACTAAACCTCTCTCTTGAGCTAGCAGGTACCTGCTGTGCTACTGTATAACCCAAGGAAGAGAAGGAAAGGGCGCAGAACTTGAGTTTTACAAAACCCTGAGCAGCCCCTGCAATTTATAATATTCATATGAGTGGTTCCTTGATAGTTGAATGTGATATCTCCTTGTGTTGACCTATATGCATATGTGAAATTGTCACCACTTCCATGAGCTTTACCTCACTGTTCTGCACATTGCTATTTTGCTGACCTGTGCATTAATGAAAAGCTGCTGAGCATCTGTGTATGTACATGTTACCACCTTTACATGATAAAACTCTTGCTAGGTAGTTCTCAAAGTTTCACTTGTCTTGTGTGTTATGTGCTCAGCTCCAGCCCCTGTAGCTGTTGAGCTTGAGCTGCAACTTGGTTAACCAAGTTTGCTGCAAGCCCTACTTGACATCAACTGAGTGAGTTGATGCAACTGACCCTGTTGAGCCATCTACACTCTTGTGTGAGCTTGTTGAGCTTGTTGAGCCAAGTTTGTGCATGCTCTATTCTGTTGACAACCTGTTGAACCATCAGCCCTGTCACCTGTATGCATGCGTTATTCTGTCAACCTGTGCAAACCTGTTGACCAATCCTGCTGATAATTGAATGAATGCTTGCTGAGAGTTGGTATCTGTGTGCATGTTAGCCAAACTTATGAATGACCTGTTAAATATGTGAGCCATCCTTGCCTGACAAACTAGCTATTCTGCTGACCTGAGCATTACTGAACCTTGTTCCCATGATCTGTGAATGGTTGAAATTGTGCTGAGCATCTTTGTATGTGCATCTGTGAGACATTATTACCTGAGAAACTTGCTACCTTGCTGAGTATTGCTCAAATCTTAAAAGCATGCTTTAGTGAGTTTTGTGCATTGACAATTGGCTGAACTAGCCATCTTTTCACTGTGACATCTTAGCTTCCATCGGCCATGTGCTTAACTCCAGCCCTTGTAGCTGTTGAGCTTGAGCTGCAACTTGGTTAACCAAGTTTGCTGCAAGCCCTAGCTGACATCAACTGGGCTGGGTGATATCAACTTACTTAGCTGACACCATCAGCCCTGCACATTGCATGCTCTATTCTGTTGACAAGCTTGTGGAATCTGTTGACATACTTGCATAACCACTTGTGTTGCATACCCAGCCAAAGTTACATTTTTGGTGCATAAACCTGTTGACAGACCCTGTCAACCAACCCTGTTGACTCTGTCACCCCTGAGCATGACCTGTGATCACAACCCTGCTGATATTTGCATAATTGTGTATAGCATCTGAAAATCGAGGTCAACTGAGCCAGTTGACACTCTGTGTGCTGTTAAATCTGCTATAAAGTGCTGGCATTGCTCATCATTTGCAGCATCCATTGCATTTGTGCATCTATGAACCAATATCTGCAATCTGTGTATGATCCTGTGGCACCTGAGTGAATTTTTAAATAACTGAATTTGCATGAGCAGCTCACTTGTTGTATGTCAAACACAAACACAGCACCTGCTTCACCTTGAGTGAACATAGCCCATCTACACCCTGTGCACCTCCCATATTCTCTGCCTTGCCTTGTACACCTGCTAACCTGTGCATGAGTTGTGCTATGCTTTCTCTGTGCTGTACTTGAATGAGTATTATATATGCTTGGTGTGTGCTTGGCTATGGGTTCTTCTTTTTGAGTTCAAATTGAGTTGCTAGATCATGTCAGGATTTTGGTCTGCAACTGGGGATGCAAATAAATCCATAAGAGAACATGCTTACGGGCATGATTCATGCTATGAACCCCCCACAGACCATGATGTCAATGACTTTAGGGAGTACTATGAACCTTCTCAGGGCCCTGACCTTGAATGCACATACCCTGATAATTATTCACACATGTATCATTCACCACAGTGGGAGGTTAAACAATGTTGTCCTTCAGTGAACCCATGTATGCAGTCGATAATGGAGAATATCAAAATCATTGAGCAAAACAATGCCATACTTGAATGGAAAGCACTGCATGATCCATATAACAACATGTCTGAATTTCCCTTTGCTAGTGAACCTTGTGCACAACCATGTACTGAATATCCATGTGAAGCATGCATACCCACTAGTGAAGACTCCCCTTCAATTGAACAGCTTAACATGTTCTTAAGTATGAATCTCAGTCATCTACAAAATGTAGAAAGGGAGTATGCCCTTAGTCAATCCACTAATGTTGAATATGAACCTCACCTAGAGGATAATGAGTTGACTGAAAACACCAATGTTGTTAATAGGGATGAGTATGCATATTACTCAGATGATGTATATGAGATGTTAGAAGAGCATGTGTATGCTGAAAATATGGTGGAGCCTGTGGACTCAGAAACATTAGGCTTTGCTCCAAATTTCATGAATGAGACCTCTTCTAAATCTGCAGATGCATGCGATGTTAACTCTGAGTTTGGGTCTGTGCAATTGTTCTGTGAAGGTGAGCATGCTATACCACCTGTTTGTAACTTGGGAAATGCTGAAATTTTTGTTGACACCAATGATATTATGCATGAAAACAACTTTGATGTATCTGATTCCATGCCTAGGTTACAGCATGATGTGTCTCCTGGTTCTCTTATGCATGAGGTTGAAATTTTTGATGATGATTATCAATTGGGACTTGCTAATTTGTTCAATGATTGTGAGCATGATACTGCACTTCTTGTCTCCGACTTAGGAAGAGTGTGTAATGATGTTAAGAGCCAAATGAATAAGAGCAAATTGGATGCATGTGACCCCCTGTCCATGTCACAAGTTGATAGATTTCCACCCAACCTAGGTTTGGCTTGTCACAAAAATCTTAAACCAACTATGCTGAGAGTTCCTAATCTAGGCCTAGAGCTTTGTGCTTCCCAAGTCCTCTTGGACTATTTTGCATCAAAGTATAACACCTGTAGGGAGCCATATTTGGAATGTGTATCTCTACCCGTTCCTAAAAGTGTCCATTTTGAACTAGACCTAGTGCATGATCTGCCTTTAAAATTGCAAGATTTTGTGTTCAAAAGCACATCTGTTGACAAGTTTAGGTTTGGGGGAAAATCATTCACTTATACAATCTTACTTACGCTCTCATGTTATATTTGTGTAAGGTTGTTGATGTCTCTGCATATCTTCTTTTGGGTTGATCCTCAACTCTTTAGATTGTTGGTGTATGGTGAATTTTTCTTGTATATAATCCAGTAGGTCTTGTTAAATTTTCTATCTTGAATCGGTTGAGTCTTCTTTTTTTTTGTGCTAATCCAATAAGATCTCAGAATGTTGGATTCTAGCCTTGACTAATGAAGCTCTAACCTTGCTCCCGCCGACATACCGGTAATCTCTTCCCTTTTCTCTTATCAGCATAGTTCTCTTGGTATGTGACTTTTTGAATTCTTATCATCTGTTGACACATTGAGGACAATGTTTGATTTAGGTTTGGGGGTGCATTTGCATATAGAGTTTTTGCATATAGAGTTTTTAGACTTTTACTTCAAAAAAAAAAAAAAAATTGAGTTAGTAGTTTCATTGTTTTTATTGTTATTTTCATGTAAAAAAAAAAATCAAAAAAATCAAAAAATTCAAAACTCTTTGTAAATACTTGCATAAAAACCTCCAACTTTTAGAGATTTTAGAGTCACTAGCATGCTTCTAGCTATGTTTACATAGAGAGTCTGACCGAAATAACTGAAATTGGAAGTACTGGAGAACACAATCGGGTTTCTTAGTTGATTAGAGCGTTAAAGTTTGATTT
Organism: Papaver armeniacum; assembly: GCA_023531295.1. NCBI lineage: Eukaryota > Viridiplantae > Streptophyta > Magnoliopsida > Ranunculales > Papaveraceae > Papaver > Papaver armeniacum. The sequence continues at coordinate 70,316 of JAJJWW010009507.1, forward strand.
AACCATACCGGAGGGCGAATTAGGTGTTGTATAGATATTCGGTAGTAGAATTGTGATCACCCATAGTGGAGACTACCCATTTTTACATCAAGAGAGGCACCGACCTTCAATTTTTGTGACTTTCTAAAAATCATTAGAGTGTGTGTCACCGTACGTCAATTCCGGGTAGGAATGGTGAGCTACCCAACTTCGCACCACTTTCAAAGACTATTTTTGATCTCTTGAGTGCTAATTTTATCAATCATGAGGGTGACGTTTAAAGATGAAAACTCCTTCTTGTAGTTCGATTTGCAGTTAGCATCACTCTCTCCCTCTCAACAACATCAACAGATTCATAGAAACACATCGTCGTCAGCAAGCGGAGCATCATCAGAATATTTGAAGAAAAGTTGAAATAGTCCAAGGTTTACATGCAACAAAAAAGAGAAAAGAAAATAAGATGAGAATTAGTGAAGTTTATAAAATCAAGACAATACAAGTTGTGAGAAATTGAGTTTTATTGTTATTTTCATGTTTTGTTCAAAAAAAAAAAAAAAAAAAAAAATGTTGTAGTTTATTTATTTTCTGAGTCTAGTTACCACCATGTTCAATTTATGTTCTAAAAAAAAAATGTTTGTCAAGTTTTTGTGAAGTTCAGAAGTTCATCATCAACAGTTGAAGACCGAAGATTGAAGACGTTTCTATGAATGCTGAGAGAGAGTAATGTTAATTGCCGATCGGGTGAGAAGGTAAGTGAGTACTCCCATCCTTGCTAATGGTTGATTTCCTTTCTTAGAGATCATCGAAAAAGATTCTTTTTGTCCACAACTCGTGGAGTCTCCGTAAATTATTTCGGAAGGTTATCCTTCTCATCTTCAACGTGTGCAGGATTTCTCTCTTTATTCCTGCCTGCACACATGAGAGACTTAAAAAGCGGTCTTTTTGAGTGCAATTATCATAAAACCCTATTGGTGAGGCAGAAGTCAAGGCTTGTGATCACTCTCTAACCCGAATTCTTTCATATGGTATGGTTATTTCTCGCTCAACTCTTAAGGATGAGAAAGCGTTCTTTGGTAGTTCTAAATTCGTGTTACTAGCATGCAGAAACTCTATGTCCTCATAGCTCCTTGGATGCTTGAGACTCTTTTACACTCTGAAGATGGAGAAGGTTTTGTGGGTACACCTCTGGTAAACCCTCACGAGACTACAACTCGTCCACTAGGGACACCTAGGGGTTTAAAGGCTTAGTGCATACGCTAAATGCATTCGAGAGACCAGCGACAGTGGTATAGTTAGGATTTCTTAATTTTCTGTTTCACTTGAGGACAAGTAAAATTCAGGTTTGGGGGTATTTGATGAGTGCCAAATATTGCATATTTCTACACCTTTTTATTGGCATTTAACTCATCTTTTGTGCTCGTAAATCGATATTATCCAGTATTCTCGTATTTTCTTTGTTTTCAAGAATAAATATTTGTACTAATTAATTTTGTGTTTTTAGGTAGTAAATAAAGCTCGGAGAAATTGAGGAGCCAAAAGAGCATAAAATTGGAGACGAGCGTCTATGGAGCAGAAAGCCAAAGCCCGCGCGCGCATCAGTTGCAACCCAACAAGAAGCAACCCAACTTACAAGACATGGGCCTGAGCTATCCAAGACCCGGCCCATAACCCGGATCCAAAGCCCATCTTATCCTGAGCCGTGAGATCTTACACTTCCACATCGATGGTCGCTCCACCCTACGCATCATCTCTTCTCGCTCTCGCCTCACAACGAAACCATCAACTCCCTTACCCATCGACCAAACACTCATTTTCTCATTCATTTTCTCTTTCTCTCCCGACAACACTTGCAGAGCTCTCCCATACCTCCTTCACCCGACCAGCAGCCGATTTCGCCACCACCATCTCTTTCCCCGACAACACCAGCACCACAGCTACACACCAAGCCGCCGTTTCCCCTTCTCTAGGTCTAGTCATCTCCTTCATAGCTTCTCCCATAACCCTAGAAGCTAGGTTTGAGATAACTAGAGCTAGGGTTTCCCCAATAATCAATTGATGGAGCTCAGAGCCGAATTCACAGAGCCGACAACTGATTCAGCAAGTTTGGGTGAGAGGGTTTTCACTAAATTACCGATTTGAAGAGAGTTAGGGTTTGCATGTATAAATAGAGGATGAGCAGTGTATGTAGTTTTTCATGCTTGGATTAGCCAATTGCACCAACTCTAGTTTAATTTGTGTGTTTAATTATGTTCTAAGTTAATTTACTAGGGTGTTGATGAAACCCCTAATTTTCATGTCAAGCATATCTATCTTTGATTGTATTCTTGCTGAGTTATAATTTGTTAGGAGTAGTAATTAACTGATAAGCTTGCAAGCCTGTGATGAGTTGTACTGTAAGAAGACAACTCATACTAGGGGTTAGTCAGTAAAATTAGTTAATGAACATCTATGTTAGATCTTCATGGGAAGGCACAAGAACACAACTTAAGATACATTGCCTGAGTATGAGATTAGAGGTGGATTCACTACCCTGGTGTTCTCCAAATTGTTACAATCTATTTGTTGCCTTAGCTTAGAGTCACAGTAATTCAGTCGTATCGACACCCAAACAACATTTGTGCTATTTCCATAGAAAATCAGTTAGTGAAGCTTAAGATCAACTTAACATAACCCCATCTCACTGAGGATCGACCTGTACTTGCCCTTGCCTCCAATAGGCACTGTGCACTTGCAGTATAACATGTAAGCGAGACACTCTTAACAGCCTACCAGGAACTTAGTATGCATACCCGTATGCGTACTGGCGTAAGTTCATGTTCGGAAATTCAACTGAGTTTGGAAGGTATGCGTACACGTTCGTATGAAAGTGTTCATATGGCTAACTTCGGTTAACTATTGTTGAGCCAACAAGGTATACACGTTTAGGTACGGTTACTCATATCTAAATGAAGTCAATTTTCATTTGTGTGTAACAAGCTAAGTTTGATCTAACAGTTGAAAGATATTAGCTTGAGTCTAATCAGGTTTTCATCTAACGGTGAATATTGAATGCTTTGTTACCAAGGTAACATTGATTGCAAACCCTGATTTGAAGACTATATGAGGGAGAAATTTAGCAACTGGGAAACCTAATCCCCACACCTCCTGTGTGATACTAGTTGCGACTAGAGTCGATTATCCTTTAACCTAGGTTTTTCTAAAACCATTAGGTTAACGACTTAAAGACTTCATTGGGATTGTGAAGCCAGACCTAACTATTTTCTCTGTAGTTGCGTGTTCTGATTTTGTTGTATTCTATCATATTGAGTACTATCTTCTCTAAGATTTGATCGAGATTTAATCTCCGATAGGCAAGATAAAAAGTAGTCACAAACATCTTCGTCTCATCGTTTGTGATTCCACAATATCTCGTTTCACTATCATATGTTTAAGATTATTATGAGGTGATTGATATTACTAGACTGTTCTTTGGGAATATAAGTCCGGTGGTTCCTGTTCACCTTGATTTATCAAAAGACGGAACAAAACTCATATGTATTTCTATGGGAGACAGATTTATCTATTCAATAGACTTTTTTGTGTGAGACAGATTGGTTTATCAAGTCTTCGACTTCGGGTCGTAGAAACTCTTAGTTATGGGTGAGATCAGCTAAGGGAATCATGTGCGCAGAGTCATGCTGGGATTCAGAGGCGTAAGGAACGCGTCTGTACCTTGATCAGTGAGAGATTGGTTTGGGCTCAACTACATTCCAGTCCGAAGTTAACTTGGATTAGGCTAGTGTCTATAGCGGCTTAATACAGTGTGGTGTTAAAATGTGGACTAGGTCCCGGGGTTTTTCTGCATTTGCGGTTTGCTCGTGAATAAAATTTCTGGTGTCTGTGTTATTTCTTTTTCGCATTATGTTTGTTTGTATAATTGAAATATCACAGGTTGTGTGTAGTTCAATCGATTAGATAATCCAACCTTTGGTTGTTGATATAAATTGATTGACACTTGAATATTGGTCTTTGGTATCGTTCAAGTTGTTTCACATAATAATCAGGCTCACGGATTTCTATCTGTTTGATTTGCAGATTACATTGTGAAATAGAGATACAACTCTTGGATATATTTCCATTGATTGAGTCTGACAGTCTAGTTGATTCTCTTGGAATTACATTGGACTTTGTCCATACAGATTTCCTAAACGAAATATTGGGTGAGGTTGTTAGACCCCCGCTTTTTCAATTGGTATCAGAGAAGGAAAACGTTATAAATCTAATAAGTTTGTGTTTGACTGATCCCTAAAGTCTGTCCTTATGGGAAATTACGTTGGGAAACTTGCTTTGGGCATCTGTAACGCACACCAGAATTCCTTAAAGATTGTTCAGAGGTTATTATCCACAAGACCTCTGGTCTCTCAAGATAATCTCGTTCCATCTAAGACATTGGAAAACTTAGATGATGAGAAACAGTCTAAAGAAAAAAAAAGTTCTTCTAAGAAAAATCGTTCGAGAAAACGTAATCAAATATCAAAGATATGGAATCTCAGGAGATTAATTCTTAATCTTTTTGAGGAATACTATCGTGATGGATCAATTGACAAAGACTATTTAAAGCTTTTGAAGGTGTTTTTAATTTCTTAGAAAAAGTTATTTCGATTGAGGAAAAGAATCATTCTGATAAAAGTTTCGTACATGTCAAATCATGTATTCATGATGTACGAACTAAGCTTACTACCAACTCTTGTGAAATCGATAAAAAGATTTCTGGTATGTTCGGTGTAGGTTCCAATTGTCAGAAAACGTCATTCCTTGGTCATAAGAAAAAAGATTTAAAAAAATCTATTGACCCTGAGTATCATCATTACTATGATTATACTTCTGGTACATTTCACAAATATCAACCGGAAAAGTTTCATGATGATCACTCTGCACATCTGGCCTCTTGGTAACAAGCTTGGATCTACCCCATTTGTATATAACTTGAAATGGGGCAAGTAACGGTTTGATTATTTTTGTGTTTGGGTTATTTTTTTATCTTTTTCTTTGAGAAGAAATTCCTTGAAAAGTTTTTTTTCTACCCGAGGTTAATTGAAGTGATGTAGTTTTTCTATTATCCCTCACTTCATTTTACTGATCCTTTCAGTGTGCGAACCTTGGTTGTTGAACGTTCTTAAGAAATCTTGCTTTCCTTTTGTGGGTCACGGTTAATGAACGGGTGCAAGCCCATCATTGGGTTTATAAGAAGTGTGGTACGCGTACCCTTCTTCTTCTTCCTTTTCTAGTCCGCGTACGTGAACTTTTCTAGGGGTTCATATATTATCTCCATTAAATTCATCATTGGAGATTCAAAAGAGGCCATTGTTTTTCTTAATCTTCAAGAAGCATATCAAGTAAGTTCTTCTCTCTCCTTGTTCTCTCATTTCTTAGATTTCATGGGGAATTTCAAGGGTTCAAAGAAGGATTCACCTTCTTCTAGCATGATTATACCTAAAAATCAAGATTCTATTAGAATTAGATTTATCAATGATTCTAGTAGTAAGATCTTTGAAAGAATTTCTTCTAGTGGTTTCATTCTAGAAAAGAAATTGGATATGGTTAGTGGTCATAAAGAAGATTTGGTTTGTTTTGAAAAATTTAATCTTGGAAACATCTTTAATGGTCTTGGTGAAGGTTTTGACACACTAACAAGAATCGTCTATGCTAACATCCATGATGTTGATCTTGATGACATGGAATTCAATACCATGATAAATATAGAAAGGATTATTGTTAATAGAGAGTTGATTTCAAGGATTACCAAAATTCCTTTGGGTAATTTTCTCCTTCCTAGACCAAGGAAAGAAATACCATCATATGAAACCATTTCTAATGGTCTTTGTGGCAAGAGTGTTGATTGGATTGAAGGAAAATTTCCTACTAATTATCTTAGTCTTGCTTTGATGTCTTTCGGAAAATTTGGTATATCTAATCTTTGTCCCTCCACAATTGAGAATTCTCGATGGAGTCGTGAGTTTGCGGAGTTAGTATATTTCCTTGAATTGGGTTCTCGAAGTCTTGATATTTGTGGATTCATCATTCTTCAAATGCTCTCAATGACGACATCCAACAAGAAGTTAGGCTGTCCTTGCTTAATTTAGCAAATTTTTCGAGCATATTCTATTGCTCCTATTGGCAACTCTATTGGAACTCTTAAACTTGTTCGTCCTTGTACTTTCAAACGTATGAAGGAGAATGCTTGCAAAAGACAAAGATGTGATTCTCTTGACGGTTCTTGTGATCTTACCACCTTGGGACTTCTTCATCAAATTCTCAAGGGTGTGTGTAAGATCAATTCCAAGGTAAAATGCGTGCAAGAACAATTACGTGCGATTGCTACTAAATTTCCCGAAATCAAGGAAGATATAGATATTGTTCAAGCCTCTTGGATGGTTTCCGATGATGAGTAAATTCTTTATCTCTTGATATTTTTATTTTGTCTAGGAAACATCTTATGAGAATTTATTTTTGTGTTTTAAGAAGGATAACTAGGGTTTGGAATATCAATTATTGTGAGTACACATAGCTATTGCCAACGATTTTCATCTTGCAATGTTTTTAGATTTATTTATTTAAATTTTAAAGTTTATTTGGAAGATGATTTAGCAGTATTAATCTTTATGGGCTTTATATATTGCATAAAATCGTTATGGGATATGTGTGTTTGCGTCTGTGAACTATGATTGTCCCATATATGTCAAAAGTTAAGCATATTTTGTCATTATACAAATATTTACGGAAGATAGGATGAACTTTTAACTGCAAAGATTAAGTCTATTATATGTCTTTATGCAAATATTGATTAAAATTTAATGAATCTTTGTATATTCCGCAGTATTAATCTTTTCCCTGATCCACTTCTATATGAAAGTACTGTGCGGCTCTGTAAGTTCTCTTATGTTGAGCATTTCCGATTAAATTAATCATGGGTTCTCTTGTGGTTAATTTAATTGAGTTTCGGGATACAAATTCATGTTACATGTAATTTGTTAATGTCCAAAGAAATCCTTCTTTTCTTGCAAAAGTAAGGTCACTCTTGTGGTTCTTTCGGGAAAGACATTTTATGGGGGAGAGTTCTTAATTGAACTTGTGCTTAATTGCAAAATCTTTGTGGGGAGTGCGGCTGTGGAATATTGTAGGAGTTTTCTTGTATCTTTATAAACTCCTTGATGAATACAATAAGTTTCGACTATGTGAAATCATCGAAACAAAGTTGATATGTTCTCTTTTAGTCATGAAGTATCTCAATTAGAATTTCATTATGATCCCACTAGTTTTCGTACCTTTGCAAATTTATATTGACAAAAATGGGGAGAATTAATGTGTACTTATGGTTTACGAATCATTATGTAAGGAGGAGTGGTTTTCATTGTGAGATGAAGTATTGACTAAGAGGGAGTGATACATATCATCATAGTATTGTTGTCAAAGTTGTGATACAATTGGACTTTGATGTTGTATAATAATACTATGACATTGTATAACAATACGAAAACATCTTATTTTTATATATTGTTATAGTTATGGATCTTCAACAACTATGATGCTGAGTTGAACACGTTCAGAATCACTGGAGTACTTGGAAGTGACGAAGATTTTGAGTAATGTTGAAGAACCAAGGAAATCATCCATTTGGATAAGAAGCTACAAAGTTTATTTATTTTGTAATCCATATGTATTGATAGTTTTGTCACTAAAATTAACAAAGGGGGAGATTGTTAGAGAACTGCTCGGTCGAACTCGCAAGCATTGCTATCTCAAGCTTGTTTGTCAAGTTATGTTGCCAAAACTATAAGTCTTGATTTATAATCAACTTATACTCATCGATTGAAGACGAAGAACTACTAAGGGGAGCTTGTGGAACTTCGTCAACAAAAGGTATGTGGAGACTTGAACTCATCAATCACTCAAAAGTCTATCTACTCTATCTCCTATTTGAGACAAAAGTCGTATAGCTATATAGACTTCGATTATACACATTTGATATTTCGAGCTGAGTTTAACTCGCTTACATATTTCTCGAAATATGTGTTGGTAAGATTTCTCTTTAACCAAGTTCATCTTATATTCTTGACGAAAGTCAATAGATGATCATGTGAAAATCGCCTGGTAACATCTTACATGATTTGTGTGAGAAAGAATGTTTCAATGGTTGAAATGAAAGTTTAGAACAATTAACCATGATTGTACATAGCACAATATGCGTACTTGTATGCTAACTGTTGCAAGTTATTCCAAGTCTGGGAACCATATTATGCATACCCGTATGCGTATTGGTTGGTTTAATGAAAGTCCGGGAACTTAGTATGCATACCCGTATGCGTACTGGCGTAAGTTCATGTCCATAAATTCAACTGAGTTTGGAAGGTATACGTACCCATTCGCAGACTAGCGAACCCAAACATTGTTAGGCCACTTAGGTATGCGTACATGTTTGCATACTTGAGTAGGCTATGTTCAAAAATCGGGTTGTTCATGAACTAATACATTTATATAATAAGGAATGCAATCTTTTGCAAAACGTGGCTATAATGTTCATGAATTGATTCGGGTGAATCAAAATCGATTTTGCTTCAATTGTGTCTTGTATACTTCCATGAGAATATAAACAATTGAACAACTCTAGAACTAGTTTCATTTGAGTCATTTGAACTAGTTATGGTTAAGATGAACAAGGTTGATATGAAAGTGTTCATATGGCTAACTTCGGTTAACCATTGTTGAGCCAACAAGGTGTACACGTTTAGGTACGGTTACTCATATCTAAATGAAGTCACTTTTCATTTATGTGTAACAAGCTAAGTTCGATCTAACGGTTGAAAGATATCAGCTTGAGTCTAATCAGGTTTTCATCTAACAGTGAATATTGAATGCTTTGTTACCAAGGTAACTTTGATTGCAAACCCTGATTTGAAAACTATATAAGGGACAAATCTAGCAACTGGGAAACCTAATCCCCACACCTCCTGTGTGATACTAGTTGCGACTAGAGTCGATTATCCTTTAACCTAGGTTTTTCTAAAACCATTAGGTTAACGACTTGAAGACTTCATTGGGATTGTGAAGCCAGACCCAACTATTTTCTCTGTAGTTGCTTGTTCTGATCTTGTTGTTTTCTATCATAATTGAGTACTATCTTCTCTAAGATTTGCTCGAGATTTAATCTCCGATAGGCAAGATAAAAAGTAGTCACAAACATCTTCGACTCATCGTTTGTGATTTCACAATATCTTGTTTCGCTACCATACGATGAAGATTATTGTGAGGTGATTGATATTACTAGGTTTTTCTTCGAGAGTATAAGTATGGTGTATCAATTGGTTCATGTTCACCTTGATTTATCAAAAGACGGAACAAAACTCGTAGGTATTTCTGTGGGAGACAGATTTATCTATTCAATAGACTTTTCTGTGTGAGACAGATTGGTTTATCAAGTCTTCGACTTTGGGGCGTAGCAACTCTTAGTTGTGGGTGAGATCATCTAAGGGAATCAAGTGCGCAGAGTCCTATTGGGATTCAGAGGCGTAAGGAACGCGACTGTACCTTGATCAGTGTGAGATTGGTTTGGGCTCAACTACATTCCAGTCTGAAGTTAACTTGGAGTAGGCTAGTGTCTGTAGTAGCTTAATACAGTGTGGTGTTCAAATATGGACTAGGTCCCGAGGTTTTTCTTCATTTGCGGTTTTCTCGTTAATAAAATTTCTGGTGTCTGTGTTATTTCTTTTCCGCATTATGTTTGTTTATATAATTGAAATATCATATGGTGTGCGTAGTTCAATCGATTAGATAATCCAACTGTTGGTTGTTGATATAAATTGATTGACACTTGAACATCGGTCTTTGGTACCATTCAAGTTATTTCACATAATAATCAGGCTCACGAATTTCCATTGTGAAACAGAGAAACAACTCTTAGATATATTTCCATTGATTGAGTCTGACTGTCTAGTTGATTCTCTTGAAATTATATTGGAGTTTTTCCATATAGATTACCTAAATGAAATATTGGGTGAGGTTGTTAGACCCCCACTTTTTCACATTTGGCTAGTAACGTGAAGGCATAAACTAACCCAAGACAGAAATTTGAAGAATAAAACAATAGGAAATCAACAAGACGTTGATAAATTGAGTCTAGGGCTAGCAGCCAAATTACTCATTGATAATCTACCGATTATTTTCTTAAAAACAATAATATAGTCTTCCTTTTAATAAATGTCTAATAACCTACTTATACTCACAAAAAAAAACCTAAAGATAGAAAACCCTAAAACTAACGGACGGAACGCCCTTTCTTAAGAGATAAACTAGCAAACGTCCTAAATAGAAAACACTCTAAAGGGTCATATTAATTCCCTGCTTCAACCACCCCACGTTGAAAAATTCTCAGCTACGATGAGAAGCTTCAAGAACTCTGCATATCTTTGTTGTCACTTCAGCCTTCCCACGATTGAAAACAAAACCCAAAGCTTTAGAGATCTTGAAACGTAATGAGCAAATAATGTTGTCTTTGTCGTAGGATATCCGCGCTACTTTCCCACGATCAAACACGAAACCAAAATCTTAATTTTTGATTCCCGACTCAGGTATGTCAATAAGCATTGATTTCGTCACTACGTCTTGATACTTAGCACAGACTAACCTCTTATACGGTCTAGCCGTTGAATCACTACAAGCAAGCAACAAATTCTTCCTTGGTTTTCCTTGTAAATCCTCAGGCCATCGATTAGCATTTGATGCTCTTGTATAATTCCCATTAATCTTACAACTGGTAGCTCTTACTTCTTGATGCATACAACATAAGCTTCTCTTTCATTAATGATATGAGTATCCCAAGAAAGTGACACAAAATCAGCCACTTGTGGAAGAAAACCATATGTAATCTCAGAGAGTGTTCGGTTAATTGGAATGTTTAAGAAACCAAACGAGGTATGTTTTGTTTTTCCACCATCAAAGAATGCCACAGTTCTTCCTCCTTGAAGCTTGTTATGCCCTAAAGTTGTACACAACAAATTACTTTTTTCGACAATTGCTTTTAGAACAGATAAATGACACAACTTGTAAGTTCCGTTGGTCAGTAAAAGTTCATTCGCATCTATTAACTTAAGAATAATATCCACCAATGAATTCCTTAAGGTTGCAACCAAATAATCTAGCCAAACGGTAACCATAAGAAGAGAGAAACTATCCATAACCACCATTTGCAGTATATCAAGGTTACATCCTTCAGTCCATAAAAATCCCATTCGTGTTTTCTTTGTTTTCAAGAATAAATATTTGTATTAATTAATTTTGTGTTTTTGACATAATATGATAAAACAAAGCGCTTAGCGGTTGAATTGGAATCAGTTACCTGAACCAGCTTTTTAGCTTTGTTTGTGTCTAATTGTTCCTCCATATCGAAAGCTTTTTGATTGACATCTGGTGGTGAGCTACTTAGGACTGTGATAGGCACTCCCAAGCTGGTTTGGTTCTCCTTGATTAACACCACCCCTTCCATCTTTTTACTGCAATCCAGTTTCAACCATATACCAAAGATCATCACAAGCGAACTTTTTGCGAGGATTGTTGGATATTGATTAACAATCCTACTAACCCACTTCTGATTAGTGGGCTCCCCACTTAGGATTACAACTGCAAGATACCATCGATGCATGCAGTAACTAAGTCCTGATTCTAAACTAAAAACATCACATATCTTCGTTAACTGACTTGTTATTAAAACCCAGCAATCCAACATCCCATGGCAGTTCTCAATGTTAACACATTTAACTGAAAGTGACGCATTCTTAAATGCTTCGATTACATCCAGCATCAAAGTTCTGCCAATAACTATTGTCATTTCCACTGTCACTATTTTCTTCTTCTTGATGATTGCACACCTCATGATTGATATGTCTTATACCACCAGCGTAAGCTTCTCTTCCGTCGCCAATTTGCTGGTCCAAAAATAGTGCTACTAGTTTGATGCCATGTTGTAGATGATACTCATATGCAGCCTTACATAGTTTATTAGTAACAGTGCAACTGAGAATCTCACCTTGCGGCCCCAACTCATCACAAGTCTTTGCACAATCTTTTGAGTAAAGCAAATCCCTTGCAAAGGAATCTTCAGTCACTGAATCCCTCTTACTGTTAGAGAGAATTCGACCTCGAATTCTACTTTTATAGTTTTCTCTATATATTTCCTTGTGACCACAAAACTTCTTCCTACACAAGTCGCGACTCAAACTACAACTTAAACTTTCTGCCGTGTAAGAAACTGGAGTTTCATGAAGACGACCTTCATAACATAGTGATGGAATACTTACATAGTTTGATAAATCCTCCATCATACTATTCCTCCCGGCGTTGAGGAAAATTCGCCCTCGAATCAAACTGATATAATTCTCTCTATAGTTTTTTTTTACAACATACCATATTCTCTTGCTCATAAACAACTGATTTCGAATTAATATTTTGCAAAACTTGATACGCGCTAACAGAATGACTTAGATTCAAAGGAGTACTTACATTGTTTGTATCTTCTCCCGTGAGAGGATCAAGACGATCTGATTGAAAGGTAACTTCATCATCCAGGTAACTATCGTAGACTGGCGGTAAGTCCCAATCTACAACAACTCTATCTTCTTCACTCAACAACAAGTTCGTCTTTATTCTCACGTACTGAGAATGATGTTTCCTCATGAATAACAAGTCTATGAAAAATATTTTCATTGACTAATGCGTCTTCATGTTTATAATATTTAGAAACTCCTTCCGCTGAATCTAAAAGTTTGCGTCGGCCTTCCGGTATCTCCATTCGGGCTCTCGCATGTCTCTGTCGCTCCAGCCTTTCCAACCGCGGCAACAAGTTGTCAAATATAACTTTAATCTCGTTAAGTTTTGCTTGATAAGTTTGATTACCTCTTCCACCACCACCTCTAACTCTTCCTCCCATTATAGATAGCTATGGTTTTTGGGTTTTTCGTTCTAGCGCCAATTGAAGAGGTTTGACTAGTAACATGAAGGCATAAACTAACCCAAGACACAAAGTTGAAGAATATAATAATAGGAAATCAACAAGACGTTGATAATTGAGTCCAGGGCTTGCAGCCAAATTACTTATTGATAATCTAATGATTATTTTCTGAAAAACAATAATAAAGTCTGCCTTCTATGGATTTGGCCGACTGCTTTGGGATGATTGCAACTAGGCCATCCACCCATTCTTGTCTTAGCTGAAGCGCTATGAGCAATAACATATGTATTGTGACCTTGGTTATAGCTAGCCAAGATGTTGCGAGGTATGCAGTATATGATATGGGCTTGGCCACGCTTAGATAATGTGCCGCAATTATTAGGCCAATAATCATGATTTGATCATCATATGGCCATGATATAGGTTTTGAGTCTATGGCGACATGCCAAGCCTAGATTTGAATTCTATTCCAATATGAATTTGAATATGATAGTGCTGCTATAGTACGTTCAAGGAACTCGGCCGTGAGAGATTGTGAATTGAGACGATACTCGATATGACTATGTATTAAATACAATATTTGTAGTAGCATATATATTGTACAGGCAGATACCATCTGAAGGGTATTCGTCACCAGCATCAGTAGTAACCCGAGGACAATATTGCTCTATACTAGCGGTCAATCCGTCTAGGAGCTGTCCAATCAATATAACAGAGTACCAGTAATGAAATACTCCACTCATATATATGTATATTATGCGACGGTTAAATCGGAGGTCTGATATGCATTCCTGATTCTCTTGCGGAATATAACTTGTACATACAAATCTTCAATCCTGATTTTGGGTCAGGGATTCATTACATTTCTACAACCAGGGAAGAGCAATTTTACAATTTATGTCCTTGTCAAAAACCCACCATCAATAGAAGGCTAAAATTCAAAAATTATAATTTTGTATATTTTTGACCTAGCTTCAGTTGAATATATGAAATTCATATTTTATGGTTCAGACATGAAAGCTCATGTTGCGATGACCTATAACTAATCATATAACCTCTTTGGAGCGTGAATCCGTAATCATTGAAGTTTCTAGTCTGAGCTTTCAATATTTCGCTTATTTCATCATTATATATTATACAATTGCAGTGTCCACTTCTGTATAGAATCGAGAATGATTGGACGACTCCTAGATGGATTGACCACTAGTATAGAGCGATAATATCTTCAGGATGTTGTAATGTTCCCAGACTATACAAAATAAATGTTCAGAACGGGTATGACGCTTCTACCATCTCATACCTCGATTCTCAGATAAATATAACGCTCCTAGACAGATTGCCTGCTAATATAGAGTCATCAATTAACTCTAGTATTCCTGGAAAATATTCTATCTTCACCATAATATTTTATTAATTTAATTCACGGCTTTTCTCAACTGAATTACATGGATTGGTAATAAATATTCACCCTTCGGGCATATGGGCCACCACCGAGTAAGCCCCAAGAAAATGGTGCGGATGTACTTAGTAATAATGCTCAAACGAGCACCCAAAAGAATGGAAAAACGAGCATATGGAAAGTTCACAAAAAGAGAAGGGAGAAAAAAAAAAGAAATGCGGGATCGGGCCCACCGGCCATCGTTGTCGTGGCCGGTACACCCACCCACCCCCCACCCCACCCCTTTTTTACTTTCCAAATGCTCTTGATTTCTCATATCTTTGTAAAATATTGCTTAAATGGCTGATTAAGAAAATGGTCCCACGACCATTGGGTCTTTACGCCCCATGATATATTAAAATATAGCTATATTTCCAAAATATTAAACGTTTAAGCAAAAATCCTACTTGTTCATTCGAGCAAAAATTGAAAGTTTCAGTCAAGATCACATTCTTCTGAAAATACAAAATAATGCTCAAATGTCCAACGAAAAATAACAAAATTCTTAAGAATAGACGGTCGTCGATATGTGGCCCATGCACCACCATAGCCGAACTTGGCCGGTCCACTTGGAAACTATGGCCGGACGGTCCCACCATTCCTTAACCTATATTTTGATTAATCCTCTATTTGGCTAATCCTCCATATTTTGATTAGTTCACCAATTGGAAAATCCTTCATACACCGCCTAACCGGTCTCTCTACCACAAATGGCCAGTCCTCATACCCATTGGTTGCTTGGTCTCTCTACTCATATTGGACAGTCCTCCATCTCTTAGATCCAAGGCTTCCTAAAATTAGGGTTTCAGACTTGGTAATAATTCTGATCGAGTCTGAGTATCACTAATTTTCATATTGATCCAACTATCAATATTTTAATAATATTTAAATGTTTAGTCTTGCTAATAACATTTTTGTTGCTTGACTGTCCAAGAAGCAACATGTCATTGGTCGACCATCAACTTGGTTGATCACCCAATATTTCATTGGACGACCATCCGCTTGGTCGATCATCCAATATTTACATATATTCTAATTTCTATTTTACCATTGACGACTCATGACATAGTGGATCGAGGATGAGAATTCTATAATAACTAAGCAATATTTGATTTCATGTCAAATACTTGACATATCAGAATATATGGTTCATGATCGATCCAGCAATATCATTAGATCAAGGATGAGTATCATTGCTGCCTCAGTTGGCACAATGATATGTCACAGTTCATCAGACTCGACTTGTAACCATTATTTTCGTCCCAGCAGACACCTTATGTTCAATCTATCATGATGAGTCACAGATAATGTCACATTCGTCATTGAAAATTATGCTCGACTCATCAAAAGTTAAGACTCACGATTTAGCCAAGTCAAAAATTGACCGACTAAACACACGTCTGCTTTACAGACTTCACAGGAGACATCAATCATGTCACATGGGGATATTCACCGGGGTTTTGATCTGGAGGCCTACAACACGTGCGATGTAGCAGTACATCCACGATGATAAATGTGAGTAAGTCGTGCTAGCAGTTGAAGGAGTAAATGAAGTAGTGGATAGACAATCAACCAAATCTTCCATGCAATGTGATAGTGAAATGAAAAGTCTGATTCTTAGATTTGTCCATATTTGTTTTTATACCTAAATTTCTAAAACTAAATATAGAAAAGTCAATCAAAAGTTGATTTCAAGATTTTGAAAATAACCAAGTGTTGATGGTGAGTTTTTGACAAGGGCATTTGTAGTAAATTGGCCTTGCCCTAATTATAAGAAATATAATGAAAAACTCTGACCCGACATCAGGATTGGAAAATCTATACTGAACAAACTGTATTCCGCAAGAGAGTCAATAAAGCGCATTCAATTAACTCAATAGTCCTATAACTATTCTAAATGTGTACTAGATTTTGTGCCCGTGCTACGCACCGGGCGGATCCAAAACCGCTTTGTCTCACCCGTTGCTCGGCTTTGTCTCGCCCGTTGCTTTAGGATTTTTGATTTGGTGCAGCTCGGCTTCGCCTCGCCCGTTGATTTAAGATTTTTGATTTGGTGTGGCTCGGCTTCGCCTCGCCCTGCCCCGATACATGCTTAGGATTTTTCAGATAGTGTGGCACGTTATCACCTCACCCTGTCCCGATGCATGCTTAAGATTTTTTTATGTAGCTCGGCTTCTCCCCTTCCCGTTACTATGTAAAGTCTTTAGCACATCAGGGATATTAAGATACAAATATGCAGAAGTGTTTTATATGAGGCATAGGTTTGTCGTGACTCGTGAATTTCTCGAGTTGATCCCTTTGTGGTATAATTCAGTAAGCCCCTCTAGTATCCTTACATGTCCATTTGAACCGTATATATATTTTTATAAATTTTTGCTAAACCGTCATCAAAATAAAAATCTTTGCAATTCGTGCAACCAAAGAGGAAGAAAGGAAACAGAAGCCTGCAAAAGAAAAGGGTGACTCACAAATATTAACATGGATGAATATAATTTATGTATACACAGGTTTTGCTAATTATAAACATAAAATTGTATATGTTATGGTGAAAAAATTATTATGCTACTTTTAACTGTGCTATTTACACCCGGTTAATGGAGAAATTTTTAATTGGCTCGTAAGGCAACAGTTTAGACTTGCTAACTACCTCTATTTGTACACACCACATTACTACACCAAATCTGATCCATTTGTACCAACTTCATCACGGTTAACTCATATTTTCTCTTGGACCTGCATCATTACTTCAGTGAACAAAACATCAGCTAGTGCCTAATTATCAGTTAGCTAACAACAATCTATAGAGTTTGAGTGAGTTAAATTTCAAACCTAATAAATCAAAGAGGTCAGACTCAAATAAGGTATAATTTCTATAGTAAATAAGGTATACTTTCTAGACATCTTCAAGGATAATTAACTGACAACTCAAAGCAAACTCATTCTTTTTTCTGGTAATGCATATATAATAATGGTCACTAATCTAAAATCTTCAAAACATTTACCTCTATCTGAAAAGCCCCATAAAATTCCTGCGTATCATATGTAGCGCTGTCTTTTGCATATTGCTGCTCAAAACAATCGTGAATCCTGCAAAGCAAATAAACAATCTTGAAATACAGAATTGGCCAAAGTAAATGTATCTCACCGCTATTGGCAGAACCCAAGAGTTCTGCACAATTAAAGTTATAAGACATCCTTTAAAAATATACTAACTATAACACTTTGTATCAATGTGCCGTGACAACAACATAATCGGTACCTTCCCCATAAACACTTTTGGAAACTTCTCTCTTCCAGTAACTTCTTCACAATCATGTACTTCCTCTACAATCTCTTTCATAACATCCGTTTAGGCATTTTAGTAAACACTGCATGTGTACTTTGTTGGAGTTGAAGAGATTGTATCCTCTTCTGATTGTTGAGGCACTACATCTCCTTCCCTGCACAACAATCAAATCCACATAAACCTAAATTGAATCATAATTGATTAAAAAGCTCAAATCAACCATCAATCAATCTGCATCAATTATCACCACAATCAAACAGGGAAACCAAATTTTCTCCATGTTAATCAACCGACCCGTCAGCTGTAACTCCTCTTCTTAACTGACTTCACGATTATAAAAGTTGAAAAATTGCAGGTAAACATATTGGCTAACAGATAAAAGTAAAATAAAACATAAAATAGATAGAGGAAGAGAGGCGGAGAACTCTGGTTTTCAACCAACCGAATTAGGCGCAAACTCATATTGCAGTAAACCCTTGATTCCTTCAAACCCTAACTTCAATTTTGTAAAAATTGTACCTGAAAATTGAACCTGACAATACAACTTATTCAATTCTAGCAGAAACCCTAATTTTCATTTCTTGTGATTTCTTCTTCTTTCGGAGATCAATTAGCTAATAGCACAGTATGTATTAGTGTGTGAGTCAGTGTGTGTGTGCAAAGCATATTAGCATAGGATGTGAGAGTGTGTGCCGCACGTGTGATTGAAAGAGAGAATAGAGTCGAGAGAGTATATGAGCTCATGTCATGTGTCTGTATTTCGTTATCTTTCTTTTATCAATCAAACTTGATTAAACCGTAAGCAATGTAGACACCAGATTTCTCCGTGTTACTATGGTATCAGACTCAGAAATCATCAATTTCTAAGGGTACCGATCCTAGCCTGTGATTCTTCAACAAAACATCCATTATTTCATCTTCAACAATCACCACCGCCACCATTAGTTCATCATCTTCTACTGCAGCTACTGTAGATCGAGAATTGAAGGCCGTTTTCATCAAATCATCTTTGTTTTGCAGCAATTTCGACTCATCTATGTGTTTCTATCTACATCTAAAGCAACATTGGGTAAATTTCTTCATCCACCTCCATTAATGGTATTTTCTGGTTGGAATTAGGGTTTTGATTTGGTTTGATACCCCTGCTACGTCAATAAACAGGATTAAGCATGTATTTTAGGTCTAAAAGTCAGTTTTAGTGTTTGAGCTCTTGGTTATTTCAATTTCCTGTTTGGTGTTTGGATTGAAATCTCTTACCTCATCAACTAGAATTGAGTCTCTGTTGGTAATCTCCAATTTCATGTTTAGATTACTTTAGATTTGATCTCATGTGTTCAATTTCTACATCACTTGCTCAACTACATCCAGTTTCATCTTCAACTGCTTTATACATCATAATTAGCTTGTATTTTGCATCTAATTTCTTCATCAAGATCTGTTGTTCTTGATTCCTGATGCCGAGATAGTCTGAGCGCGTTCTAGTCCGCTACACCAAGGTCTAGTTAGGGCGAAAACTTAAAGTTGTTCCACCGATTGGATTCAACAGAAGATTGAGAAGTTGTTGGTCTCATATCTTACTTCAAGGCAGTCCTCACATATGTGTTGAAGAATCTTGCGTTTTTTTAATGGTGTTTTTGCGATTGAACATCGAATTGGAGTTGTTGAGTTACATTAAGTACAGATTGGAGTTCTTTTGTTGAGTTTGTATACACTCAGTATGCAACCTAGTTTTCAGCTTGCATATGTGTTCATTGTGCAACCTGTGGTTCTACTACTTTTCATGCTCTTAGAATAATTCAGTTGAAGTTTCAGCTTCAATGGTACCTTTTACTTATATTTCTTATGTGAGTAATCCAAAGTGCCATGGCCTTATGGAGAATAATCAAACAATAATAATATGGTGTCTATTTGATAAGTGCTTCATGGTTTACTGGTGCAATTACTGAATAAGGAGAATAATTTCAACTTGCTATTCAACTTCTCACTATGGTCGATGCACAATGGTTTGCATACTACTTCGATTACAAACCGATGCACAATGGATTTTATTTTCTAATACTCGTAATTTGACCAAATGTTTACTTCTATATATGTTTTTGCAAGTTGGTTCAATGGTTATCTACGCTTATTTTGAATATAGTTGTTCTTTGGACTGCCGGATTGTTACTTCCTAAATGGGATGATTGGATTTTATTCCATCGGCTAATACTACTGTAATCAAGTTCTGCGACCAAATGTTCCTACAATTTCTTGTTATGATGGAGTTGGTACTTTTGCAAGTTGGTTCAATGGAAAAAAATTATCAAAGCCAAAACTAGCAAAATACCTTATTTTGAATATAGTTGTTCTTTGGATTGTGCGGTTGGATTGTAATGCATCGGGTTATTAAGTGGCTAATGGGTTTATGAGCAACTACTGCTAAATGGGATGATATCCTGTGTATATTCAATATTTTTTTGAAGTGGATCTTTTCTGGTGGTAGGCTAGATATTTGCTATGTTGGAAACTGAGTGCATTATGATTGTACACTCTTATCTTAAATATCAGTTGACTAAGAACAATATAGGATGCGAGAAAACCAAGCTTCATTGCAACTGAGTACACTGCACATTGGGAGATTTATAACTGTTTCTTGTCCCGGGACACCTTGTTGTACTAGCTACTGCCTCATGCTGTTGGGTGCAAGACCAAAAATATCTATAACTACTTCTCGTGTTTTCAGATTGGCATATCGCAATGAATGCAGAATACAAGGTTTGTTTCCATCTGACAAGTAGGTATCGGTTTCAGAAGTTCATTTCTCTTGCACCAGGTCTTATGCTTAGCCAAGGTACTCTCAGTGAATCACTAGTTCTCCTGCTACAGTGGATAAAGCTGTTACACTATCTCTTTGTTGTAACATGTGCTAATGCCTTCCTTTTACATCAACTGGTCCTGTTGTGCATTACCTATTATTGTTGTGCCTCTATTGTGAATCTGCTAAAAGTGTTGCTGTTTTTTTATGCTCTGACAACAACTCTTGTTCTGAACCGCGTCGAAGACTACCTCCAACTGCAACTTCTCCCTGTTCAGCTTGTCTATTACAGTGCAACTTACACATGTGCAAACTCCACCAACTACTTTTGCTGCTTCCTGTCCACTACTTCTGATTAGTTACATCTCTTTGCCTGCACCAACTACTATTCAACTGCTGCAATACCTCAATTTGTCTAGTGCTACACCAGCAACTGATGTAACTTCAATTTTTCATGCATGTGCTTATGGTATGTTAGAGTCAGTGTGTGTGTGCAATCTTAAGTTGGCTAAGCCCCCTTGAGATTGAGGGAGGGTAATAGCACAGTATGTATTAGTGTGTGAGTCAGTGTGTGTGTGCAAAGCATATTAGCATAGGATGTGAGAGTGTGTGCCGCACATGTGAGTGAAAGAGAGAATAGAGTCGAGAGAGTATATGAGCTCATGTCATGTGTCTGTATTTCGTTATCTTTCTTTTATCAATCAAACTTGATTAAACCATAAGCAATGTAGACATCAGATTTCTCTGTGTTACTATTAGCTTCCAGATTGATCACCCTCTTCTTTGATTTATCTGGATCTCAAGATTTACATGAATCTCTCACCAAAAAAAAAGCTATTCATTGGATTTGAGTTCAACAGAAAGAAAGACATGAAGAACAGAAGAAAGAGAAGAAGAAGAACGGAATAAAACTCACTTCGATATATTGGTGTCTCTGTTAGCTTTAGGCTTAGTTTTTGATGTAGGTATTGTCCACACTAACGGCGTCAATTGACGTACAGTTAATATTCAGTGTAAGCGAAGTGTAATGAATTTTTTAGCCACAAATATGGACAGAAGTATTGTATACCCACATTTTCGCTAACGGTGTTACTAACGGCCAGTTAAATACAGGGTGTAAATAGAGTGTAATCCAGTTTTTAATGTCTCAACCAATAGAGTTCCGCCACTTGTCCTCTCCAGAATTGCTCTGTGTATTAATTTGAGGGGGGTGTCACACTCACCGTGCGACGTGGGAGCTCGTATGACTTAGTGTTTTAAAGGAGGGGAGATATGTATGCCAAATTTCAGGGCTTTCCCCGGCTGATAGGAGCTTAAAATACATCATTTGAATTTGATTTTTTTGTACTTTTCTTAGTTAGTTTTCTTGTACCTTTGTATATTATGCTTGTTTTGCGTTTTGTAAGTATTTTGGAGTCATGTTACATGAAAGAAGAAAAAAATAGAGGCTTTTGACGTTGGTTGGCGAACTTGGAATTGACGGACTCGATTCGTGTAAAGACACAACACTAATTGTGTGAAGTGGAAATTGAATAAATGCCCCTTGTTTTGATGGGCTTTAGAAATACCCTGTATGGGGTGAGCATGGGCCGGTATGGACCGGTTTTCACCTCATCCGCATCCAATCCAATTCACTACGGATTTCAAATTTGGCATCCGCATCCAATCCAACATCTAACGGATTTGTTTCCAATGGATGTACGGATGAACGGATTGGGTGCGGATAATCCAAGGGATTTGTGTTAGTTAAAATTTATAATGAAAAAATAAAGCCAATATAGATGACTTCCTATAGAACTTACATATTTTATATATGTATATAAATATAGAAGTGTCATGGACAACACACCAAGCAAACACTTTAAAAATTCCAAAACTATCCATGTATTTTCTAGAAACTATATGAGTGCCCTTAATCTAACGGGTATGGATGTCCAACGAATTTTCAAGGATGCATCCGGGTCCAATCCGTAATCCGTTGGATTTAAAAAATCCCATCCGCGTCCAACCCATTAGCGAACGGTCCGGGCATCTATCCGCACAAATACGGTTGGTCCCGGTTAAATCCGCGGATTACGGGTAAAATGCTCACCCATACAATAAATACACCCTTCCCATTTATAAGCCCACTAACCTTTTTTTTTCTTTTTTTCTTTCCCTTACCCTTTCTCTTTTAACCTTCGGTATAATCGAAACCACTTCATCTTCAGTTATACATCTGAAAATTTTGTTTCTCTCTTCTTTTTCTCCCTCTCTTTCAACCACCACCTGCACCACCACCAGCTCCGCTGCCGCCACCACCGCCACGTCCTTTATTAGCAGTAAATCTATCAATATGTTTGTGTTCGATTGCAACTGATCTCAACATGTTATTCATTGTTCTTCATTTTCATAGGTTAAAGATTGATTTTCCAGATTAAGAGATTGACAGATTTGATTTTCGGCTTTCCATTTCATAGTTTTATCCCTATTTTTGTGTTCGATTTCAACCTATTTAAACTTCCTATGAATTGTTCTCCATTTTTCTAGGTTAAAGATTGAATAATTTTGATACCTGTTTATGAATTAATTGACAATTATTTAATATCATCAACTGAAGAGAAGAATTGATGAATAATGATTGAACTGAAAGTTTCAATTGATCGAAATTTCTAAAAGTTAATTTTAGGGTTTCAAAAACTTTATGATTGAAGGTCATTGACTGGTGGTGGGTGTTGGTATTGGTGTTGTTGCATCGGCGGTGGTGGTGGAGGATATCAACTCTTTGTTCATGTAGTAGATGATGATGGTAGTGGTGGTGGTGACGGTGGTTGAAAAGAATATCAATTTTATGTTTTATTAGTTGATGATAGTGGTGGTGGTGGAGGAGAAAACAAGTAGTGGAGATGTACTAATACTCATATCCATGGGGTTGATGCTAATGGAGATGATATTTATATCAGGCATGCGTTTAGATTTTAATTTTAATTATGATATTTACCAATTTTATGATATTTGTAGAGTTGGAACGATGGTTGTGTGGTAATGTTTGAATGATGGTTTTGGTAAGGTTATTAGAATCATGAAATTTGTGATGGAGATAGTGGTGGATGGTGGTGGTTGAGATTGGATGTAAATATTGATGGTGCTGGCGGTGAAATTAGATTGAAGATGGAGATAGTGTTGTTAGTATTGTTAGAATCTGCTCTAATTATTGATTTGGGAAATACAGTAGCATATAATCCATAAACTGTAAACAGTATGTGAAGGATCAGGTAATCTTGAATTCTTAACTAATAAGGATTCTAAGTTTCATTTAGATATTCTTGGAGAATATTTGAAGCAAGGGATTTTTTTGATGTCCATATACTACTGTATTGATTTGGTGATTAAATGTGTATCTTGTTATACTTTGGACCAAAATTTGTTTGTGATTTTCTTTAGTTTTTATTTTTCTTCAAATTACTGCCTGTTTTTATTAAGGATCCTAAATGCCTGTTTTTTCTTTCAAATTAATGTTTGTGATATTTGTTAAGCACGTACACAAATGCAACAGAGATTGTAGTGATAATATTCAATTCATATATGATAGGCAGTATGGTGAAATGAGTTCTAGTAGTGGCGTGCTTGGTGAAGGCATTATATCGTTTAGGAACTCGAGTGCTCTTACTTACAAGGGTATAACTAATGATTTTTTTTCCTCTTGTTACAGTGGGATGGAAATTGGTGGTGATGTGACAGTTATTGCTGCGATTAAAACACTCCATGATATGGTCTTTTCGTTCAAATGCTACTGGAAGGTATGATTTTATACAAATATCTATGAGAAGAGATAGTAACTAGTCTATTTTCTTAACGAGTACATTTGATACACCTGACACATTAGTCTCGAGATGAAAACAATCTATATTACATCATTAAACTGAAGGAACTAGATGTCGACCGAGATCAGCTGAAGGTGAACCCAAGTTTCTTTGACAGAAAGCAAGGAACTGCCATGGATAGTGGTAATACATATGCTTACCTGCCAGCATCAGTATTTGTCCTAGTTAAATAGGTGTTGTATGATCCTTATAATTTAGAGCCTGTCCCCATTTTGTTTGGTATCATTGGATTTACATTTATTATATTAGACTACGTATTCTATTTTAGTAATAAAGCTTGTCCTACTCTTACTAGTTTGCAGTCTTGTGCATGCAATAGCACACCAACCTCCTAAGAACTCTTATAATATCTAGTGTGCTTGATATGTTTTTAATCCAGGTCACTTGTTTTTAACTTTCCATATTTAATTTGTTTCACGCTCTCATGAACAGCATTGTTTCGTACATTTCGTTTTTATTTTCCAACAGCCTTTTTACTAGGAAGCCATGTAAATGAATTGGGATATACAGAATTTGTGGTGCAATGGTAGCACAACTGACTCCATGTCAGAAGACGCGTGTTCGATTCACGCCAGGTTCACTAATTTTAGTTCATTAATTTTGGGATCAACTTCGGTTGTTGACACCATATTTTGGGATCAACTTCGGTTGTTGACACCATACATATCTGAATTTTTGATTTTAGTATCAATTTGGGTTGTTGTAACTAGACTTTGGGGTCAACTTTGGTTGTTGATACTAGATTTTGGAATCAACTTTGGTTGTGGACACTAAATTTGGATCAACTTTGGTTGTTGACCCTAGATTTGGATCAACTTCGGTTGTTGACTCCGTATTAATTTTTTTTTCTTATTTTCTGTCTTTGGTTTTTGGGATCAACTTTTGTTGTTGACGCTGTACATAATTTGAAAATTTTCTGAATTTTAAATTTTGGGTATCAACTTTGGTTGTTGACACCGTATTAATTTTTTTCTTCTTATTTTTTTGTCTTTGATTTTTGGATCAACTTTGGTTGTTGACATCGTTTCTTTTTTTTTTTTTTTTTTAACTTCGGTTGTTGACACCACCGGCGGTGGCGGTGGTGGTGGCGGATGCGGCGGTGCCGCCGGTGGTGGTGGTGGCGGATGCGACGGCGGTGGTGGTGGTGGACTGGTGTTGGCGGCGGCGGTGGCGAACTGGTGGTGGTGGTGAACTAGCGGCGGTGGTGGTGGTGAACTAGCGGCGGTGGTGGTGGACTAGTGTTGGCGACGGCGGTGCCGGTAGAGTGACGAAGATAATTTTTTGTTGTATTTTGAAATAAAAAAAAAATATTACATTATTGAGGGTATTAAGGTAATGTAATTTTAAATGGATAAGATTATTAAATTATAAGAGTATATATATTGTTGTATAAGTGTATATATGTAGGGTGTCAAAACTAGGGGTATATAATTAGAATCCTATTATTGGGGATGTAGGGGCTGGGTCCTAAACGTGATAGGGGGAGACCTAACTTATATAAAATATCAAAAATACCCCTACCCTTAAATAAATCAAAAATCTAACTTTTTAAATCAATTATCTTTTCCTTCTCTTGATCATATATCATGATGAACATGATGATCATCGTGATGAAAATGATAATCATAAAAAAACTTAAATCTATTATTCTTCTTCCTCTTTTCTTCTTCTCCATCGCATCGCGATGTCATAAAAAGAAAAAACTAAGAAAACCCATAATTATCTTTGCTTTTGATTTTCAAAAATCTTTGATTCGATTAATTTAGAGTTAAAATAAATAAATTTCTGAAACTGTTTACGGTTGGGAGTTCTTAATTTCCCAGCCGTAAATTATACTTTACGTCTTAGAAAATAGGATTTCCTAGCCGTAATTTGGTTTACGGTTTGGATAATTAAAACTCACGGCCGTAAAATGCTGTTTACGGTTAGGAAATCGTAGTCGTAAGCGATTCTGATAATCACGAAAAGAAAAAAAAACATAGGTTGAGTTTCGGTTAGGATTTCTTAACCGTAAATCGAAATACGGTTGGAAAAATTAATATTCCCAGTCGTAGATGCCGTTTACGGTTAGAATTTCCAAACCGTAAGTTGACAAAAAATTCATTTTAATTTTATACTCGATCTTGGAATGAGTACGTACTAGTTTATTTATACTCGGTTTAGGAATGAGTAGTACTTTATACTCGATTTCTAAAATAAAATCAGATCATACTCGATTCTATCAGGTCATACTCGATTTTAAAATTTGATACCCGATTTCAAAAAGAGTATGATTTCATACCCGATTTCAAAACAAGTATAACTTTATACGCGACTTCAGAACGAGTATAACTTTATACTCGATTCCAAAAAGAGTATAAGTTCATACTCGATTTAAGACTGGGTATAAAGTGATACTAATTCTATGTTCATAAAATAAGTACAAGTACATATTCAATATAAAAAGAGTTCAACTATATACTCATTTTCATAGAGCTCATTACGACTGAGAAATGTTAACTTATGAGCCGTAAATCAGGTAGACGGTTGGGAAACTAGGAAATCCTAGCCGTAAATGTATGTTTACGGTTAGGATATTCTAGCCGTATGTACCACACCACCTGTAGGTTTTTTTTGTTACGGCTTGGTCGACCTATCAATTTCCTAGCCGTAATCGGAAAGCGGTTAGGAAAACCATACGTATAGTTTTACGGTTGGGAAGTACCTAGCCGTATATTACTCTGCTAACCAAAAAAACAATGGACTCCTGGTTACGACTAGGTATCATGTTCGTAACTCAGCCGTAACATTCTGGGCAATATAACGGCCAGAAGTTATTCACTTCCCATCCGTTATTTGTATTTACGGCTGGGAGTTCCTCAATTTCCAACCGTGGTTACCTATTTACGGCTGGTTCGACACATTTTCCTAGCCGTAACAGGTAAAAAACTCAGATTTTGCTTTGATTTTTAACGGATTCGAATTGCTATTGGGAGTTGATTATATATGGTTTCCCTGAGTATTATGATGAAGGGTTTCATCATTTTTCTTCAAAGTTTTTCAAAAAAAATTCACCTAAATCACCCTTTTTCCTTCTTCAAAATCCAAAAAAATAAAGTTTTGATTTGCAAAAAATTAATGATTTGATTAATCTAATCCATTCACTAATACTAATTAGTTAGCTTAATCATTGTAATTAGCACTAATCAATTGAGGGTAGATTAGGCATTACAAAAAGAAAAAGATAAGGGGTTCTATGAATTACTATTTCATGACCCTATCAAGCCCAAAAAAACTCACCAATTTAAAGCCCCAATAATAGGATTCTATAATTAATGTACCCTTGTGTCAAAGAGAGAATTATTGAAGCACCAATCTTCTACTGCTCAGGGCAGCCACTGAACTACAAGCTGGGATTTTCTAAAAACATCTACAACTAAACTAAGGGACACCATCTTCTTATAAACTTGTACCAGAGAACTAGGTCGAGTCCTTTGGCTGCTTTATTTCTTCACGACAAGTTCAGGTCTCTCTTATTCTTGTCGCTGCAACCAAGTTACTGCCATGACCTGCAGTCGGTTGCCATAGCTCGTGTGAGTACTTGCCAAGGGTTAGTTGAACCCGAGTGAAATAAGGAGGATTAGAAACAAGGCTGCAGTCGTTGAATGGAGGAGATTAAAGGTGTTTTTGTAGTTGCAGGAAATCCCACAACACACCCCTTATAATATTTTCTAAATCTAAATCTATTTCATAATCAAAATAAAGATTAAAGTGCTAAAATTATAAAATGGACACAAGGATTTTTTACATGGTTCGATCAATGTGATCTACATCCATGGTTCTTCACTATGATTGTTGAGGTTACATTAGTATTACATTTACAATCTCCATTAATGGATGTTTTGTAGAGCTCTACATCTAATTATTTGGGGGAAAAAGATGATAAAGAAAATAAACTCTCTCTCTTACAAAATTGTCTAACCTCTCTAAAGTGTATCCTCCCTTTCTCTCTCATGCCTTTCTCTTTATATAGGATATTACATAGTGGATGACAGCTCATGTACAACTAATATTTCCCTTAATTTCGGATTTACCTTGCGACATTTCGCAGGTCTACAAATGTTAGTCTTCGCAAGTCTTTTTGACTCTTCGCAGAATCGTCACACCTTTATCATATTTAAGCTAATGTCATTTGTTGCGTCGTTTCTAATATTTCTTCTGCGACATTATTAAGTTGCGTCGTTAATAATTCGCAAGTGAAGGTTGCTGCGATATTCTGCTCCTACATCTTGCCTCTTTTTCCTTGAATATTGCTTGAAGAGCGATCTTTAAGGAAAAATCCGTTGTTTTAATAGTCTTTGATCTTTGTTGATGAAGGAACTACGCGAAAGAATACTCTTCTTGAAAAGTACGTACTTGCCTCTATTCTTTTGCGGAGTTCCGAAGCTTTGCGAAATAAATAAGAAGTATCAACCCTTGAAGTATAAGAAGTACTCAATCCTCTAAATATAAGAAGTATTGCGAATCCATCATGCGAAACTCTCGCTCCATGTTCTTTGCCTCATGCTATGCTGTAATGCAAATAAGAATTTAGATTAGTATTCAACATTTCTTTTATCAAAAATATTCATTTAATTGCAAGTTCAAATCGTTTTTCTTTGTTTTGATTTCCTTTGTATAACTTGTTTCGTCTCATCCGATAAACATCTTTCATGGAAATGATCCTAATAGGTACCCCCTTATATGACGCACTTTAGGTACATTGCCTCTTGCGAATATTGTTCGCGAACTAGGGTGTACGCCACAAAGGTTTGCCCGCTACTACTCTCCGTGTTGGATATCATTCTCATTTGAAACAAAGCAAGTATTTAAGGGAAATATATAAATTGATCTGCGAGATATTTTTCTCGGTTTCTCTTGTAATATCTGCGAGATTTTTCTCGAATCTTTGTAATTCTGCGATTGTATCGCGTTTTGTAAATCAAATCAAAAATCTTTTATTTGTTGTAAGTAAAATGTTTAAGGAAAGTGGTAATTAGCTTTTGTGGTTTGCTGTTGTTGTCAATCTCGCGCGAAAAACACGTTGCACGAAGTATAAATGTCACTTAGCAAAAACAACTGCGAGAGGCAAGAATTGAACCCGCGATCTGCTACTTGCATATTCTCGCACCATACCAACTGTGTTAACCCTCTCTTGCGAAATAATCAAAGATCTTGCGAAGTAATCAAAGACTAACTTTGCGAGAGGCAATTTTGTATAAATTTCGCATAACAAAAACAAACTTGCGAGAAGCAAGAATTGATCCCGCGACCTTCAGCTTACATTCATGCATCCTAACCAACTGTGCTAGCCCTGCCTCTGCGAAGTGTTTTTGCGAAATAATCACCTACTTTCTTCTTGCGAAATACTCTTGCGAAAAATCCATGCGAAAAATACATGTTCGTTGGGATTTGAACTCGCGACCATGAACTCATTAACTTCGCATATAACCAATTGTGCTGCCTCTTGTTTGCGAAATAATGAAACAACCTTGCGAAATTATCCATTTTTTTCCCCTCTGTAAAAAGAAGAAAATTATGCTCGCAAGTGAATTCGAACTTGCGACCACGAACGCACATATTGCTCTCTGGACCAACTGTCCAATAACTTCTTTGCGAAATTAACTCATAACTTTTTTCCTTATTCTCTTATTCGCCACTGAAGATGAGAAGAAAATGAAAAATATGTGTCTCTGCGAATTCGAACTCGTGACCTCTTGCTTATTCGCTCCAACTCAAACCATCTGTGCGAATTTCTGTTTGTGATAGAAATCACAGCGTTTGCCTCTTATCTTGTTTTCGTCTTTCCTTAATTTCTTTCACATTTGCCTTCTTCTCCTGAACATGAAAATTTTCCATTGAAACTTTAGTTTTCTTCCCCGAATTTCACCACAACAACTAATTTTTTTTTTCTTCTTCTTTTCATGTCTTTGAATTGTTGATGATGTTTACTCCCTGAAAGTGTGATTTCTTCCATGAAATTTCCATTTTTGAACTTAAACTTTGTAGATCTAGAAAAATATGAACAATAATTAATCTTCATGGAAACTTCTTGAACCAACAAATTACATGAAGGATAAATCCTTTATCTCTCCTTGTTTCTAGCGCCAATATGTAGTTGCAGGAAATCCTACACTACACCCCTCACAAGAATCCACACAACTAAGCCATTGAAGATGAACAACTATGATTTTTATTGATTAATTCCTTGAATGTTTACAAGATAAAACGGAAAAGAGTTAAAGAAATTACAATCACTACAAACTTTCTCTCTCCTAATGACTTGCCTAACACTCGGAAAAAGATTTCTCTTCAACAGTCCTGCTCGACTCCTTATATAGGGTATTACACAATGGATGACAGCTAAGCCGTCCTTTATTTTCGGGAATGACTTGCGAAATATCGCAAGTGTACAAATATATAATCTCGCAACTCTCCTAAATCTCGCTAGGTCTTCACATTTTTCTCGTGTTTTTGTTGTCATCATTCATTGCGTCATTTATATTACTCATTTGCGACACCTTCGCAATGCTGTCGTTTATTGATCTCGTGAGGTATTGATGTCGCGATATTCTGATCCTACAGTTTTGAAGTGTCTGTGATGAATAAGAAGACGAGTTTGTGTTGGATTTGAGTTTACATTCAGAGAAACTCAAGACTTGATGCCCAAAAACCAGTCAAGGAAAGAGAGTTTTCTGCCATTGAAAGTATGGCTCATTGGCCGTGATTGAGATGGAATTTAGAGTATTAAATGAATGGGTTTGTGCTGAAAGTGTGTTTGCAGGGAAGGAATTAATTCTGGTAGTCTCCAAGGTGCAGCCATTGCACATCCCTCATCAGTTCGCGAAACGCACACTGAGCGTTTGTGTAAATGCCTGAACGACTAGTAGCTTATCTCTACCAGGTTTTCCGTGAGTTGTGTGCTGAGTATGAAGGTTTATTTGGCAGCAGTTAGGACTACATGCAGCTCGACTGGTTGGTTGATTTGGGTTGTATTGTGACTGGAACTAGCACCGAAAAGACAGGGATCGAGATGGGTTAGTCTGCCATATTTCCTTGACCCTGTAACAAGGGTTTGCAGCTGGTAGACATGAGTCTGGGTCATGTACTTCAGGGTTCAAACTACAAGGATTATGGGTTGTGTGATGTGCCGAGAAGTCAGTGAAAAAAAAGATATGGAGTTTAGTTGGAGCGAGAATTCAGTCCCAAGTTGTTGTTTCTGCCATTGATAAATGATTATGAACAGAAGCCATCGAACGACGTTTTAGAGCTTATGAATGATTCTAAATGTTTGGGTTGTGTATGAATTGCAGGGAAGGAGGCGGAATTGTCTAGAAATCAAGATGAGAGACACCTCCTTCACCACCAGAAACTACATATCAGGTGTTTGAGAAAATGCCTGAAATACTATTTCTTCACAATTCAAGTTTAGCTGTACTAGCTTACTGCTCCAAGTTTTCCATAGGTTCTAGTGAGAAGTTTCAATACAAGACAGAGAAGAACAGTGAGGAGTTATTGCCAATTTTTCTCATTGTTGTGTCAAGGATACAGCTGTTCTGTCCTAGCCATGGCCTCTGTTCTCAGATGTTTTTTTTTTAGTTTATGCAGCTTGGAAGACTCAGGTTTCAGCTATATGTGTTGACGACAGCAGAGTGGTAAGAGCTTGGTGGGTTTGGGTCGAGTATTGGGCTGTGTTTCAGCCGGTAAAACAATGAGGGATCTGAACTGCTGTTGCTAGTTAGCCATGGTTCGATGGTAGTGAAAATGTGTTCTTGTTCTCACGGATTGTGTGAGTTTTTACCAAGGATTCAGAGAAGATTCGAAGCTAAGATATGGAAAGATTTTCAAGCGATAAGTCGGGGAAGTAGGAAAAACTTGTTTAGGAAACTTGGGAGGTTATCTTATCCGAGAATTGAACTTATAAAAGGGATTGAAGGCTACAACAATCATCTATCAATCCCATACCTCGTTACCACTGCTCGCAACCCTAGTTTCAGCTAGCTTTTGCTCGCTGAACAACCACCATTCCAATACCAGCAATCCTCCATTACATCTGCATCGCATCCACACCGCCTGCATCTCCATCAGTTCACATCCACACCACATGCATACATCCACCAACCTTCATAGCCACCTGCATATCATACACAGCATCACCAGTTCCATATCACTACAGCCGCATCTTGAGGAGCCTGTACATCCACAACAAGGCAGCAGACTACAGGCAACTACACAACAACAGTTCCACGTCGCCAGTACCATTCCATCTACCATCCTGCTGGCGTGATCCCACTACTGCCAGTTCATATTTCAGCCATGGCGTCCACCTTCACATCCACAACTCCACCTGCTGTTTGGTTTGCTTGTTCAGTTTTGTTTCTTGTTGTTCATTATGAACTCCAGTAGCTAAGCATCCTGATTAGGGACGATTTTGACGTCCGAACATGAATTCAAATTGATATTTAAATGCATGTTTTCTTGCAGTCTGTCTTGTTATTGCTTATTCTCTACGGTACCAAAAGTGCTTATGAATTATTTCTCAATCGTTTAAGTTGCAAATTGAATGGTTGCTTGATAGTTCTATTGCTAGTTAAGACCTCTTCGACCCGTAATTGTCTAGAGACTCTTAATACAAATAGCGCTATATGAATATTGACGATGGGATTTTGTTAAATTTCCATGTGTAGATATTGATACTAGTAGATGAGTCGAGCTTTTGTATTTGTCACTAGGAATAACCTATCTCACGGAACTTAAAGCACTTGAGAGAGTTATATCTAGAGAGCGTACTTCTAGGTAGCTCGAATGAGTAGAATCCGGTAGTCGAGCGCTTCTGTGTCGGTGAAATTAGGAGATAATAACAGAATAGTTGAGCGTACTAATTATTCTAGGGGTTGTTAGTAATAAGATACTTTGCAGAAACATAGCTATGTCAATAAGATTCTTGTTCCGTAGCTAAGAAAGAGTCCTTGATCATTCTCATACTCATATTTGCATTAATATTTTGTGTCCATAGTCTTGTATACCACTACCGCGCCATAGTATAGGCTGCGCAATATCGTGCCTTGGCGGCTTTGGTCACGGCCGTAGCATAGGCCGCGTGCTGTGATCGCGCCTTGGCAGCTATGTCCAAGTGTTAGAGCACTGCTCGGTCGAACTTTCAAGCGTTGCTATCTCAAGCTTGTTGTCAAGTTTAGTTGCCAAAACTATAAGTCTTGATTTCTAGTCTACTTATAGCTAAGTCTCGGATTAGGATAGAAAGTGTAGTTGAGCACTAGACTTCACGGCGTTCATCGATTGAAGACAAAGAACTACTAAGGGGAGCTTGTGGAACTTCATCAACAAAAGGTATGTGGAGAGACTTGAACTCATCTATCACTCAAAAGTATATCTACTCTATCTCCTATTTGAGACAAAAGTCGTATAGCTATATAGACTTCGATTATACACACTTGATATTTCGATTGAGTTTAACTCGCTTACATATTTCTCGAAATATGTGTTGGTAAGCTTTTGCTTTAACCAAGTTCATCTTATAGAGAAATATGTGTTGGTAAGCTTTTGCTTTAACCAAGTTCATCTTATATTCTTGACGAAAGTCATAAGATGATCATGTGAAAATCGCATGGTAACATCTTACATGATTTGTGTGAGACAGTCATTTGATGTAGACTCAGAATGTTTCGTATTAATCATTCGATCACTTGAAAATTGCTTTGAAGCTAATAGTTTGTGTGAGACAGCTATTGTCGTCTTCCGAGAATGTTGCAATGGTTGAAATGAGAGTTTCGAACATTGGATATAAGCACAGTATGCGTACTTGCATATGTGTAATCCAAGTCCAGGAACCATGGTATGCATACCCGTATGCGCACTGTTTGGTTTAGTCAAGGTATTTGAACTCAGTACGCATACTGGCGTGAGGTTCAAGTTCCAGGACTTTACTGAGTTTGTGGTATGCGTACAGTTCACGTACTGGCGAATCCAAACTTAGTCCGGCCACTAAGGATTGTATACCCGTTTGCATACTTGAGTGGGTTATGTTCTAAAATCGGTTTCTTCATGAACTAATACATTTATATAATAAGGAATGCAATATTTTGCAAACCGTGGCTATAATATTCATGACTTGATTCGAGTGAATCAAAATCGATTTTGCTTCAATTGTGTCTTGTATACTTCTATGAGAATATAAACAATTGAACAACTCTAGAAATAGTTTCATTTGAGTCATTTGAACTATGGTTAAGATGAATATGGTTGATATGAAAGTGTTCATATGGCTAACTTCGGTTAACTATTGTTGAGCCAACAAAGGTGCACACGTTAGGTACGGTTACTCATATCTAAATGAAGTCACTTTTCATTTGTGTGTAACAAGCTAAGTTCGATCTAACAGTTGAAATATATTAGCTTGAGTCTAATCAGGTTTTCATCTAACGGTGAATATTGAATGCTTTGTTACCAAGGTAACATTGATTGCAAACCCTGATTTGAAGACTATATAAAGGAGAACTCTAGCAACTAGGAAACCTAATCCCGACACCTCTTGTATGATACTAGTTGCGACTAGAGTCGATTCTCCTTTAACCTTAGGTTTTTCTAAAACCTTGTAGGTTAACGACTTGAAGACTTCATTGGGATTGTGAATCCAGACCCGACTATTTTCTCTGCAGTTGCTTGTTCTGATCTTGCTGTTTTTTTATCGTGATTGAGGATTATCTTCCCTAAGATTTGCTCGATGTTTAATCTCCGATAGGCAAGATAAAAAATAGTCACAAACATCTTCGTCTCATCGTTTGTGATTCCACAATATCTTGTTTCGCTACTATACGATTAAGATTATTGTGAGGTGATTGATATTTCTAGGCTGTTCTTCGGGAATATAAGTCAGGTATATCAATTGGTTCATGTTCACCTAGATTTATCAAAAGACGGAACAAAACTCGTAGGTTTATCTGTGGGAGACAAATTTATCTATTCAGTAGACTTTTTTGTGTGAGACAGATTGGTTTATTAAGTCTTCGATTTTGGGTCGTAGCAACTCTTAGTTGTGGATGAGATCAGCTAAGGGAATCAAGTGCGTAGAGTCCTGCTGGGATTCAAAGACGTAAGGAGCGCAACTGTGCCTTGATCAGTGTGAGTTTGGTTAGCGCTCAACTACATTCCAGTCTGAAGTTAACTTGGAGTAGGATAGTGTATGTGGCAGCTTAATACAGTGTGGTGTTCAAATATGGACTAGGTCCCTGGGTTTTTCTGCATTTTCGGTTTCCTCGTTAACAAAACTTCTGGTGTCTGTGATATTTCTTTTCCGCATTATATTTGTTTATATAGATGAAATATCACAGGTTGTGCGTAATTTCAATCAATTGTGAATCCAACCTTTGGTTGTTGATTAAATTAATTGACACTTGGATATTGGTTTTTGATACCGTCCAAGTTGTTTCTTATATTAATCAGGCTCACGGATTTGTATCTGTTTGATTTGCTGATTACGTTAAGAAACTGAGATATAACTCTTGGGTATACTTTTCTTAAGATTGAGTCTGACTGTCTAGTTGATTCTCTTAAAAATATATTGGAGTTAGTCCATACAGATTGCTAAGCGAAATATTGGGTGTGGTTGTTAGACCCCGCTTTTTCAATTGGTATCAGAGCGGGCAACCACGCTTAAGACCTCATAAGTTTGTGTTTGTAGCGTTCTAACTCTATGCACAGTAGTGCTATCTCTGACAAATGCATCACCAGTGACAAAAGTTCTATTTCGATGAAATCTTTTAAAGAGAAAGACTTGTCTATCTCACATAAAGATGAACATTATGTTCATATGAAACAGACAAGTATTGATATTTGTTACCCTGTTTTTCTTACTGACGAATCCTTTTCTGAAGTAGAAAAGGAAGCATCCCAAGAGAGTGCAGCGATTCTAAATCTTTTTGAATTCGGGCAGTTGAAATCAACAGGCTGAAACACAAGGTCAATACAATGGTTGGTATGATAAAAGATCGTGATTTCCAACTAAGGGTTCTTCGTGAGGAAAATGTTGTAAGTTGTTCATCACGAACCTCTCTCGAGGCTAAACATAAAGAAGATGCCTGTAAAATTGAACGACTTTTGAGTTATCTCTCTGTTCAAGATAACAGTCGTTCTTGGGAGTCGGTCATACCAAATACTTCTGACTCTGCTGTGATATTTGAAAACGTGACTAAGTCTAATCATGTTTCTCAAATGAAAACAGCTTCAGAAGTTAAACTGCAAACCCTTCATATTAATAAAGAAGTGCTTGGTTCTTCCACTAATCTTGGATTTACCTCTTCTAACGATGTTTCTAACACTACACACTCTAATCACTCTGGTGATCAGAAAGTATGTCTTTTTTATAATTCAAAAGGACATTGTTCAACAGAAGAGCAAACTGAAGCTTAATGACAATTACTTTAGTCGACTTCAGCATACCTTGGATTTAATTCTCAAAGGTGTAACTGACATTCGGATGTCTAAACCTATTGGTTTTAGTACTCTCCCTGTGACTTCTCCCAGGAAAGTCAGTTCAAATTGCTCATCAAACGTTCGAACCAATTGTAACATTAATACAAATCGTTCAAGGAGATTTCGGAAAGGTCCCTCTCAACCTAATGAGATGAATGATGTTCAAGATGTGAAAAAGGTTCCTGTAGATGGAAGAAACAGTAGAGATATGAAGGACAACCTAAATCTGATAATTGAAGGATACAAGGATCTTATCAATAGGCTGTCAAAATCCCCCGAACAAACTTCTTCTGGTAAGGACTCGAACATTGTCTCGTATTTTGATGACAACAAGTTTTATGATAATTTTTCATATCAAAAACGATTTTTTCCTAGAATTGGAAGGAAAAAGAGACTCAACCGTGAACATCATTCATTTAATGAGCTGAAGGCTCATACTTGTGCTAATTAATCACAAGGGTTGAATGCTTACTCATAAAAATCTCGTTGAGTAAGAATTGTTAATAATCAGGTATACTTTCGACAAAAATGCTTTCTGTTTACTTGAGCTATTTTCTTATCGTCCATAGCTAAACTATTGTTCACAAACAACTTTGCCTATGTATTGGTTGTGTCTCAAGAATCTCGTCGTTTTTTTTTTTGAAAAAGTTTTTGTTGCAACTATGTTGCCTGCTACTTTTGTGCTCTAAATTGTTTCTCTATGGAGATATAAAATTTATTGAGCCAAAATTTTGTGAAAGAAAATCTTCACGTAGCAAAAGTATATTGTTGAGTCTTCAGGTACATCTCGTTTTGGTTTTGTTTTTGGTTGGGTTAGGATTGTGTTCGTACGGGTACCCATTTACTTGTCACGAGCTATCTTTAGAAACCCAAAAAGTTACCTTCCCTATGAAACCATTTAAATACCAAACCTATTGAGTCACGTAAGCATACTCTAGGTTATTGTCGTTTTGTCAAGAATGTCTTCACCTTCCTGCACTAGTGGTTTTTCAAGAGGTTTTCTTGATAAAGGTATTGGTTAGGAGTCAAAAGGGAGGAAGAAAAGAACCCTAGTAGAAGATGATGATCAAAATCCTAATGCCTCATGCTACTATGCATATACTCATCAGTATGTTGAGGATGAGGATATGGTTTCTGCTGAAGTGGTTCATGATTTTCTTAAATACTTTGAGGAAGCAAAACTGCAACTCGTTGATACTGTGAAGGGCCTTGATGTGTTGAGAACTGAGCTGAAAAAGGTTAACTCAGACCTTGTTCTCATGAAGACACATGTTAAAGATCTTATCAATGAGGATATCTTCTCTGAAGAAGCAGTGGATGTTGTCAATCATAAGCTCAGAGGACTCAAGACTCGTGGGGGTTCCGAAAGTAATCTTTGATCCACGTTCATGATTGTTTTTGTTGGTTTAGTAGTCTTTTGATTTTTGTCTTTATTTTGTCTAGGAAACTTCTTATGAGAATTTATTCTTGTGTTTTAAGAAGGGTAACTAGGGTTTGGAATAGCCATTATTGTGAGTACACATAGCTATTTCCAACGATTTTCATCTTGCAATGTTTTTAGATTTATTTATTTAAATTCTAAAGTTTATTTGGAAGATGATTTTGCAGTATTAATCTTTATGGTTTTATATATTGCAACTTGTCATGGGATACGTGTGTTTGCGTCCGTGAACTATGATTGTCCCATATATGTCAAAAGTTAAGTCTTTCATATGTCATTATGCAAATATTGATAAAAGATTGAATGCACTTTTGACAACTAAATTTAAGCCTATTATGTCATTATGCAAATATTAATGGAAGATAAGATGAACTTTTGTCTACAAAGATTAAGTCTATATTACATGTCTCTATGCAAATGTGGATGAAAAATAGAATGAATCTTTGAATACTCCGCAGTATTGGTCTTTCTCTGATCCACATCTTTGTGTAAGTACTTTGCGGCTCCGTAAGTTCTCTTATGTGAGCATTTCCGATTAAATTAATCATGGGTTCTCTTGTGGTTAATTTAATTGAGTATTTTGGATACAAATTCATGTTTCATATATTTTGTTAATGTCCAAATAAATCCTTATTTTCTTGTGAAAGTAAGGTCGCTCTTGTTGTTCTTTCGGGAATGACATTTTATGGGGGAGAGTTGTTATTTGAACTTGTGCTTAATTGCCAAATCTTTGTGGGGAGTGTGTCTGTGGAATATTGTAAGAGTTTTCTTGTATCTTTATTAACTATTTGATGAATGCATTTAGTTTCGGCTATATGATTGCATCTAAACAAATTTTATATGTTCTCTTTTGGTCATGAAGTATCTCTACGGAAATTTCATTAGGCTCTCGCTAGTTTTCGTACCTTTGCCAATATTTATTGACAAAAAGGGGGAGAATTAATGTGTAGTTCACACTGCAAATACATATAGTTTACGGATCATTATGTTAGGGGGAGTGGTTTTCATG
This sequence comes from Papaver armeniacum, assembly GCA_023531295.1. Classification (NCBI taxonomy): domain Eukaryota; kingdom Viridiplantae; phylum Streptophyta; class Magnoliopsida; order Ranunculales; family Papaveraceae; genus Papaver; species Papaver armeniacum. The sequence goes on from JAJJWW010009507.1 coordinate 109,612, forward strand.
TGAGATGAAGTATTGACTAAGGGGGAGTGATACATATCACCATAGTATTGTTGTCAAAGTTGTGATACAATTGGACTTTGATGCCGTGTGATAATACTATGACACTATATAACAATGATCGAGAGCTACTGTTTTCTCATTGTTGTGGATACGGATCTTTAAAAACTATGATGCTGAGTAGAACACATTCAGAATCATTGGAGTACTTGGAAGTGACGAAGATTTCGAGTAATGTTGAAGAACCAAGGAAATCAAGCATTTGGAATGAGAGCTACAAAGTTTATTTATTTTGTATTCCATATGTATTGATAGTTTTGTCATTAAAATTGACAAAGGGGGAGATTGTTAGAGCACTGCTCAGTCGAACTCGCAAGCGTTGCTATCTCAAACTTGTTGTCAAGTTTAGTTGCCAAAACTATAAGTCTTGATTCTAGTCTACTTATAGCTAAGTCTCGGATTAGGATAGAAAGTTTAGTTGAGCATTAGACTTCATGGCTTTCATCGATTGAAGACGAAGAACTACTAAGGAGAGCTTGTGGAACTTCATCAACAAAAGGTATGTGTAGACTTGAACTCATCTATCACTCAAAAGTCTATCTACTTTATCTCCTATTTGAGACAAAAGTCGTATAACTATATAGACTTCGATTATGCACATTTGATATTTCGAGCTGAGTTTAACTCGCTTACATATTTCTCGAAATATGCGTTGGTAAGCTTTCGCTTTAACCAAATTCATATTATATTCTTGACGAAAGTCATAAGATGACATGTGAAAATCGCCTGGTAACATCTTACATGATTTGTGTGAGACAGTCATTTGATGTAGACTCGGAATGTTTTGTATTGATCATTCGATCACTAGAAAATTTCTTTGAAGCTAATAGTTTGTGTGAGACAGCTATTGTCGTTTCCGAGAATGTTTCAATGGTTGAAATGAGAGTTTCGAACAATTGGATATAAGCACAGTATGCGTACTTGAAAATGTGTAATCTAAGTCCGGGGACCATGATATGCATACCCGTATGCGTACTGTTTGGTTTAGTCAAGGTCCGAGAACTTTATCTTTTGCAAACCGTGGCTATAATGTTCATGACTTGATTCGAGTGAATAAAAATCGATTTTCCTTCAATTGTGTCTTGTATACTTCTATGAGAATATAAACAATTGAACAACTCTAGAACTAGTTTCATTTGAGTCATTTGAACTAGTTATGGTTAAGATGAATATAGTTGATATGAAAGTGTTCATATGGCTAACTTCGGTTAACTATTGTTGAGCCAACAAAGGTGCACACGTTTAGGTAAGGTTACTCATATCTAAATGAAGTCACTTTTTATTTGTGTGTAACAAGCTAAGTTCGATCTAACGGTTGAAAGATATTATCTTGAGTCTAATCAGGTTTTCATCTAATGATGAATATTGAATGCTTTGTTGCCAAGGTAACATTGATTGCAAACCCTGATTTAAAGACTATATAAAGGAGAACTCTAGCAACTGTGAAACCTAATCCCCACACCTCCTGTGTGATACTAGTTGCGACTAGAGTCGATTCTCCTTTAACCTTAGGTTTTTCTAAAACCCTGTAGGTTAACGACTTGAAGACATCATTGGGATTATGAAGCCAGACCCAACTATTTTCTCTGTAGTTGTGTGTTCTGATCTTGTTGTTTTCTATCGTGATTGAGTACTATCTTCTCTAAGATTTGCTCGAGATTTAATCACCGATAGGCAAGATAAAAAGTAGTCACAAACATCTTCGTCTCATCGTTTGTGATTCCATAATATCTTGTTTCGCTACCATACGATTACGATTATTGTGAGGTGATTGATATTTCTAGGTTGTTCTTCGGGAATATAAGTCTGGTATATCAATTGGTTCCTGTTCACCTTGATTTATCAAAAGACGGAAAAAAACTCGTAGGTTTATCTGTGGGAGACATATTTACCAATTAAATAGACTTTTCTGTGTGAGAAAGATTGGTTTATCAAGTCTTCGACTGTGGTTCGTAGCAACTCTTAGTTATAGTGAAATCAACTAAGGGAATCAAGTGCGTAGAGTCCTACTGGGATTCAGAGACGTAAGGAGCGCAATTATACCTTGATCAGTATGAGTTTGGTTAGATCTCAACTACATTCTAGTCCGATGTTAACTTGGAGTATGCTAGTATCTGTAGCAGCTTAATACAATGTGGTGTTCAAATCTGGACCAGGTCCCGGGGTTTTTCAACATTTGCGGTTTCCTCGTTAACAAAACTTCTGGTGTCTGTGTTATGTCTTTTCCGTATTATATTTGTTTATATAATTGAAATATCACAGGTTGTGCGTAAGTGCAATCAATTGTAAATCCAACCTTTGGTTGTTGATTAAATTGATTGCCACTTGGATATTGGTTTTTAATACCGTCCAAGTTGTTTCTTATATTAATCAGGCTCACGGATTTCTATCTGTTTGATTTGTTGATTACGTTAAGAAACTGAGATATAACTCTTGGATATACTTTTCTTAAGATTGAGTATGACTATCTAGTTGATTCTCTTAAAAGTATATCGGAGTTAGTCTATACAGATTGCTAAGCGAAATATTGGGTGTGGTTGTTAGACCCCCGCTTTTTTACCAAAGCCATGACATAAGCCACACGCCAAACTCGCGCCTAGGCAGCTATGGCCAAGGCCATGGCATATCCGCACGCCAATGTCGCGCCTATGAAGCTATGGCCAAGGCCATGGCATATTCCGCGCTTCGTTATCGGGCCTTTGAAGCTATGGCCAAGGACATGGCATATCCCGCACTCCGTTATCGAGCCTTGGCATCTATGGCCAAGGATATGACGCATTCCGCACGCCAAGAACACGCCTTGGAAGCCACGGCCAAGGCCATGGCATGAGCCTCGCTCCATTATCGCGCCTTGGCAACCGCGACCAAAGTCATAGCATAGCGCACGTCATTATCGAACTTTGGCCAGCGTCGGCTAAAGCCATAGTATAAGGTGAGATATTTTAGGATCTTGGCCGGCTCCATGGCGTAGCCATTATAACTCATAGGGTCATGGCCAATCAACGACCTAAAAAGGATCTAACCTCAGCTCATTCTCCTCTCATGATAGCTTAGCTCTATTCCTAATCCAACTTGGATATCCTAGTTGATACATGAATCCCATTTTAATAGCCTTGGCCGAATTGAGGCAAACCCTAATTCTAAGCCATGGCATATTTTGTGTCATTCCCATGCCATAATCGACCAATGCCAAATGTGCATCGACACAATCTCCATCTCCATGAATGACTATAGATGTGCTATAATAATTTACGGCTCAGATGAGATCCAGACTATTTTGGCACGGGAGCCTTGGGCATGATGTGACACTTATTAGGCCACAGCTTACCAGAGCCGGATCCACAATATGCCGCGCATCATTTTTGGATCCTGAATACGTCACTACATCTCCATGGAGTGTGAATTAACTTATTTATCGCATAGCTAAGTAATTCCCGATTATTTGTTTCTTACTTGTCGTGGCCAAGGCAAAACACATTAGGCTGCTACAAAACCGCAGCTTACCGAGCCAAGCGCTAGCGCCAGTGTGCATTAAAGGCCACGACACGCCAAACCCTAATATGGAACTAAACCCTAATATGGCAGTAGTTTCGTATATAAATTATTGTTAGATTAATTTCTATTAATTAAAATCTATATTAACTAATTGAGTCATTAGCGGCTAAATCATCTCGTGACCGGTCTAATAGCGTTGACGAGCTTGAGGGTCTTTACAGTAAACCCCTCGTACCTTTGTTCATCTTTAGTGTCTCGCAAGCTCGTACGACATGCAAGATCTTTTCACCATCCAGGATTGATCGTACACAAGGATTCTTCAACATGACTTTAACCCATTCCGCCCAGCTATGTAAAGGATTCTGAGCATCCTTGAATTCGACGTATGAGGATTTATACTCTCCTCTTTGCAAACCACACTGATAATTGCGTGCGGAACAAGCATAAGATTGGGTAACGTCGTAGTCGGGATCGGCAACCTCTTTGATAAGACCATCAAATAGCTTCGCATATGTTTAGAATATCTTCTGGAATGACAAACCCGAGATCATAACCGGGAGCTAAGCCAACATTGCCTTTGCAACCGGTTGACATCTGCAGGAGAAAGAGAGATGTTATATCAGTCAAAACATTATTAAGGCTAAGGGATATATACAAATACGTATATACATCATAAACCGTAGTTTACTTGGCTGGATTAGATAAAATCACAGGGAAAAGAAGAATCTCTTAAAGCTCAAACAAGATTCGTCTACAAAAGAAAAATAGTGTCAACTTCGGTCAATCGATAAAAAGAAAAGAAAATCACTGGAATCCTTAAAAGCACTTACCCAGGAGAAAATGAGGCTAAGAAGAAAAGAAGTACTACCTCCGTCCCACTATTAGTTGACCTAATAGCACAATTTAGAAATGATTTATCTCTCAAACTATACCACGGATATTCGTAAATTTTATATCATTGGAAAGGATTTTAAAACACCTACATAACGAATATAAACATGAGTATCAAATTATATAAAATCAACTACTAATGAGCAAAATCAAAAAACAAATAGGTCATCTAATAGTGGGACGGAGGGAGTACTATTAAGGGTTTCTCATATGCTACCTGTATATATATAGAGAATTTTCATCTTGGCCGTGATAAAAAGGTGGGCCCACCCACGCGACAATTCAACTCTATCCTAAACGTCAAGACCTGCATGGTATGTTGGATCTCATTCACGAATTCAAAGATTGTGGGACCACGCGGGCTTTGCCTTAGCTGCATGAAGACCAAAACTCCACGGGCATGGATACGCCACAGCCGTACGCTCCGAAGGAGTATGTTGCCATGCCGTGAAAGTACAGATAAGTAGCACCTTATTTGCTTGTGAATATTGAGTTTATGCGATATTTATGATCACCATCTAATGCTTACCATGCAACACGACATTGTTCCGAGCTAACAAGGGGACTAATGTTGATGGTGGAGTTTTGACAAGGGTATTTGCAGTAAATTGGTCTTGCCCTAATTGTAAGAAATATAATGAAAAACTCTTACCCGACATCAAGATTGGAAAATCTATACTGAGTAATTTGTATTCCGCAAGAGAATCAATAAAGCGTATTCAATTAACGGACTCAGTGGTCCTATATCTATTCTAAATGTGTATATGTATGCCAAATGTAAGGGCTTTCCCCATCAAAAACCTCGTTATTTCATATGTACCAATATATACACCTTCTATGCTATGTCAATGGAATTATTCATATTCATAATAGGATTTGATGCCATTCTTGAATCAACATGCTACTGAGAATATTATATTTAGTACATAGTCATATCAATATCGTCTTAAGTCACAAACTCCCACGGACGAGTTCCTTGAACATACTATAGCGGCACTATCGTATTCAAATTTGTACTGGAATAACATTGCACTTTAAATCTAAGTGTGGCATATTGCCATAAACTTAAACCCTAGATTATATCTATATGATGATCACATCATAAGTATTGTGGCACATTGGCTAGGAATAGCCAACCCCATATCATATGCTGCATATCCCATAGTACCTTAGCTAGTCATGTCTAGGGCCACAATACAACTATTACAACTCAGTGCCTCGGCTAAGATGAAAATGGACTAATGACCTAGTTGGAATCATCCCAAAGCAATTGTCTAAGTCCATAGCGTAGCCAAACACAACTTGGCAAAATATGGCTTGTGGCGTACCCATTACCGCGCCATAGTAAAGCCTGCGCACCAATACAGTGCCTTGGAAGCTTTGGTCAAGGTCGTAGCATAGGCCGCGCGTTCTTATCGCAGCTTGACAGCTATGGCCAAGGCCATGTCATAAGCCACGCGCAAACCTCGCGCCTTGGCATCTATGGTCAAGGCCATGGGATATGTCGCGCGCCAATCTCGCGCCTTCGCAGCTATGGCATATGCCGTGCTTCGTTAACACGCCTTGGTAGCCACGGCCAAGGCCATGACATGAGCCGCGCACTATTATCATGCCTTGGAACTTGCGGCCAAAGCCAACTTTGGCCAGCCTCAGCTAAAGCCATAGTGTAGGGTGCGATATTTTAGGATCCTGGCCGGCTCCATGGCGTAGCCATTATAACTCACAGGGCCATGGAAAATCAACTGCCTCAAAAGGATCTAACCTCGGCTCATGCTCCTCTCATGATAGCTTAAATCCATTCCTAATCCAAGTTGGATATCCTAGTTGAAACAGGAATCCCATTTTAATAGCCTTGGCCAAATTGAGGCCAAACCCTTATTCTAGGCCATGGCATATTTTGTGTCATTCCTATGCCATAATCGACCAATATCGAGCTATGGACAAATGTGCATCGATACAATCTCCATGAATGACTATGGATGTGCTATAGTATCACACATGTGCTATAATAGTTTATGGCTCGGATGAGATCTGACTATTTTGGCGCGGGATCCTTGGGCATGATGTGACACTTATTAGGCCGCGGCTTGCCAAAGCTAGACCCACAATATGCCACACATAATTCTTGGATCCTGAATACACCACTACAGCTCCCTGGACTGTGAATTATCTTATTTAGCCCATATCTAAATAATGGCCAGATTATTTCTCTCTTACTTGTCGTGGCCAAGGCAAAACACATTAGGCTGCTACAAAACTGCAGCTTACCGAGCCAAGCGCTAGTGCGCATTAAAGGCCATATCGCGCTAAACCTTAATACGACACTAAACTACCATGCCATCTTTCGCCAATAGCTCCAACTAGATATAGTTTGAGTTGTGGAAGCTAAGGTCAAGGTCATTGAGCCGTTTTTTAGATTTCAGCTCATAAGGCCAGTTATAACGCTACCGCGGGCCATGGCTGCGCCGTTATATGCCACTACGCCATTTGCTATTTTATCGCTATAGATAAACCATTCAAAGGCCACGCGATAATTTAACAATCCAATGTCGCACGTAAAGATTATGGCCTGGAATATTTCTCTCAACCTTAGCTGTGGCATAAAGTGCGGATATACTATGCCACTTTTATGCCATTGGCATGCTATGCAAAATTATAGCATCTTAACTAGCTACTAATGTCCAAGCCATCCTCTTGCGCCTCAACAGGCCATGAGCGCACCGCGATACCACGGTTGGCCTTGGCCAAGTTTTTTCTCACATCAACTTCATAAAACACGATTCAACATGCCTATAAGGAATATGACGTATCAACGTCTACAGTTTAGCCTAAACAAGATGAGATTCATAGCTCATCTAAAACACTTACGAAGCATTAAAAACGTCACATGAGGGGATTCTTCATGGGGTATTGTTCTGGTGGCCTACGGAAACATGTGGCGTGGCAACACCCAATGTGAAAAGTTAAAATAGTGTTGCGGTTACAGCAGTTAGAGGGATAATGGGCGTAGTATGAAGGGGTTTTCCAGAAACTTCCCTGATTTATTTCACCTCATACACATCATCTCCATATTCTCCATCTCTGCATAATGTCACGACCTCCATTACTTACGAGAAAGGAAGTGTGCATTCTGAACTACTATAAATAGGCTACTTAACTTATTCAGAAAACAGGACAAGCTTTCATACCCAAAAAGCTCTGTTATTCTTCATAGTTTTCAATACCCAAAACAAACAATTCAATAACATTACCATTTTCTCAAAAATTTTCTGCTTCCCTCCCCTAAGATCAACCCATCTTCCTCTCCTGGTGACCGAAGCAGGACGGGATGGCTACTATCGTAGTTTAGGCTTGTCCTGTTCGATTTTGATTTTCGAACCTAAAAAGAAAATACCACAGCGGTGCATTTGTTTTGAAAAAGAGGGGTATAACAACCACACCCAATAATTCGTTCGGAAATCTGTATGGACTAAACTGCAATATAATTCCGAGAGCATCAACTTAAAAGTGAGACTCAATCAAGAAGTATATCAAAGATCTTTATCTCTTTCTCAATAAAATCAGCAAATCGAACAGATAGGGATCCGTGAGCCTGATTGATGTGAGAATAACTTGGACGGTACCAAAGACCAATGCCCAAGTGTCAATCAAGTTATATCCAACAAACAAGGTAGGATTTATCAACTGTGATTGATCTACGCACAACCTGTGATATTTCAATTATATAAGCAAATATAATGCGAAAAAGAAATAACACAGACACCAGAAATTTTGTTAACGAGGAAACCGCAAATGCAGAAAAGCCCTAGGACCTAGTCTATATTTGAACATCACACTATATTAAGCCGCTACAGACTCTAGCATACTACAAGTTAACTTCAGACTGGAATGTAGTTGAGCCCTAACCAAGTCTCACACCGATTAAGGTACAGTCGTGTTCCTTACGCCTCTAGAACCACGCCGGATTCTGCACACTTGATTCCCTTAGCTGATCTCACCCACAACTAAGAGTTTCTACGACCTAAATTCGAAGACTTATAAACAAATATGTCTCCCACAGATATGTCTATCCTTTATTTATTTTTATTCCGTCTTTTGATACAAAGATCATGGTGGACAAGAATCAACTAATAATCCGATCTTATACTCCCAAAGAGTAGCCTAGAAATATTTGTTGTGATTACTTTTTACATCTTACCTATTGGAGATGAATATTGAGTAAATCTTAGAGAAGATAAAATTCAATATGATAGAACAAGTAAGATCAGAATACGCAACTACAAAGAAAATAGTTGGATATGGCTTCACGAATCCCAAATGAAGTCTTCAAGTCGTTAACAGAAGAAGTTTTCAAGTCGTTAACATTGGAAAATAGAAATATTAATCACCTCACAATAACCTAACTGATTAACAGACGAAGTTATTGCGGAATCACAAGGGTCTGAGACGAAGACATGTTGTGATTACTTTTTATATCTTACTTATCGGAGATGAATATCGAGTAAATCTTAGAGAAGATAAAACTCAATACGATAGAACAAGTAATATCAAAATACACAACTATAGAGAAAATAGTTGGATCTGGCTTCACGAATCCCAAATGAAGTCTTCAAGTCGTTAACCTAATAACGGTTTTGGAAAACCTAGGTTAAAGGAGAATAGACTCTAGTTTTCAACTAGGACACACGGAAGTGTCGGTATTAGGTTTCTCAGATGCTAGAGTTCTCCCTTATATAGTCTTTCAAATCAGGGTTGCTTACAATCAAAGCTAAGACAGTTTAGTAACAAAGCATTCAATATTCACCATTAGATAAAATCCTGATTTGAGATTCAACTAAGTCTGCTTAGAAATTAAGCAATCAATCTCACTTTTAGATGTTATTAGCTTGATACACACAAATGAAATATACCTATATTTAGATATGGATGAACCGTACCCAAATGTGTATACTATCTTACCTATCGGAGATATATCTCGAGCAAATCTTAGAGAAGATAGTACTCAATAAGATAGAACAAGTAAGATCAGGATACGCAACTACAGAGAAAATAGTTGGACCTAGCTTCACGAATCCCAAATGAAGTCTTCAAGTCATTAACCTAATAGGGTTTTGGAAAAACCTAGGTTAAAGGAGAATCGACTCTATTTTGCAACTAGGGCACAGGAAAGTTCCGGGATTAGGTTTTCTAGTTGCTAGAGTTCTCCCTTATATAGTCTTTCAAATCAGGGTTTGCTTATGGTCAAAGCTAAGATATCTTAGTAACAAAGCATTCAATATTCACCGTTAAATGAAATCCTGATTTAAGATTCAAGCTAAGTCTGCTTAGAAATAAATCAATCAATCTACACCGTTAGATGGTATTAGCTTGTTACACACAAATGAAATATACCTTCATTTAGATATGGGTAACCGTACCTAAATGTGTACATTGAGTTGGCTCAATAACATTTGACCGAAGTTAGCCATATAAACACTTTTGTCTTAACCATATTCATCTAACACTTCTAGATCAAATATGATGATCAATCAATCATGATAGGTAATCAAACGAATCTAAATGTGTTTCAAGAGAGTTGTTCAAATGTTCATCATTCCATAGAAATATATATATGAACCATTTGAAATAAAATCGGTTTTGTTTGTAATTGAACAAAGTACTTATACAAGAACCAATTCATGAACATAATGTCACGGTTTGTAAAACTAGTTTACCTACCTTAATACATTAAAGTTCCAGGGACTTTAGTTCGCAAACGAATCTTGAGTTCATGAGCATGAAAATCACACTTTACCGATTTTAGAACATAATCGCTCTGTTCGCAAACTGATTACGCGAACAAAAGTTCCAGAATTTGGCTTTGTCCAGCCGTTCGCAAACAGCTGACGTGGACAGGAGTTCCAGAATTTACCTTGTCTAGTCCGTTCGCAAACAGGGTACGCGAACAAAAGCTCCGGACCCTTTCACAGGTAAACTTGTTCGCAAACAGAGTTCGCGAACAATAGTTCCGGACCTGAACTAGACTTAGGTATACAGAGTATAAAACCTGTAATATATCCGGACATGGTTGTTGTTCTTAAACTCTCATTTAATCATTGAAACATCCTTGGAAGACAACAATGGTAATCTTACATATACCAGTAGCTTCAAGTAATTTTCAAGTGATTAATCGATCAATACGAAACTTCCCAAGTCGACATCAAATTATTGTCTCATACAAATCATATAAGATGTTTCAAGGTAATTTTTAGATGATCATCTTTTGACTTAATATTTAGTTTCCAACAAATAAATTATCTCCAACTAAACTCGTCAAGAATACGATGAACTTAGATAAAGCTAAAAGCTTCCAACACGTATTTAAATAAATAGATAAACGTGATAAACTCGGCTCAAAATATCAAATGTGTATAATATAAAAGTCTATATAGCTATACGACTTAGTCTCATTACAAGATAGAATAGAATAGACTTCTGAGTGATAGATAAGTTTTATTCTCCACATACCTTTTGTTGATGAAGTTCCTCCAAGATCCTCAGTAGTTCTTCTTCTTCAATTGGTAAACGCCGTGAAGTCTAAAGCTCAACTACACACTTCTATCCTAATCTGAGACATAGATATAAGTAGACTAGATGTATATAGTTTTGATCAACTAAACTTAACAAACAAGCTTGAGATAGCAATGCTTGCGAGTTCGACCGAGCAGTGCTCTAACATGTTTTTCCTAGATATAATTTTTAGGTACTAACTGAAAAAAGCGGGGTCTAACAACCACACCCAATATTTCGTTCGATTATCTGAATAGACAAACTCCAATATACTTTCGAGAGAATCAACTAGACAGTCACTCAATCTATAGAAAAATATATCAAAGAGTTATATCTCTGTTTCACAATGTAATCAGCAAAACCAACAGATAAAAATCCGCGAGGCTGATTATTATGTGAAACAACTTGAACGGTACCAAAGACCAATGTTCAAGTGTCAATCAATATAATCAACAACCAAAGGTTGGATTCACAATTGACTGAACTTACGTGTTAGAGCATTTCTCGGTCGAACTCGCAAGCGTTGCTATCTCAAGCTTGTTTTTCAAGTTAGTTGCCAAAACTATAAGTCTTGATTTCTAGTTGTTTTGGGGTAAAAACTGATTCTGTTGTTTTTGGTAAATTTGGATGTGTTGATGAGAAACGAATTCAAACCCTAAACAAATGCACTGAACGGGAGTACTTTTAGATTCGAGAGATCAATCTTTAAGACTCTTGCCTAAACAAAGAAATGGCCGTTCCAGATTCAATTCGGTCACAAGGTGAAGGAGAAGGGTTGATTTTAGGGAGGGAAGCGAAGAAGGTGTTTGAGATCAGAATGTTGAACTATGAAGGTGTGGTTGTTTTATGACTTGTATCAGAAAATGGTTTCTGGCTACTTGTGTTAATAACACTTGTTCTTTTGAAATAGGTTGAAAACTTATTTATATAAGTCATTGAGCGCACCCTGATCTCATAGGAAGTGGAGGAAGTTAAGTAGTGGAGAAGTGGAGTCGTGCGCAAGGTGGGGATCATCGTGTTTCCGTTATGAGAGAAGACTAGTCACATTTTCACCCACTACTCTCATTACTGTTAACTGTCCGTCCTTTACTGACACTTTCTCGTAATGGGCGCGTTGCACGCCGCACGCTGTAAATCGCCAGACCAATACCCTAGTGAGCATCCCCTAGTTTGTGACATGTTTGATGTCTCGAGTGAATGGGTCAAGTCGTGAGACTCGCCGCTAAAAGAAGCACATAGTGCTTTTAGGTTATTAAATAATAAAGTTATTTTTGAAATTAATGTTTATGAAACATTGTTTATAACCGGTGCGTATAAAGCATCGTAGTTTTAAAAATCGCCTAAATTAGTCGCGAGTCGATCGTCTTAAAAGAAGAGCGTGATTGAACACCTTTGGGAGATCGTTTGGTAGCCTTAGGGGTAAGCTACTACTTGGTCGATCACTCCCTATAAGCGAGTGGCGGATGGTAGCCATTCTAAAATCCTACTGGTTGATCTAGATTGGATTTGGATCGCTCAAATTGGCTAGGCAAGTTGAGTGGCCGAGGCAATTTGCGGCAGTTAATGACTGTTATTGAAGCAGCGCGAAGGGCCATCTTTGGGCGATCGTTTGGGATCGCATGGGCGTTCTGTAGCTCAGCCGATCGCTCCTTACGGAAGGGGGGTGGCCAGTGCTCATAGCAGCATCCTATCAATCACCTAGTATCCGATCTAAGCCGTCCGACCAAGCTAGAAAAGTTGGACGGATGAGATGGTTTTGCGGTAACGGCTTGCTGTCGTTGATCCAAATTAGGGTTTGGAAGCCGTGCGGCCAACCCTATTTTGGATGATCGAATGAAAGCGCTGGGCGCTGGTTTGAAAAGGCTTATCGGCCACGGGCAAAGACGGGCCGCTGGTGTGCACGTTGACACCTCTTGTACCATCTAAAATTAGATCTAAGCCACTCGATTTGCCTGGCGAAGATGGGTGGTCATGATCGATTTGCGATAGTAACATACTGCTGCCAGCACCAATTAGGGTTTTAAAGCAGTCGCGTCTGCCCTAGTTCGATCGAATGGTTTGTCACGTCATTGACTTGCTATGAGTAAGTCGATCGACTGGGAAGAAAGTTTGGTCGATGACGAACATTTTGGCACCTCTTTGATTGTTCGAGATGCGATCTACGCCGTCCAACTAGGCCGGCTAAGTTGGACGGATGCGATGGATTTTGAGACCGTTTTTGCCGGTCTTAGCTCGTTTGAGATCGTTTTGCCAACAACGCGATCACCCATATTAGGGTCGATCGTTCGAAGCACTGCGGATGTACTAGATGGGATTCACTCGGCCGAGATGCTTTTGGGCCCGCCGGTGGTCATCGTGATGATTGCCTAATTCTGCCTTGAGTAGGCTAGGCTTGTTGAATTGCGTGACCAAACTGTGTGGCCGTGATCGTTTCTTAAGACCGATATGGACAGTCTAGATTTCTCTTAAGGATTTTAAACGTGTTCGATCGCGCTAACTTTTAATTAAAAGGTGTGTGAACACGCTGATCTCTTTGTCAGAGTGTGATGTAGCTTATGTGAGTGTTTTCATGCGGGTCTCAATACTTACACTTCGGGAGATTCATGCTACTCCGCTGCGAGTGAACACTAATCGTCATGTCATGCCAATATTGAGAGTTCGGCTGGGAACATTGCATAGGAAAATACTAGGCAGGCAGCTAGGAGCTTAAATACTCATTAGGCTCTATACTAGTGAACAATTCATCTAGGAGCTTGAGTTTCGATATAATATGAAGAGAGGCATAGGCACTCATCAGATTTTGATATATTCTCCAAATTCCCTGCGGAATATAGATATATCAAGGTCTACTACTTCTGATGCCGGGTCAGGTAGACAGACTTTTACAGTTTTCGCCCTAAGCTAAAAACCACCATCAACATTAAGTCCTCTTCTTAGCACGTAACAGTGACATTGTTGCGGGGTAAGCACTAGATGGTAACAGACAAAAGATAAATTTGAAAAGATGAAGCAGGTAGATATTACTAGGGAAATCCAAATCGACCTTCAGCAGCGGGATCGTGCGGCCAATGGCTTTCGTAGTAGCGTGTTGCTAGCTCAGCTATGGGGTACGAGTGTGGTGCGCCCAGCCATCTATTCCCGTTCATGGAGCAAGAAGAAATATTTCTTCTGTTCAAACTCTAGAAACTCCGTTCGTATGAAAAGGGGTATCGACCCTCTTCTATTTTTGATGCTCGTCCGGCTCCGTGCTTTTGTGTGTAGCTGCCGACTCCTCTTCGTCACTGTCAGTAGCTCGATCATAAGCGTGTCAATCGTCAGCGACAAGGTAAATTCATCTTGTCTTCGTATTTTAGCTGTGAGTGTAATATCCATGAGTAGTTGATCAAACTCGGATATTTAGCTCGGTGTGAATGACTTTATTTGTTAGTGGTGGCAGAGCGAGCGTCAGCGGCAACAAGCAATCTCCAATAGTTATAATCAGCATCAAGGCGACCAGGAGAACCCAAGGTAGGTGCTGCTTTTTTTTTTGCGCATGTAGCCATCCAACAGTACTACCGATCTTCTCTAGAATGTGTGATAAGGTTCTGACTCTAGAAGAATGAGTATCTAACCTCTCATGTGGGTTTCAAAATTTACCGAACTCCATCGCGCTCAATTGCAAGAGGTTTTGACTTTAAGTTGCTTAGTGTCTGGACTGCTGAGTTGCAATTGAAATGTTCTTTAAAATCTTGAGAATTGTCTGGCACAAAATTGTATTTATTCCGACTCTTTAGCTCATAGACCTATTCTTTCCTTTATGATTGCGATGCAAAAATGTAGCTTTAGGGTTTTGATAGTTATCCTAATAACCTCCCTCATCTGTTTAAATCTCAAATAACATCCAGATTCATGATAAACCCTAATATTTATCATAATCCTCATTTATCTTAAATAATAATTATCTTGAATAATAATTATCTTGAATAATAATTATAAATATTTAAGATAATCATCCTCTTTTATTTAGGATCCTGCATTTATCTTAAATAACATTAATAATTATAATAAAATAATTATTCAAGACTCTTGGGCTTCCATGATAAGCCTAGTGGGTTTCCACAATAAACACACCGGTTTCCCTAACAACCCAAATCCAGGCTTCCATAATAAGCCATACGAGTTTCCACAATAAACCCACCGGTTTCCACAATAAACCGGGTTAGGCTTCCATAATAAGCCATACGGGTTTCCACAATAAACCCACCGGTTTCCACAATAAACCGGGCTAGGCTTCCATAATAAATCATGCGGGTTTCTACAATAAACCCGCCGGTTTCCACGATAAACCGGGCTAGGCTTCCATAATAAGTCATGCGGGTTTCTACAATAAACCCGCCGGTTTCCACGATAAACCGGGCTAGGCTTCCATAATAAGCCATGCGGGTTTCCACAATAAACCCGCCCGTTTCCACGATAAACCGGGCTAGGCTTCCATAATAAGCCATGCGGGTTTCCACAATAAACCCACCGGTTTCCACGATAAACCGGGTTAGGCTTCCATAATAAGCCATGCGGGTTTCCACAATAAACCCGCCGGTTTCCACAATAAACCGGGCTAGGCTTCCATAATAAGCCATGCGGGTTTCCACAATAAACCCGCCGGTTTCCACAATAAACCCGCCGGTTTCCACAATAAACCGGGCTTGGCTTCCATAATAAGCCATGCGGGTTTCCACAATAAACCCACCGGTTTCCACAATAAACCGGGCTAGGCTTCCATAATAAGCCATGCGGGTTTCCACAATAAACCCACCGGTTTCCACAATAAACCGGATTGTACCGACATCAAATAGCTCGTGCGGTACGCACACACTATTTTAATAGGGTACAAACATCGCCCCCTCTTAATTCTCAACTTGTTGATGGATTAAGAAAATCAATAGAACTAACCTTCTCGGGTCGTTCAAATTCGCCATATCGCTTATCCGATAACCTTTTGTGGCCTTGGCCAAGCATAGTTGTGTGGCCTCGCCCGAGCTCGGCTTGATAATTCAAAGTACCAAAATGTACTTAACCATCTCAAATCACCAAACATGTTCAAAGTACCAATAATGTACTTAAACTCCATATAGTAATTACCCAAATGCCAAACAGATCGGCATGTTATGTGCTCTTGCTCTTCCATTAGCTAACATATGACCTAAGTGTTGGTCTTGTAAATGTTCTTTAATTTCATCTCCCACCCTTATGGTGAATGAAGCGTTTCCTTGGTTTTTCTCTTTGATAGAAAAACACTTCCAATTTATCTCTTTAATAGAAAAATTATCTGGATTAAATTAATAAATCAACTTCAACTTTGAGAACATACCTCACTTCGAATGCAGGTTGCTCCCGTAACTTTCTAGGCACATTGGTTGCCCATTTGCTCCCGTACTGGCCTATAATTTGCCGACTCAATGCTCGTGTGTCTGCGAATAATGAATGTACGACAATCTCTGGTGTACAAGTTGTCTGTCTCTATCTTTTCGTCATACATTTCCTTTCTTTCATTCCACCTCGCTTTTCGTTTTCTCCTTTTGTTTCATCTTTTATTGAAACAATTCTTCTTCTCTTTCTCTTAATTAGAAAGACATTACAACAATTTCCCTAACAATCGAAATACTTCGTCTTTGTCTTCCTCTTTTATAGAAAGACATTGCACGTATTTCTCCCAAGGCGTTCGTTCGTCCAACTCTAGCCGCCCCCATTTCTTGAATTGATACCGAAAAAGATGTCTTCTATTTTCGACTTCTCAAAACATTGCCTTTGATTGCATGTGACGGCGGCGTGCCCATAATTGCCCAAATGAATCATGGAACATTGTAGTGTACACCCAGAGTGGCTTTCCCTTGTGACATAGGTCATGCTACTTTATCACTTGTCAGTTGGTGCAAAAATGCACTTGAAAATTCTTCTTTAGTGTGAAACTTGAGTAATCCAAGTACGTCATCATAAGACCTCAAACCAAACATGTGTACTCGGTCCTCACCACTTGTGTCAAAAGCCCACGTGTTAACCATAAAAGGAACACGTCCCCTCCTGAACACAATCCACGTCACTTCTACTATAAGTGACAGCTTGTCTTGTTGCCAGCGTCTTCTAACTTCTACGTACTATGTATACACGCTAAGGTACGTTTCGCGCCGTATCTTTCCAGCGCCAAACTCCATGGCCAGAGATAGTTTGAATCCTTGTGAAACTAAGAAATCGACTCCCTTTGGTCTCCACTTTTGTTTACCTTTTCAAACTCCTAGCCAATACTGCGCACGTGATGGTTAGACCGGAGGCTCATTGACAATCGTCTCAAGCCGTTATCGTTGAGTGGATTTCCCCAAACTTGGCTTAGTAATTCGAAGTGCCAAAAAATGCACTTAACCACTTCGTAAGTCAATACTCTTCGATCACCAAAACATATTCTAAGCATCACCAACGTACTTTAATCTCCTTAAAATAATGGTGCAAGTACCAAATGCGTGGGCATGTGATGTCCACTTGCTATTCCTGTAAGCCTTCATTAATCTCCTTGATTAATCTCCCACTTGTTAGCCTTCATTACTAGGGAGTGCTCGTGGTCATGAAGTCCTACCCCTGCTACATTAATCCAAGAGAAAATACAACGCCACTGTGAGTTTTCTCTTGAGACGTACACTGCTGATTCCAATGCCTAGTTAGCACGTCGGTATTATTAACGCGTCAATTTTATCTTGGAGGAAAAAGTAGCCGCCGACAATCGCAAGTACTTGTTTATCCGAGGAACTCTAAGCATCGGGTCGGACTCCTTGCTTATTTTTCCTTGTACGGCACTAAGTTCTGCCCTACAAAATTGGTGTTTTATTCATCGTATTGTTCACAACTAGCGATCAACATCTCCATTGTTCTGATAACATTCCCACGGCCTCACGATCAATATTTGTACGCTATACCTCGAATTGATCTTGGAATCGTAACCGCCAAAAGTAAGAGATTAGTTCCGTGTGGGACTCTGGAACCTTCACCTGGTAATAACTCAAACACTCTCCATGTATTTGCTTCTTATACAACTCTATGTATTTGTCTGGCAAAGTTATACAGAATCAACGTTGCTTCTTTGTTGAGCCTCTCCTATTCTCTTCATGGATTCTCAGGAGGTAAAGCCTTCATTCTTCTTACATCGTCCCGGCTCCGCCAACGATCATCAACAACTATGTCTCTTCTTCGTGGATTATTTGGCCCTTGGAAATTTGTCCTTCCACTTCCAGAACGACAGATAGCTGGTGTTACCAGCTCTCTTATCTTCTCCAACGCGACCTTGAGTCGTTTGTTCACTCTTTCCAGTTGTTGCAATCGCTCACGAACTGTTAAATCGATAGGCGTCACCGTGGGATGTTCCCTCGTTCGACCTGTGGGTTGCGCTTTGAGCAAAGCAGTGCTTGAGGGTTGTTAACTTGAGTAATCGATTGGAGATTGGTTTGAACCATAGGTGGACGTTGGCTCGGACAAAGGCATGGCGTTAGCTTGACCAACAGTGGATTCCCGGCCGAGCCCGCACGCCTCGCTAGCAACATCCTCCTCTCGATGGGACCGGGCCGCTTGGGTGTCGATTTGAGTTCTCCTCTTGCTGTCGAACCCTCCTGCTAGTGTCCGGAGGTGGTGATCTATTCAACAACACGTAATTCACCCTTGGAGCAGTTCCCTCAGAACACGAAAGAGAGGCTGACGCTGTTGATGACATCGACGTCGATCTTCCATCCCTTTCGTCGAAGTTTTGGACAACATCACTTCTCAAAGTTCGAGTATTTGCTTGCTGACTCGATTGGTTTCGAGTGGGTATATCCACATCCATCTCAAAGTTGATTTGCACCCGATGCCTCCATTCGTTTCTTTAGATTTTCTTTCAACAACTTTGGCGAGAACTTTTCGCGACTTTTCGGATCTTCAACAACTCTATGTAATAGTCCGTAACCTTCTAGCAACCTTCTCAAAGTGTTCCGTAGCTTCTACAACTTTCTCATACGTTGTGAATCTTCCCGTGACTTTTCCGAAACGTTCAGAAAGCTTCCGCAACTCTCTGAAAGTGTTCAGAACTTCCTGCAACTTTCTGGACCTTGTTGGAACTTACTGCAACTTTCTCAAAAGTTGCAAACAGAACGTGTTTATCCTTTCTGCGACTTCCAAAAAAGTTGCGATCTATTTTGCTTCCTTTTCAAATGTCTTTGAAACCCTAGTTTGCAAAACCACTTGAAAAAACTTTTCCTCAAACGGGGGGAGCACGATCTTTTCTCGTAGTCCCCTTAGTCGGCGCCAAAAGATGTTGGTGCAAAATTAATCACCCCAACAATCTTCGAGATGCGTATATGATGATCGAATCGCCGCCGTTGATTAGATTTTCCAAAGAATTGTTGATTAAAAATGGTGGGGGTACCTGCAAAGACACTCCGATGCTAAAATCAACAAGAGTTCTATGCAAGTAGGTTGTTAAGAAAAGGAATAGAGATTGTGTACCTTTTGTGCTGAGATTTAGCCTCTCTATATATAGGCAAAAATAGATGTAGCTTTAGGGTTTTGATAGTTATCCTAATAACCTCCCTCATCTGTATAAATCTCAAATAACATCCAGATTCATGATAAACCCTAATATTTATCATAATCCTCATTTATCTTAAATAATAATTATCTTGAATAATAATTATAAATATTTAAGATAATTATCCTCTTTTATTTAGGATCCTGCATTTATCTTAAATAACATTAATAATTATAATAAAATAATTATTCAAGACTCTTGGGCTTCCATAATAAGCCTAGTGGGTTTCCACAATAAACACACCGGTTTCCCTAAATGACATTCTTGGAAAGCTTGTATGGGCAAGATCTTAGGAGCACACACTATTTTTAGGGAGTGAAGTAGGCAAGATCGAGAGGCGTTCCGCCGAGAGGCGTTCGCCAACGTTCTGCTATCAAGTCTTCAAGGAATTCATTCCAAGCGACATCATTTGAATCATCTTCTGAATTTTGGATTGTTGTATGGAATGGGATGCGATGAGCAGTCCCCAGTTACACTTCTATCTGGTCACTAGAGCTATATTTTTGAGTCGGCTTGGGAATACAATGCGGTCTTATAAGGAGGTGTAGATGTGTACTAGATCTGATGGCGTGGCCGGATACGTGAAAATATCTCTACGGCGTACTTTGGAGTCTTTGATGCAGTGTACAGCTTCATGTTTAGAACTTCCTGCGGCTCGTAAAGCTTTGACAGTGATGATGCTATATCAGAAATAACCTGGTTGAGGGACATGAAGGCATCCCATGCTGGCAGTCCCCATGTGTAAGTATCCTGAGCTTATTTTCTCTTGAAAGACGTACTTCCATTGTATTTGCTGGTAAAGGGGTTAACGAATTGATGAAGGTGGCAATCTTTAGGATTCGTCATTTGTTGATCAATGAGAGGGAGTCGCACTTGATAGATCTGTATTGTATCCAACTTCTGGCAGCCCATGCACCCCTTCCATAGGAAATTAGAAATAAACACCGAATCTAACTTTGTCAGCGATGTGGTTGTTGATTCGCAGCTTCGTGCAGGCCTTGGGTGGGCGATGCTGAGTTCTGAGTAGGTGATGTGGCAGATCTGATGCGGTTGGTTTGTGTGACTTGCTGAGGTGTTAAAGCGGCTTTGGCTTCTGGAGAGGACATTGAAGCGTCTTCTGGGGGAACGTTTAAGCGACAGCTTCTGGAGAGAACTTTGAAGCGGCTTCTGGGGAAACGTTTAAGTGACGGCTTCTGGAGAGAACTTTGAAGCGGCTTCTGGAGCGAACGTTGAAGCGGCTTCTGGAGCGAACGTTGAAGCGATTGCTGGAGCGAACGTTTAAGCGGCTTCTGGAGAGAACGTTGAAGCGACTCCTGGAGCGAAACGTTGGAGCAACTGCTGGAGCGAACGTTGAAGCGGAGCGGCTTCTGGAGATAACATTGAAGCGGCTCCTGGAGCGAAACATTGAAGCGGAGCGGCTTCTGGAAAGGACATTAAAGCGGCTTATGGAGAGAGAGTTGAAGCGGCTTCTGGAGTGAACGTTGAAGCGGCTCTTGGAGAGAGCGTTGAAGCGGCTCCTGGAGAGGACGTTGAAGTGACTTCTGGAGAGGATGTTGAAGCGGCTTCTTCAGTTTTGATTTTACCTTGCAAATTATATGCTTCTTGATTGACCATCCCTCTTGTGTTGAAGAGGTCCCTGACTGACGGCGAAGGAATTTCATGTTGAGCCTCAGTCCCCAAATGTGGTTTATGTGAATCTCTCTTGTATGCTCGATGGGTTTACCATAATAAAGGTATCGCCATCTTGCCTCTGTACTGGTGATCCTATTACTTCTCCATGGGTAAATAAAACATGTAGAAGTTTGGATTACCTTTGTACTTAGTTGTCGTTGTCATGGTGAAGCTCTTGCGGGTATCAACAAATGAGCATCAACGGTTCTTGACAACAACTGATATCAGAAGAGACTGCGTTTTCGTGGAGACAAAACAGGTTGGCTGGAGCTTGGATGGCTACGATCACGATCCTTGACAGGGACAAGTGATGACTAGAGGCACAAATCTTGGCAGTGAAGAGTGGTGGCTACGGCCATGGATCTTGGTAGGAAGGAGCAGCAACTGCGAGCACTTGGACGACCACGACCATGAGCATTTACAGGCTTTGATCGATCACGTATGTGAGTTTACTCTGTGTGCGGAAACTCGCCTATTGTTGTTTGCATAAATGCTCCATCATGGTCTGTACGCGGAAGTAGCTCACATACCTTCTTTATTTTTTGTGAAGTAGCTCCTCCATCTACCCTGTGTGCGGAAACTCACCTATTGTTGTTTGCATAAATGCTCCATCATGGTCTGTAAGGTTTTGGGGACGGAGTCCCCAGCAACTATGTAACTCCTGACCGGAAGAGGATCTCTGTGCACTCTTTCCGTGCTTAATTTAAATTTTCCTGCATGCACCTTGTCTTTGGAATTTGTTGCGATAATCGGTTTGGTGATTGACGAACCTATGGTAATGGCAATATTTGATATTTGCCATTTCTCGCTCGGTTGATGGACGACTGAGAGGAGGTAGCTTGATAGCATCATCTTGAATCCATGCTTCTAGGAGTTCGATCACCTCAAGTTTGGAGAGCCTCTCATGTCTCTTGTTGCTGAACAGGAGTCTTAGTCACGGATTTTCGAGCTGTCTGCTGCGCTGGTGCCGCACATTTGGGTTGTTGTTCTGCAACTGGAGCTTTTCTTTCCTCCTACACTCACCACGCTTACAGAGGGTTGCATGTTGTATTTTTTGTTGATGAGACGTCTGTTTCCTCGAGTCTCACGTGTATCTTCATTCCTGGCGGACCTGATTCCTTTCAGCAAGGCTGGTGCTGTTGTATCCAACCGCTTAACAACTTCATGAAGTTCAGAGAATGTCTGGAAGCGCAGGCTCTCCAATAAAGCGCGATAGACAGGTACCATGTTATTAATGCACAACTCCAATAATTGATGTTCAGTCACATTTGGATCATAGTGCTTGAATCCAATTGGCTATGCTGTTTGGTGCAATGTTGTTGTACCATGTGTACGCCCAATATCGTCATAAAGGGAGAACTGGGGATAGTAATATCATCTTGGAAGGAGAATTCTTTCTACATCAGGAGGATAAGGAGGTTGATGCTGGTGCATGTCCGCCGGGTTTTCTTCGCCTCGATTTTGGAGAAGTCGTTCCATATCCTCACGTGTGATGAAATTGGATTGTTGATTCCTTTCCAATGGGCGTTCAGGGGCAACGCGAGATTCTTCATCTATAAAGGTGCGTCCTGCTGAAGTGCTTGCGTCGGGGGTGTTAAAAGTATTCCTTGTCAGCTCCATCTAGGGTTGACATGACTCTTGCGGTAGCCGCTCCGTTAGTGTGTTGAGGAAAGTAAGTACCTCTTCCTGAGTCGTAGCCACGTCTGTCTGAGCCTTGGCGAGAATTTGTTGTCTTTCCATCAGCAATGGTAATAGGGTATTGGCTTCCTCTGGCCCCTCCAGCCTATCGTTCTGATGCAGGAGTGGTAGCAGCTCTGGTAACAATTGGGGGCGTTACGCTCGAAGAAACATTGGGGCAGCGGCAGCGGCTCTCGCTCTGGTGATTGGAGGTGTCACGCCTAAGGGAATGTTTCCTGCGCCGCTGGTGTTGGTGGTTGAGGATGTAGTACCACGAGATATGTTGATCGTGCTGGTAGGAGGTACATTGGTGTCACCGGCAGGAATGTTGTTACCAAAGGTGTTGTCAGCGCCAGTAACATCGGGATTTGTCGCTGATCCAGACCTAAGATCCACCATCTTAAATTTGATAAAATTGAAATTAAATTGAAAATTGATCTTGCAACCGAGAGATTAATCTCCCACTGTTTTTGTCGCCAGTTGTTTTGGGCTAAAAACTGATTCTGCTGTTTTTGGTAAATTTGGGTGTGTTGATGACAAACGAATTCAAACCCTGAACATATGCACTGCACGGGAGTACTTTTAGATTCGAGAGATCAATATGTAAGACTCTAGCCTAAACCAAGAAATGGTCGTTCCAGATTCAATTCGGTCACAAGGTGAAGGAGAAGGGTTGATCTTAGGGAGGGAAGTGAAGAAGGTGTTTGAGATCAGAATGTTGAATTATGAAGGTGTGGTCGTTTTATGACTTGTATCAGAAAATGGTTTCTGGCTACTTGTGTTAATAACACTGGTTCTTTTGAAATAGATTGAAAACCTATTTATATAAGTCATTGAGCGCACCCTGATCTAATAGGAAGTGGAGGAAGTTAAGTAGTGGAGAAGTGGAGTCGTGCGCAAGGTGGTGATATCGTGTTTCCGTTATGAGAGAAGACTAGTCACATTTTCACCCACTACTCTCATTACTGTTAACTGTCCGTCCTTTACTGACACTTTCTCGTAATGGGCGCGTTGCACGCCGCACGCTGTAAACCGCCAGACCAATACCCTAGTGATCATCCCCTAGTTTGTGACATGTTTGATTTCTCGAGTGAATGGGTCAAGTCGTGAGACTCGCCGCTAAAAGAAGCACATAGTGCATTTAGGTTATTAAATAATAAAGTTATTTTTGAAATTTATGTTTATGAAATATTGTTTATAACCGGTGCGTATAAAGCATTGTAGTTTTAAAAATCGCCTAAATTAGTCGCGAGTCGATCGTCTTAAAAGAAGAGCGTGATTCAACACCTTTGGGCGATCGTTTGGTAGCCTTAGGGGTGAGATACTACTTGGTCGATCACTCCCTATAAGCGAGTGGCGGATGGTAGCCATTCTAAAATCCTACCGGTTGATCTAGATTGGATCTGGATCGCTCAAATTGGCTAGCCAAGTTGAGTGGCCGAGGCAATTTGCGGCAGTTAATGACTGTTGTTGAAGCAGCGCGAAGGGCCATCTTTGGGCGATCGTTTGGGATCGCATGGGCGTTCTGTAGCTCAGCCGATCGCTCCTTACGGAAGGGGGGGTGGCCGGTGCTCATAGCAGCATCCTATCAATCACCAAGTATCCGATCTAAGCCGTCCGACCAAGCTAGAAAAGTTGGACGGACGAGATGGTTTTTCGGTAACGGCTTGCTGTCGTTGATCCAAATTAGGGTTTGGAAGCCGTGCGCCCAACCCTGTTTTGGCTGATCGAATGAAAGCGCTGGGTGCTGGTTTGAGAAGGCCGATCGGCCACGTGCAAAGACGAGTCGCTGGTGTACACGCTGACACCTCTTGGGCCATCTAAAATTAGATCTAAGCCAGTCGATTTGGCTAGCTAAGATGGGTGGTCATGATCGATTTGCGATAGTAACATACTGCCGCAAGCACCAATTAGGGTTTTAAAGCAGACGCGTCCTCCCTAGTTCGATCGAATGGTTTGTTGCATCATTGACTTGCTATGAGTAAGTCGATCGACTGGGAAGAAAGGTGGGCCGCCGACGAACACATTGGCACCTCTTTGATCGTTCGAGATGCGATCTACGTCGTCCAAATAGGCCGGCTAGGTTGGACGGATGTGATGGATTTTGAGACCGTTTTTGCCGGTCTTAGCTTGTTTGAGCTCGTTTTTCCAACAACGCGATCACCCACATTAAGGTCGATCGTTCGAAGCGCTGCGGATGTACTAGATGGGATTCACTCGGCCGGGATGCTTGTGGGCCCACCGGTGGTCGTCGTGATGATTTCCTAATTCTGCCAGGAGTAGGCTAGGCTTGTTGAATTGCGTGGCCAAATTGTGTGTCCGTGATCGTTTCTTAAGACCGATATGGACAGTCTATATTTCCCTTAAGGATTTTAAACGCGTTCAATCGCGCTAACTTTTAATTAAAAGGTGTGTGAACACGCTGATCTCTTTGTCAAAGGGTGATGTAGCCTATGTGAGTGTTTTCATGCAGGTCTCAATACTGACACTTCGGGAGATTCATGCTACTCCGCTGCGAGTGAACACTAATCGTCATGTCATGCCAATATTGAGAGTTCGGCTGGGAACATTGCATAGGAAAATACTAGGCAGGCAACTAGGAGCTTAAATACTCATTAGGCTCTATACTAGTGAACAATTCATCTAGGAGCTTGAGTTTCGATATAATATGAAGAGAGGCATAGGCACTCATCAGATTTTGATATATTCTCCAAATTCCTGGAATATAGATATATCAAGGTCTACTACTTCTGATGCCGGGTCAGGTAGACAGACTTTTACAGTTTTCGCCCTAAGCTAAAAACCACCATTAACACTAGTCTACTTATAGCTAAGTCTCGGATTAGGATAGTAAGTGTAGTTGTGCTTTAGACTCCACGACGTTCATCAAATGAAGACGAAGAACTACTCGAGGGAACTTGTGGAACTTCATCGACAAAAGGTATGTGGAGACTTGAACTTATCTATCACTCAAAAGTCTATCTACTCTATCTCCTATTTGTGACAAAAGTCGTATTTCTATATAGACTTCAATTATACACATTTGCTATTTCGAGCCGAGTTTATCTCGCTTATCTTTTTCACGAAATATGTGTTGGTGCGCTTTCGCTTTAGCCAAGTTCATCTTTACTCGTGACAAAAGTCATGTTGATTATTTCAATAACTTGAAAATCGCTTTGATGAAAATAGTTTGTGGATAACAAATATTTTAACATCCTCTAAGAAAGTTTCAATGATTGAAATGAGAGTTTTGAACAAGTAACCAAGTTTGGATATAAACATAGTGTGTTCTCACATTTGTGTAAAGGTCCAAAACCGAGAACCTAAAGTATGCGTACATGTACGCATACTGGCGGAAGTTTCACGTCCGTGAATTTCTGCTGGAGTTTGGAAGTAAAAACAAACTCAATCCGGTCACTTAAGTATGCGTACACGTTTTCATACCTAAGCAGGTTACTTTCTAAAATCGGTTTGTTCATGAACTAAAACATTTATATATTAAGGAATGCAATTTTTGCAAACCGTGACTATAATGTTCATGAATTGATTCGAGTGAATCAAAATCGATTTTGCTTCAATTGTGTCTTGTATACTTATGAGATCTAAGAAATTGAACAACTCTCTAACTAGTTCATTTGAGTCATTTGAACTAGTTATGGTAAAGGTGAATAAGGTTGATATGAAAGTGCTCATATGGCTAACCATTGGTCAACTATTGTTGAATCGACAAAGTGTACACGTTTAGGTACGATTACTCAAACCTAAATGAAGGTGCATTTCATTTGTGGATAACAAGCTAAGTTCGATCTAATGGTTGAAAGATATTAGCTTGAATCTAATCAGGTTTTCATCTAACGGTGTATATTGAATGCTTTGTTACCAAGGTAACTTAGATTGCAAACCCAGATTTGAAATCTATATAAAGGAGAACTATAGCAACTGGGAAACCTAATCCCCACACCTCCTATGTGATACTAGTTGTATAAGCTAGAGTCGATTCTCCTTTAACCTTAGGTTTTTGACGAAACCCTGTAGGTTAACGACTTAAATACTTCATTGGGATTGTGAAGCCAGACCCAACTATTTTCTTTGTATTTGCGTGATCTGATCTTGCTGTTTTCTATCGTGATTGAGTACAATCGTAAGATTGGCTTGAGATGTATACCTCTGATAGGCAAGATAGAAAAGTAGTCACAAACACCTTCGTCTCATCGTTTGTGATTTCACAATATCTTATTTCGTTAATCGATTATGATTATTGTGAGGTGATTGATAATACTAGGCTGTTCTTCGGGAATATAAGTCCGAGTTATCAATTGGTTCCTGTTCACCTTGATTTGTCAAAAGACGGAACAAAAACTCGTAGGTATATCTGTGGGAGACAGATTTATATATTCAATAGACTTTTCTGTATGAGACAGATTTGTTTATCAAGTCTTCGACTTTGGGTCGTAGCAATTTTTAGTTGTGGGTGAGATCAACTAAGGGAATCAAGTGCGTAGTATCCTGCTGGGATCAGAGACGTAAGGAACGCGACTGTACCTTGATCAATGTGAGAATGATTAGGGCTCAACTACACTCCAGACCAAAGTTAGCTTTGTAGTAGGCTAGTGTCTGTAGCGGCTTAATACAGTGTGGTGTTCAAATCTGGACTAGGTCCCGGGGTTTTTCTGCATTTGCGGTTTCCTCGTTAACTAAACTTCTGGTGTCTGTGTTATTTCTTTTCCGCATTATATTTTGTTTTATAATTGAAATATCACAGGTTGTGCGTTGAATCGATCAATTGGTAAATCCAACATTTGGTTGTTGATTGAAATTGATTGATCCTTGAACATTGGTCTTTGGTACCGTTCAAGTTATTTCTCTTATATTCAATCAGGCTCGCAAATTCTTATTTGTTTGATTGCGGATTGAATTGAGAGATTGAGATATAACTCTTTAATATACTTTTCTTAAGATTGAGTCTAATTTTCTATTTGATTCTCTTGAAAGTATATTGGAGTTAGTCCATACAGATTGCTAAGCGAAATCGCTTTTTTCAATTGGTATCAGAGCATGCAAACACGTTTAAAGACCTCATAAGTCTGTGTTTGTAGCAATCTGAATCTATGGACAGAAGTGATATCTTTATAGACGCACCTCCAGATCCAGGGATTTCTGAATTCTCTTCCATGACTAATTTGATAAAATCAGTAGAATAAATTCTATCTAAACCTCTACCAGGTTTAAAATCCCTTGAAGTGTTTTCAGGGCTTGAAAAGAAACTAGAATGCTTATCTCTTGATGTTGAGTTATACCTCCAGAAAGAACAAGAATCTCTTGATAAGCTAAATCTAGGCATGATGAATAATATTCAGAGAAATGCTCCTCCTCTGTGTAATCCAACTAGTTATAGCAAACTAAACGGTTTACAAGAAGAGTTTAAGTCTAAGTCTTCCGACTGTACCACCTCTAAGCATGAATCAATTCATTGGTCAATTCTTGATACATCTTACCAAGATAATAGTTTTGTCCCTTCTTATGAAGAAATTAGGATGTCTCTTTTTATCAAAAGAGTTTTCCTATGTGATAGTGAAAATTATCTGCAGAAACTGTTTCTTATAAGGTGTAAAATAAGAAATCAGAAACACAATTTTTCTTATGCTCTCTGGAAGTTCTTTGAAAAACTTATAAAAACAGTTCCTTGGGTTTCTCTCAATACTGTAAGGTGTAAGAGTTGTTGGAAAGAAACTCTTTCTTGGTGCCATGGTGCGCAAGACATTGTCCACCTCAACACAACTTATTTGTGTTGAAAGTGCATCCTCACCAAGAATTGCCCTGCTATGTATACGGTGAGGGCTGCACAAGGATTGGGGTGCACAAATTATGTTCGGTAAGGCTGTAGAATTCGATTAGATTCTTCTAAAAAGGTATGTCTATAAACTTGAGCAAGATTTGTGTTTTTATTTGCTTAGAGTACTTATAATGATCCATGTACCTTGCTTATCGTTCATTCTACCTAATTTGATCTGTTTTTAAGGCTCTTGAATGTTTAGGTTTGAAAATAGTAGCTCGGGATGTTTGGACTTCATGGTACACATACCATGTATGCATACCATCATTTAAAATCAAAATCCAGGGATTTTAGTACGCATACCCGTTTGCATACTGCTCTAGGTCGCGAAAATTCGTTTGCAAACCCGTATGCATACTGGCATGTAGACGTCGATATTCGGCAAACTCGTTTTGGCCACAACTTCTTCGTCTGAACTCGGAATGACCTCATTATTTTTGCATTCTCTTCCTCTTTGAATTCAATTCAAAATGGTGATGAGAATTCTTGGATTTGGATGAGTTAAGATTGGTCTTTGTCCCGTCTCTTGTTTTGGAGTGTTTTGCTCCGTTTCGTCGCACTTGTTCCACTTATCTTGGACTTGGGCACTTGGATTCTTGGAGTACTACCCTTATAAGCTCATTTGTAGCTTTTACAAGAATGTTGTTGGTGAATCACAAAGAAGGAATTTCAAGAATGGGCAGTAGTACGCGTTGCTATGGGATTCTTGAATGTTCACAATCATCTTATGTGAACTATGGTGCATGGTCGTTAATGACTTTGTATGCTCTTATTTGTTAAGAAATCTTTTTGTACGCCTTTGGGAGCTATTCTTGGTGTAAATCTGTGCGAAAAAGATTGATTCTACCCTGTAAGGACAAATCATCTTGTATGTGCATTACGAGTTTGTCTTGATTTTGTCTAGGAAACTTCTTATGAGAATTTATTCTTATGTTTTAAGAAGGATAACTAGGGTTAATTTGGAATAATAATTATTGTGAGTACACATAGCTATTTCCAATGATTTTCATCTTGCAATGTTTTTAGATTTATTTATTTAAATTCTAAAGTTTATTTGGAAGATGATTTTGCAGTATTAATCTTTATGGTTTTATATATTGCAACTTTTTATGGGATATGTGTGTTTTCGTCCGTGAACTATGATTGTCCCATACATGGTCAAAAGTTAAGTCTTTCATATATCATTATGCAAGTATTGATAAAAGATTGAATGAACTTTTGACAAACAAAAGTTAAGCCTATTATGTCATTATGCAAATATTGATGGAAGATAGGATGAACTTTTATTCACAAAGATTAAGTCTATTATATGTCATTGTGCAAATAGTGATGAAAAACAAAATGAATCTTTGGATATTCCGCAGTATTGGTCTTCCCTAATCCATATCTTTATGTAAATATTGTGCGGCTCCGTATGTTTTCTTATGTGAGCATTTCCGATTACATTAATCATGGGTTCTCTTGTGGTTAATTTAATTAAGATTTTGGATACAAATTCATGTTTCACGTAACTTGTTAATGTCCAAAGAAATCCTTCTTTTCTTGTGAAAGTAAGGTCGCTCTTGTTGTTCTTTCGGGAATGAAATTTTATGGGGGAGAGTTCTTAATTGAACTTGTGCTTAATTTCCAAATCTTTGTGGGGAGTCCGGCTGTGGAATATTATAGGGGTTATCTTGTATCTTTATAAACTCCTTGATGAATGCATTTAGTTTCGGCTATATGATTGCATCTAAAAAAGTTGATATGTGTTTTTCTTTTGGTCATGAAGTATCTCTATGAAAATTTCATTAGGATCCCACTAATTTTCGTACTTTTGCCAATTTTATTGACAAAAAGGGGAGAATTAATGTGTAGTCCACACTACAAATACATATGGTTTTCAGATCATTATGTAAGGGGGAGTGGTTTTCATGTGAGATGAAGTATTGACTAAAGGGGAGTTATACATATCACCATAGTATTGTTGTCAAAGTTGTGATACAATTGGACTTTGATGCTGTATAATAATACTATAACACTGTATAACAATGATTGAGAGCTATTGTTTCTCATTGTTATAGCTACAGATCTTCAACAACGATGATGCTGAGTTGAACACCTTTAGAATCATTGGAGTACTTGGAAGTGACGAAGATTTCTTGAAGAGAGATCATTCTTATAAGAATTCTGGTTATCTGTAGGAAAGAAATTCACTGTAGATGTTGTCAGACGATTTTCTCTATTGACTATAAAAAGAAGTAAATTATGAAGACCAGAAATTTGTTTCTTTCTAGCAAAACAATAAAGAGCATAATGATTTTTTTCCCCACAGAAGGAACATCATCGTGGATTAAAAACATAATTGCCTTGACTCATAACCTTTTCCTGCACATGCGAATTTTGCAAGTGATTCATATTGGGTAATTCCTTGGAGGGAATCTTCTTTACTCTTGGTAAAGCCTTGTGAATATCAGAAAGAGGTACGGAGGATGACTTACTCATCAAAACAGAGTTTTCCTTTTTCAAGGTGTTACACTGTTCTTGGGCACATCGAAGTGAAGCAACAAGTTTCTCTTTTTCAACAAGATGACTGTTTATTTCTGATGAATGAGCCTTGATTAAATGTTCTTCTCTAATCGAGTCCTCTCTAATAGTATCTTCAAGTATACTAATCTTTTCACGCTGTAGAGTAGTTTCTTGAATCAATTTTTCGATATTGTTAGAGAGAGATTCAATAAAGCAATAGAGTTCACGTTCTCTTTCAAGAGATTTCTCGAATTCATCAATGAGCTGATCATTATTTTCTTCAAGAATCGTGATTTTAGAACCTTGGAAATCAATGATATCAGCAGATTTTTTTAACGATCTGGTGAGTTCCATTTCAGATTCTGATACGATGTCAATTTTCTCATTTTTCCCTCGGGATTCGGAAGAATCTGCTAAGGAGTTATCCTTTGAGTGAAACCCAAGATTTTTGGCATAATCAGGAATTTGGAAGACATCTCTATGTACATAGTTTGTGAGATACTTCTTAGGTCCACATAAATCAGATTGCTACAAACACAAACTTATGAGGTCTTAAACGTGTTTTCCTGCTCTGATACCAATTTAAAAAGCGGGGGTCTAACAACAACACCCAATATTTCGTTCGATTATCTGAATAGACAAACTCCAATATACTTTCGAGAGAATCAACTAGACAGTCAGACTCAATCTATAGAAAAGTATATCAAAGAGTTATATCTCTGTTACACAATGTAATCAGCAAATCAAACAGATAGAAATCCGCGAGCCTGATTATTATGTGAAACAACTTGAACGGTACCAAAGACCAATGCTCAAGTGTCAATCAATATAATCAACAACCAAAGGTTGGATTTACAATTGATTGAACTTAAGCACAACCTGTGATATTTCTATTATATAACAAAATATAATGCGGAAAAGAAATAACACAGACATCAGAATTTTGTTAACGAGGAAAACCGCAAATGCAGAAAAACCCCGGGACCTAGTCCATCTTTCAATACCACACTATATTAAACCGCTACAGACACTAGCCTACTACCAATGAACTTCAGACTGGAATGTAGTTGAGACCTAATCAATCTCACACTGATCAAGGTACATTTACGCTCCTTATGTCTCTGAACCCCAACAGGATTCTACGCACTTGATTCCATTAGCTGATCTCACCCACAACCAAGAGTTGCTACGACCCAAAGTCGAAGACTTGATAAACAAATCTGTCTCACACAGAAAAGTCTATTGGAATAGATAAATCTGTCTCCCACATAAATACCTACGAGTTTTGTTAAAGTCTTTTGATAAATCAAGGTGCACATGAACCAATTGATAAACCAGACTTATATTAGGAAGAATGACCTAGTATTATCAATCACATCAGAATAATTTTAATCGTATGGAAGCGAAACAAGATATTGTGGAATCACAAATGATGAGACGAAGATGTTTGTGACTAATTTTAATCTTACCTATCGGAGATAAATCGCAAGCAAATCTTAGCAAAGATAATACTCAATCACGATAATAGAAGTAAGATCAGAACATGCAACTACAAAGAAAATAGTTGGGTCTGGCTTCACAATCCCAATGAAGTCTTTAATTCGTAACCTACAAGGTTTCGTGAAAAACCTAAGGTTAAAGGAGAATCGACTATAGTCGCAACTAGTATCACATAGAAGGTGTGGGGATTACGTTTCCCAGTTTCTAGAATTCTCCCTTATATAGTTTTCAAATCAGGGTTTGCAATCTAAGTTACCTTGGTAACAAAGCATTCAATATTCACCGTTAGATGAAAACCTGATTAGATTCAAGCTAATATCTTTCAACCATTAGATCAAACTTAGCTTGTTATACACAAATGAAATGTACCTTCATTTAGGTTTGAGTAACCGTACCTAAACGTGTACACTAGGTTGGCTCAACAGTAGTTAACCGAAGTTAGCTATATGAACACTCTCATATCAACCTTATTCATCTTAACCACAACTAGTTCAAATGACTCAAATGAAACTAGTTATAGAGTTGTTCAATTGTTATATTCTCATAAAGGTATACAAGAACACAATTGAGGCAAAATCGTTTTGATTCACTCGAATCAATTCATGAACATTATAGCCACGGTTTGCAAAGAATGCATTACTTATTATATAAATGTATTATTTCATGAACAAACCGATTTTAGAACTTTAACCACTCAAGTATGCAAACGGGTATGCATACTTAAGTAGCTGGTCTGAGTTTGGGTTCGCCAGTATGCAAACGGGTACACCAGTACTCGTACGGTTATGTGTACTTAGGTACTCGGAATTTCACAACTAACAGGTACGCATACGGGTATGCATACTATAGTTCCGGTCATGGATCACATACATGCAAGAATGCATACTATGTTTATAATCCAATGATGGTTAAGTGTTCTAAACTCTATTTCAATCATTGAAAAATTCTTAGAGGATGACAATAGCTGTTTTCACGAACTATTAGCATCAAAGCAATTTTCAAGTTATTGAAATAATCATAACGAAACCTTCCAAGTCTACACCAAATGATTGTGTCACACAAACCATGTAAGATGTTACTCGGCGATTTTCACATGATCATCTTTTGACTTTCGTCAAGAATATAAGATGAACTTGGTTGAAGTGAAAGCTTACCAACACATATTTCGAGAAATATGTAAGCGAGTTAAACTCAGCTCGAAATCTCAAATGTGTATAATCGACAACTATATAGTAATACGACTTTTTTCTCAATATAGGAGATAGATTAGAAATAGACTTTCCAAGTGATAGATGAGTTTTAGTCTCCATATACCTTTTGTTGATGAAGTTCCACAAGCTCTTCTTAGTAGTTCTTCGTCTTCAATTGATGAACGCCGTGAAGTGTAATGCTCAACTACACAATCTATCCTATTCCGAGACATCACTATAAGTAGACTAGAAATCAAGACTTATAGTTTTGATCACTATTATTGATAAACAAGCTTGAGATAGCAACACTTGCGAGTTCGACCGAGCAGTGCTCTAACACTAACCAAGACATTGGATTCCACTACTACACATGATTGAATGATGTTACGAATATCTCAACTCCGTAGTCACCTTTTAAGTCATTTTATTTCTATATTCACAAATAATCAGGCATATTCTTAAATATTAAATGTACTCACTAAGCATAGATTATCAATTGATTTAACAAGTATAGCCTGTCAAATTGAATCACAAGTAATTAAGAAAGTTATGCAAACAATTTAAAACTCTGCAAAAGCAGTGATAGGTGAATTATAAATTAAAACTAGAGAAAATAAAATAATTACCCATCAATTATGCATAAATATCTTCTTCTATTGCCTTGGTTACACGAGAATTAACTCATCATGGTGTAAACTCTCTCAAAATATTGATTCATGTTCAAAAATGTTTACAAATGATGAAAAAGAGAAAATAATGAAAACAAGAAAACTTCAACGTTTATAAGCGTTGCAGAAATCTGTGTTACAAGGAACGATAAAAACAGATTGTCACAGTTACCGTTGGACTGTCGCAGAATCAACAGTCGTAACACTGAGAAAAGGCGACGGTTAAAGAATGATGGTTCTGGGAAGCTTATGTTCTTCATGTTCTTCACTATTGCAGCAGCAGCAGCAGCAGAAATTCTGCAATTATTGATTTCTCGCTTTGTATTCTCTCTAACCACTCCGTAAGTCTTCTATTCACCTCCAACACCCTTTATATAGAAAATAGGACCAAAGATACTCGAAAATAACTCCAAATAATCCTCCATTAATCACTTTATTCTCTACTGCCATTTACAGAAATAATTTTTCTTTTTCTTTCTCTGTTTTGGATTTTTACGCGACTTCTTGAAGAAAAAAAAATACTCCAACACGTTCCTACATGACCCAGACGCAGTTGAACATGTTGCAGACACATAAAATCTTCCCGAAATTATATTCATAGAATCTCGATATTTTTTTCTTCCCCTGTTTTACTTCAACCCGAATATACGGCCAATTTTAGTCAAATCAAATACCCATACCAGCATTGTACAGCCCAATCAAGCAAACCCTATCAATTCCAGCGATTGAATCTCACTAAAACGCTTCCAATTCTCAAACCCTAAATCTGCCAATCGCCTATAAATCTTTTTCCCACCGATTCTATTTTGAAATTATGAAGAAGAAGGGTGCCCCCTATCCAGAGTAGGGGTCCCTGTAACAGCTGTCATGGGGGTGCCTATAGTAATATTTGGGGGTTCTTTTATAACTTTTCTTAGGCGCCTTTAACACATTTTTGGAGTGCCTTTATTAATTATCTCCAGGTGTGCAAATATCACTTTTCGAGAAACTTTTTCCACAAGAGTTTATTCTCCAAAAACACCTACAAATTCAAAAAATAAGTACATAAATAGATACTAACAATTAGACAATTGAGATCGAGTTAGACACAAAAATTTGTCTATCAGTCACCACTTACTGGAGATCAATGTGTTAAATATTTTGCAATACATAGGTTCATCAACCGAGGATTTGATAACAGAATTCAACTGAATTGAACTCAAGCAATTGGGCTTAACTGACCAGAATTTACCGTAATCCAATTTTAGATAATCTATCATTATCAAACACGCAGAACCCTGGCAGACTCATTTGAGGAAGAAGATGAGATTTATTCACAATGAGCAAGAAATAGAGAATGGTTCTCCTCCTATAAATTGAACATGGTCTCCAGTGCAGATACCAATAGGTTTAATACTAGCCATGTATATATATGATAAGGAATATGATGACTATACAATATTTTTATCATCGCCGGTACTAGAGAATATGGTGATTAAAGATACTCTTTATCTTCCATCGGATGGTTTTCAACTAGTTTTGCGCAAGAGGAAACCAAAATATGGAATTTACATAAAAGCTCCTCACAAAAATTTTCAGGTGAAACGCTTTACATGAACTTGTTGATGTAATTTCTCGTTAGTCTAATTTTCTCTTTCTTTTCTGCTTTCTTTCTTTTCTTTGATGGAGGTTCAGGCTTATGTCCCCCTCTATTTATGTTTTATTTTTGCCTTTTATAAATAAATTCTCCTCGGGAGTTTGTCAAGAAAAAAAAAACTAATTAAACTAGGTGGATAGGGGGGTTTTGAAATTACTTTAAAATGGCCATATTTTGTTTTATTATGTAGCCCAAAATCGTTTTGAGTAGCCCTAAAAAATGCAAAGATCTTTTGGTATGAGTACTTATAGATTTTAAATTGTACATCTGCACTTCTATCTTTTCATTTTATACTTTTTAATCTGCGTAAGTATCATATGTAACACATTCTTTGTGGTCGACATGGTTGTTGCGTTTTTGTCTAAAAACACTTCATGTTAAAAACAAATTGAAGTTGAAGGTGTGTTCAGTAGCGGAACCAGAATTTAATTTTAAAAAGGGTTAAAAATATTTGGCGAACGGGTCGATTATTTATTGTCAAAAGGACATCTACCTTCAAATTTGACAATTTTCTTGGTTTTGGACATCAATTATTATTTTTTGCAATATTTGGTATTTATTGTTGTTTCATTGAATCATAGAAAACAACTAATCGTGTATTCGCTTTGTTATACTAACTGACATAATTTATGCTTAGTGAATTAGAGAGTTAGCACAAATACTTTGACTAGGTGGACTGAAACTCCATATATTTGGTGGTGGATTAAATGCAACATATGAGCAAAAACAAAGCTTGAAAAACAATTTTAAGAAAATTATGGGGTGGGTGGGGTAGTAATTATTTCTAATTAACATTGGAAACTTCACCCTTTTGCTGTAGAAGTAGGTTATCCCATCCTAAAGTTAAAGGTATTCAAATTCTATCTTCTACCGGCATAATACATGTGTTTGTTATCTTGTGAAACCCATTTCGTTAATAAAATGTGTTATGTTTTTTATCTTCTTTCAAACTAACCCATTTATTCATATTAAAAATTGTTTACATGATGTCTTTCAAGAGCAAGTACATCAAATAATAAGAAACTCAATAACTTATTATAATGAAAGATTAAATAAGTAAATAAATCAAGAAGAACAAGATCGAGGTACCGCGAAAATCGTACTAAACTCTTTTACGGTGAGTAGAGTGAAGGAATGGTGTTAGGAATTAAATCCAACCATTTTGAATGATTTTTTTTTAGAGAAAATATGCTCTTATAAAATAAGAATAATTTGCCCAATATCTTGTCATCTTGCAGACACTAAACCTAATTAGGAACAATAAAAAAATCAAATAATAAAAACACCAAATTAAAAAAAAAAAAACACATATAATCTGTATACCTAACTAAAACTCAAACACTAAAATTTCTTTCACAAAATATCTCAGGTTACACCCATATGGGATAGACCTTAGCAAGAAGGAGGCTAGGATTTTTTTGTTCCATTTGTTTTCTTTTTGTGGAAAAGGAGAGATGAGAGTGTAGTTGCAGGAAATCCCACAACACACCCCTTATAATATTTTCTAGATCTAAATCTATTTCATAACCAAAATAAAAATTAAAGTACTAAAATTATAAAATGGACACAAGGATTTTTTACATGGTTCGATCAATGTGATCTACATCCATGGTTCTTCACTATGATTGTTGAGGTTACATTAGTATTACATTTACAATCTCCATTAATGGATATTTTGTAGAGCTCTAGATCTAATTATTTGGGGGAAGAAGATGATAAATAAAATAAACTCTCTCTCTCTAAATTGTCTAACCTCTCTCAAGTGTATCTCCTTTTCTCTCTCCTGCCTTTCTCTTTATATAGTGTTTACATAGTGGATGACAGCTCATGTACAACTAATATTTCCCTTAATTTCGGATTTACCTTGCGACACTTCGCAGGTCTACAAATGTTAGTCTTCGCAAGTCTTCTTGACTCTTCGCAAAATCGTCACACATTTCTCATATTTAAGCTAATGTCATTTGTTGCGTCGTTTCTAATATTTCTTCTGCGACATTATTATGTTGTGTCGTTAATAATTCACAAGTGAAGGTTGCTGCGATATTCTGCTCCTACATCTTGCCTCTTTTTTCTTGAATATTTCTTGAAGAGCAATCTTTAAGAAAAAATCCATTGCTGTAGTAGTCTTTGATCTTTGTTGATGAAGGAACAAGCGAAAGAATACTGGACTTGAAAAGTACGTACTTGCCTCTATTCTTTTGCGAAGTTCCGATGTTTTGCGAAATAAATAAGAAGTATCAACTCTCGAAGTATGCGAAGTATGAAGTATCCTTGAAGAAGTATAAGTAGTATGAAATATAAGAAGTATTAATCCTTGAAATATAAGAAGTATTTATCCTTGAATAAGAGTAGTAAGTATTGCCTCTATTCATGCGAAATTATTACTCCATTTTTGGTGATGATTCTTGTCGTTCATTGGTGAACATCTTCTTTGGAAATGATTCTTGCCGAGAAGATAAAGAATATTTTCTTGGTTATCCATAGTTGCCTCTGTTCTTTATCTATGAGGGTAGAATCCTTAAGAAAATGTTGAATGAGCGAGTTGTTTCTTCATTCTTATCTTGCCTCTGTCTCATGCTTTGCGCTAATATAATCTCTTCAAGTTGTTTATAAGTGTGTGAAATAATTGAGCGAAATAATCACATTCTGCGAAATTCTGAAGAATCCTGCGAAATTCTGAATAATTCTGCGAAATTCTGAATAACTCTGCGAAGTTTTGTAAAATACTTGTGCGAATATAATACTTATGTAATGATTATGTTATGAAATGTGTATGCGATGTTTATGCCATGAAATGCTTATGCGATGCTTTCATGATGCGAGTATGATGCTTGTATGATGAGAATGTTTATCTACTGCAATGTATAGCTAATGTTTGTGTTACTTAGCTCATTTTGCCGCTCTAAAATTGATGTAGCTTTAAATCGCTTCCATTCTTCATTTCTCTGATTTTGTCTCTAGTATATGCATTCCTCTTTGCGTATTTATTGTTTTCTCGCAAGTTCTTACTTGTGCTTCATCTTTTCTTATTACTGCACTATTAGTATCGCATAATAATATGATCATAATATCAAGTGTGTGGCATTTGCATTGCCTCAGTCTAATTATTATGTACATGTTCGCAAGTTTATCATTTAATCATTTTATCAAGCTCGCAAGCTTATCATGTAATCTTTTTTGCGATGAAAGATCTCTGTTACTTACATTCAAAATGTTTATGTTGAATTTTGTCATTGCGACAAGATCGCAGGACGTCTTTACATTTTCATGTAATGACCCATTGGTCTTGCCTTATCAGTTTTCTTGTGTGGTCTTATTTCGCCTTCCTAGTTAAAGGTCTTATTTTGCCACCCCTCATTATTGCGACAATATGACAGGCCTAAATATTCTTGAGAACATAAAGCCCCATGACATTGCCGTCTTGCGACGAAATCGCAGGACGTCTTTACACTTTCATGTAAAGACCCATTGATCTCGCCTTATCTTTGTCTTTTGTATTATTGCCTCTTCAGGATCATCGCACAAATATGACGAGCCTAAATTTCCTTGCGAAAATAAAGCCTCATGACATTTGCGTCTTTTGACACTTATCAGCTCCCTAATGGAGGGTGCCGCCCTTATCTTCTCCCTGGTTGCCCCTTCAAGGAGGCGTACATCGGCCATACAAGACTAGCTCCTCCCATCCGGTCTTAACAACAACCTGTTGTTTTCGCAGCCTCTTATCCCTTATACCTATATGGTTTATGGTTACGAGACTGCACCCTAAGTGGAGTTTTCTTCGGGCCAAGTGCAACATATGCCAAGACTTGCCAAGAATGGCCGAGACACTTCAAATGCCCCAGGCACTCTTGGCTCAACCGTGTACCCCGGAGCCTTGAGCATACACTGACTCCTTGGAAGAGACCCTCGGGCGTCCAACCAGGGTATAACCTTATATATATAGTTGGAAATCCAAGGTATCTCTCCCGGATAGGCTTTCATGGGCCCCAAATCTCCATGACTCAGTTCCGGGAGCGGTGTAACCTTTTCACCGAGCCATGTCAAGAGATACCCCTTATATGACGCACTTTAGGTCTTACATTTGCCTCTTACGAAATATCATTCGCGAACTAGGGTGTACGCCATAAAGGTTCGTCCCATTCACTCACTCATTCATTTTTGTCAATTCGTTCAATCATTCATTTTTTATTATCTCTTCTCATTATCTTTGCGAAATTATCGCATTTCCATTATCTCTGCGAAATTATCGCATGTCTTCATTCTTTCATTCATCCTTTCATTCATTCCTTCATTTCTGTTATTTCTTTCATTCATTCTCATAATATCATATCATTTGAAGCAAAGTAAATATTCAAGAGAAATTCTAATACATTATAGTCCTGAAATCTTTGTAGTTGTGAAATCTTTATAATTCTACGATCGTATCGCGTTTTGTGGTTCAAATCAAAAATCTTTTATTGTCTATAAAAGAAATATTCTAGAGAAATATATAAATTGAATTTTCTGGGTTTTTTGTAATTTTGAAATCTTGAAATCTTTGTAATTTTGAAGTCTTTATAATCTTGAAATCTCAGTAATATTTGAAATCTCGCGATTGAATGGTTTTTTTTTTTTTTTTTAATCAAATCAAAAATCTTTTATTTTCTGTAGAAGTAAAATGTTCAAGGAGAGTGGTACTTAGATTTTGTGGTTTGCTGTTGTTGTTGTCTCTTGCGAAGTATATGATTTGCTTGCGAAGCTAGCATCCTTGAAATGTATAAACATCGCACAAAATATAATTATCTCGCAGCAAAAATAAAAAGTGAGAAATGAGATTTGAACCCTTGACCTGCCTCTTGCATATTCTCGCACCATACCAACTGTTCTAACCATCTCTTGCGAAATTAATTTGCGAGATAGTCATCAACTTTCTTCTTTACGAAATAGGCAAAGGCCATGCGAAATTTCGCATAACAAAAATAAATATGCGAGAAGCAAGAATTGATCCTGCGACCTTCTGCTTGTATTCATGCCTCCTGACCAACTGTGCTAGCCCTGCCTCTGCGAGATGTTTCTGCGAAATAATCATCTACTTTCTTCTTGCGAAATACCCTTGCGAAATTATCAAAGACTGAAGTAAACGAACATCTGCGAAGTGTTCGTGCTGCGAACGTTCGCAAGGTAAACATTTGCAAAGTTGCAAAAACTCTTTGCGAATGGGGAGATTCGAACCCTAGACATCATACTCCTTCTCTTCACTGCTGACCATCTGTCTTCGACCTGTTTGCGAAAGAAAGCCATACTGCTATCTTCTTATTATTATCTTCTCCCTTAGCGGCCTAGTAAAAAATATGTTGAAAATAAAGAGTGAGGTGAGGTTCGAACTTGCGACACCAAGTTTGTTCTCTTCGCTCGGAACCAACTGTGCTATCCACTGTCTGCGAAATGAACGCTGCATTCTGAAACCTGACCTCATATTCTCCTTGTTAATCCAAAAATTCGCTAAAAATTTGTGTGTGTGCGAATTCGAACGCACAACCTCTAGTTTATACTATGAAGCCCTAACCATCTGAGCTAACTTCAGCTTGCGATATAGAAGACAACACATATTGCTTCAACTACATGTAAAAATTCGTTCTGTAAAAATAATATGCTTCAGGTGAAATTCGAACATGCGTCCTAACACTTGCTCGGTACATCCTTAACCAACTACTTCAGCTAGTCTTTGCGAAAGAAACACATATTTCCACTTTATTATTCTTCCTATCTTTTTAGTAGCAGTTCCAAAAAGTGTGAAAATATTGAGCTTTGCGAGAATTGATCACGCGAACTCTAACTCCACACTCCTAATCCCTGACCATCTGTGCGAACAACTATTTGTGTTGGTGTGGTAAGCTTCGCAGAACTTATTCTTATTTAATCCTCTTTGTAGAAAAGAAGAAAACTATGTTCGCAGGAGAATTCGAACTTGCGACCTCTTTGTTGTTCATTCAGCCTTGAACCATCTTTGCGAATTTATGTTCGTGACAGAAATTGCAGCGTCTTCCTCTTATCTTCTCCTCTTCTTTCCTTAATTTCTTTCACATTTGCCTTCTTCTCCTGAATATGAAAATTTTCTATTAAAACTTTAGTTTTCTTCCCCGAATTTCACCACAACAACTATTTTTTTTTTTTTTTTTTTCTTTTCATGTCTTTAAATTATTGATGATGTTTTCTCCCTGAAAGTGTAACTTCTTCCATGAAATTTCCGTTTTTGCTCCTGAAACTTTAAGATCTAAAAATAAATATGAACAGTAGCTAATTTTCATGGAAATTTCTTGATCCAACAAGTTACAGGAAGGATAAATCCTTTACTCCTCCCTGTTTCTAGCGCATATGTAGTTGCAGGAAATCCCACAACACACCCCTTATAATATTTTCTAGATCTAAATCTATTTCATAACCAAAATAAAAATTAAAGTACTAAAATTATAAAATGGACACAAGGATTTTTTACATGGTTCGATCAATGTGATCTACATCCATGGTTCTTCACTATGATTGTTGAGGTTACATTAGTATTACATTTACAATCTCCATTAATGGATATTTTGTAGAGCTCTAGATCTAATTATTTGGGGGAAGAAGATGATAAATAAAATAAACTCTCTCTCTAAATTGTCTAACCTCTCTCAAGTGTATCTCCTTTTCTCTCTCCTGCCTTTCTCTTTATATAGTGTTTACATAGTGGATGACAGCTCATGTACAACTAATATTTCCCTTAATTTCGGATTTACCTTGCGACACTTCGCAGGTCTACAAATGTTAGTCTTCGCAAGTCTTCTTGACTCTTCGCAAAATCGTCACACATTTCTCATATTTAAGCTAATGTCATTTGTTGCGTCGTTTCTAATATTTCTTCTGCGACATTATTATGTTGTGTCGTTAATAATTCGCAAGTGAAGGTTGCTGCGATATTCTGCTCCTACAGAGAGGGTGCGTCTTAATTAGCAATTTTCCGATCAAATTGACTTTTTTTTTTCTCTCTATAACAATCGATCAAATTGATGTTGCCGAAAGGGCTTTTTATTTTTAAGATATTTTTTTAAAAGTGATTAGTTTAATATCTAATTAGGGTATGAACCGTGGAATATGCAGTTGATACATTTGGGTCAGTAAACTAACTAAAGCTCGTTAGAATATCGTCAACTGACCTTTTGTATTTCGTAGAAATGCGTCAAATAAAAAGATTTGGTCGGTTTGAATCAAGTTAACTTTTAAACATGGTTAGGATAAACACGGTTAGGATACGACGACATTTAATTACTTCATAAGGGCATTTCATTAAAAAAAAATAGACAGTCAACAAAGTCTCTGGTCAGTCAACAACCGTAATGCATCAATTGCATATTCCATGACGCAAACCCTAATCAGACACTAAACTTATGACCTATTTTACTTTTATCTCTGGACTTTTTCGAGGACCCTTATTCATGTGATCAATAGCACATTTTTTTTTTGTAAATAGTGATGTTGACAATGTTTATATGGTATGAGTATCTTATGAATTTTGTTGTCTCATGGCTTCAAGTTATCCAACAGACACTTCTCTGTTTTTCGAAAAGGAGTGATCAAGTTTAACTATTATTTTATGTCTTACCTTTAGGATTTAATCAATAAACTGGGTATTCATTTTCTATTGAAGGATTCATGCTCTCTTTACCACTTTCTTGATGTAGAGTGAAGAGAATTTCTGCGGGTATTTTTATGTATCAAACTAAGTGTATTTTGGATTATTTTGAGAAACATGGTATCTCTGGTGCTAATGTATCTTATTCGTCAGTCCCCGTGAATTATAAATCGAGTAATAGTGATCGTAAACTACTTAACAATCCAACTAATTCATGTCATTAGTTGGATCTTTGCAATATTTAGCACAGACAGACCCGAGTTTAATGGCATTCATATCATTGATGCAAAAAGGATTTTGAGGTATGTCAAAGGCGCTATTGGTTATGGAATTCTATTTATAAAGAGCCTACCCATCCGTCCATGGGTTTAATGATGGTGATTATGATTGTGAGCTTGACACTAGAAAAACTAATGGTGATTATTGCATAATTTTGTATCTAATTTTCTTTCTTGATCTAGCAAAAGGCAAAAATATGTTGCAAGGAGTTCAATAGAAGCAAGATATAAGAGTTTGGCTCAGTCTGCATCTGAAGTTTTCTGGGTGTGTCAGTTGTTGCAGGATCTTCATGTTTTCTGGTGCACTTCTCCTCTACTCAAGTGTGATTAAATTCGTGTTATCTCCCTCTTCTAATAATCCCGTGTTTCATTGCAGGATGAAACATAGTGTTGTTGATTTTCATTTTGTCATAGAGTTGATGCAGTTTAAAATTTTGCATGTCATCAATATTTCTATTCTGGATCAGGTTGTAGACGTGTTCGCAAAAGGATTATCTGGTGTGGGTATGGTTTGTTGCCTCGAATGATGTTACCTACGTCCCCACTTCACCTTGAGCTAATAACATACACTAGTTATTGTTTTCACTTTCTTACACTTACTTACATTATGTAAGTGTCTGGTATGCTTGTTTGTATGTGTGTGATATGTCATACACTTGTTATGACCGTTGTTATATTTGATGCGGTTTTACTCTCGTGTACTTGACTGGTTCTCAATA
Source organism: Papaver armeniacum (assembly GCA_023531295.1). Lineage (NCBI taxonomy): Eukaryota > Viridiplantae > Streptophyta > Magnoliopsida > Ranunculales > Papaveraceae > Papaver > Papaver armeniacum. The sequence continues at coordinate 154,510 of JAJJWW010009507.1, forward strand.
GATTTTAAAGTTCTATGAGAAACTAGGTTTTCTAATTTGGTTTATGATCATGAATCAAAGATAATTCCAAGACGATGATGATGTGGTTCGTTTTGGAGAAATAATATGGTTGGAGACTGATTTCATGAAGGTAAACTGGAGTTTTCTTTTCTCACGTAGGAAGACATAAAGGGAAAAAATTACTCTTATATCTCTATCATATATATAAGGGTATTTAGGCAAAATGCTAATGTATAATTTTCTCCTCTCATAAGACTAGAAAAGATAGGCTCGGGGAGACCTTAGTACATTCTCGTGAATGTGGTACATATTAGCAGCGTTGCGTTTTTAGTCACGATTTTATATATTTTCTTTTTATATATAAACTCACATTCAAAAATAAATAAAAGAAAAAAATAGTGTATTAGTGTATTGAGTAATGATTTTTGTTAGAAGGAGAGCAAAATATAATATATGAGGAGAGTAAAAACTGTATCGACTCGCTAATTAGGGCCAACTCTGTAAATTTTTCTAACTCGTCCGAGAACACCCTATGTTCCACACAAACTCCTCGCATAGACCATGACACAATGACACTGTTTTATTTTGATTAATTTGATGATGTAAGGATGATTTTGGAATATTCCTACTTTTAATTCATCTTCGTTGTTTTTTCCTATTGCATCAAGCGAACAATATAGTTTTTCTTAATATCCGATCAGTTAACCTTTTATAATCAACATTAGATGTAATAAGTACTAACGGAATGATGGTACCAATACTTTAATCCAAATTCTCGCTATATATGCCCTCTAAAAAAGCCCCATATATTGCGTTCTCTTAGGGCATCGTAAAACTATAAGGCGGCCCCGATTCTCATAGATAACTTATAAATTAGATTTTTGTTATTTTTTTAATCATTGTATGCTATGTTTTTCTATTGAAACATAACGTTCTCTCGCATGGATTTATAAGATAATGCTAGTTACGGGTTTTTTTTTTTAAAAATAATTATAGGAATTCAAGATTCTTATAAGAAACCTTATATATCCCACTATATACAGGCAAAAATATAATCTATTTTCATATCCGTATAAATCCCAATCCGATACACCCCTATAAGTTTTGAATTGGATTTGCTGTTCTCGTAAGTTCACACTTGGGGTAAACAAAATTAATTAAAATTTACGTAGTATAAGTTTTATGGTTCATGAAACGATGAGTAAATCAAATTATTTTTACGAACGTCTTAAAAATTTAGAGATTGGCGAGGGGTGTTTTAGTCCGAGTTAGAAATATAAATCAAATGGCTGAACCAAATTACATTAACAACGCGTTCGATTCAGGTTTTTGGGAGCCCAGGATTCAGATTCCGGGGAATATGCCCACTTCCCTCGAACCGCAAAACTTTCAGAATTGAATTCTCGTCTTTTCCATTGCATCAGCGGACTTGTAGAATGGAATTCAATTTCGGAAGAAAGGGATTACCCCATAATTGAACTCCTGGGATTTGAAAATTCTGAAACAAACGCGCTGTAAATATACACAAGTCGTAACGTTGCATAGCGACGCTTTTATTAAATTTCATAGAACTAGAGAATCATAACCCTTAAAAAAGCAAAATCAAGATAAGTAAACATCTATAATACAAAACAGGATGGGTTTTTGAGCCTTGGACGGACGGATGACATTTTGAGAGACAAACATGTGATCCGACCATCCCAGTCTCATCCTAGCAAAAGACTTCTAGCGGTTGTGGTGTTTGTAACCCCTTTCTAGCACTCTTAATTACTTCCTCTTCAATTACGTTACAGCCATTAAATGGTAGAATTACAAAAAAAAAAAAAAACAATAAAATGAAAATATAAATGCCACAATAACTTTCAACCATGTCTTCAGAAGAAAAAAAAGAGTGCCAATCTTCAGCAATCTGCAAAACACAACAATGTATTCTTTTTAAAAATAATAGGAATAATTTTTATTCTACTCATGAAAAATTCAAAAATACAAAGCATAATATCCATTGTACTCATTGAACAAATGGAACAATCGAGTAAGGTGAGGAAAGTTACGTGGAGTGCAATACCTTGGGAGTTGCAATATCTAACCCCCCAAAAAAAAAAAAAAGCAATCGAATAAGCCAACCTTAATCAACCTGCAAAACACATATAACATTATAGTTTCCATATGTAAAACCCAAAGAACAAAGAACTTTAGAAAAATATATACTTAGAAAGGAAACGTTGCAGAAATCTCTTTGGGAATAAAAATCTGTTCACAGACTATTTCGAGGAAACTTTGCAGCTGGAAAGAGGAAGAATGGATGATCTTCATGTGGCGGGTTATGGACAAATGAGAAACTTTTACATTTTTGGAAACAAATGGAAAATTGTTTTGTTAGAATCTTCAAAAATATTTTACAAAAACTTTTACATTTTTTGAAACCACTTTCTCATGCTGATTGATAAAGATTATTTTGTTAGAATAATAAGAATAAGAACAATTTTCCAAAGGAAGAGAGACCGAAAAGGAAACGCTATTAAAAAGATACAGTAGAAACTCTTTTAATTAATACTCGATTATTTAATAAATTCTCTTAAATAATATTTTTGGCCGGTCAAAAGTCGGGGACAATGTGCCAAATTAATAATTCGCTAAAATTATAAGATAATACTTTTTTGATTACCTATATAGGCCCCATATGAAATATAAATAATAATGCATTATATATATTCAATACATTAGTGATTTACGAAGACTTTTTGAAAAATGATTTAATTGTCTTCTATTTTTTGCTAAAATCAATATCGCATTGAATTTCATCTCTAATTTTTCTTATCATTGTAAGAATTTTTGGTGTTGTTTTCTCATAGCTTAGCAAGAAATTATTCAATGTGATTGCCTCTTTAATAGCCTCGTTTCGTGAAGGGGTCTCTATCGTAGAACTTTCATCATCTTCTTCCATATCTTTATCAGTTCCCATAACGTTCTCGATTATTTCTTCATCGGTTAACAATTGTGTAACTTCATTTTCTTCCGGATAATTTAGGACATCTTCGACATTCATTGAATTGCGATAGCCCAACTTCTCGATCAAATTTTGCAAGTCTTGAGTGATTTCACTGTATGTATGTAGTTGCAGGAAATCCTACACTACACCCCTCACTAGAATCCATATAACTAAGCCATTTGAAGATGAATAACAATGATTTTTATTGATTAATTCCTTGAATATTACAAGACAAAATGGAAAAGAGCTAAAGAAAATACAATCACTACAAAATTTCTTTCTCTTAATGACTTGCCTAACACCCAAAAAGATCTCTCCTACAACATGCTTATTCGACTCTTTATATAGGGTAGTACACAATGGATGACAGCTAAGCTGTCCTTTATTTTCGGGAATGACTTGCGAAATATCGCAAGTGTACAAATATATAATCTCGCAACTCTTCTAAATCTCTCTAGGTCTTCACATCTTTCTCGTGTTTTGGCTGTCGTCATTCATTGCGTCATTTATATTACTCTTCTGCGACACCTTCACGATGCTGTCGTTTACTAATCTCGCGAGGTATTGATGTTGCGATATTCTGATCCTACATCTTGCCTCTTCTCATGTCTTTCTGAAGAAGAGAATGTCATGAGAATTAGTATTTTAAAATGCCGCAATTGTTCATATTTATCATTACGATCCGTACTTCTACACGAAATTTATTACACATGTTTCTTCTTCCATTCTTTTCTTGACACGTCTCTTTCAACCGTTTTTCTTGACCATTCACGTCCCCTCTCGCATTAAATGCATTTATCTTCTCGAGAATTCTTCTCTATATATAGTTTTCTCATCCTCCTCTTCTTCTTTTTTACTTTCTCTCTGCAACTTTTCTTCCATTCTCCTCCTCCGCAATTTGCGTTTCTGCTACTGTAAATCTTCCTTTTCTTCTTTCTCTTGATCTTCAATTCTCTAATCATTCCCATATTCTAAGAATGGCTCCACTTGGTCGTAGATATGAAACCCTTTTGGGTGAAACTCAAAAGAAGTTACAAGAGAAGGGTTTCACCTTGTCTACTATTCCCAATCAAGAATCTTCATCTATTCTTTCGCAAAGTTGTTTATCGATCATCATTGTGATGATGGAAAATCATAATCTCGCTAGGTCAAATCCTCGCAGGTCTTCCCATTCCTCTTTACGATCCCGAACTGCCCTTGTTCTATGAAATCCTTGCTCATGAGAAATTCTCGCGAGCTATTTATCAATTAAGTGGTGATTGCATCCGTTTAATGCTTGAATTCGCCAATCGTGGCGCTGGTAAGGGATCTCTATATCCTGATAATGTTAAAGATCCTAAATTCGCAAACTTAGAGATAGCCGCTGAAAAGTACTCAGTAGAAAACTTTTTTGAAAATTATGAAGAATGATAAATCTCGCTGGGGTGCTCGATTGAGAAGAAAAGAGAATGTTCCCAACGATAAGGTACTCATGTTAGATATTGATTGGCACTCTGGCAAGAATAACATTCCTCGCTACTCTAAAGATGAGAAGTGGTGTGTCTTTCCGCTATTTTTGAACGGACCTTACATCTCAGGTTCCAATACACTCCCTGCGAACCTCGCAAATTATCATCCTTGGGTATTTAATTGGCCCGAGAAAGCAAAAGAGGTATATTTTCTAATTTTCGTTTGCTTTGCAATGTTTCCTTCCTTTTATATCTACTAAACTTGTGAAATTTTCAGATCATTAAATTGAGAAAAAGTTATGAAAGAAATCCAAAGCCAAGTACTTTGGCGATACTTCGCTCAATCACGGATGAAGTAAGAAATATTTTCTCTTGTTATTCACAATACTATTGCCTCTGTTTCTTATCTTCATTCGTGTATGTAGGTGGGTGTTGAAGTTGCCGGCGAGGATGAAGTTTCAAAAGCTGCGAGAAACAAAAGAAAGGGTAAAGGCCCTCTTTACAAGAAAAAATCTGCTGCTCCGCCTTCTAAAAAACAAAAGACCCATTCTTCTTCTCGCTCAAGTCCTCAATCTAGTGAAAGTTCTGATGAAGAAGACGATGATGTAGACACTTCTACCGTGAAGGAGGATCATCCAACTGAATCTCCTATGACGTTACTGTCTAATATCTTTTCAGACTCCATGCAGGGACTTGGAGATGATCATCTCTCTGGTATATGCGAAGCTCTCGCAAGTATATGTGATGCTTCTTTGCTGGAGGGTAATGAGTCTCTTCAGGGGATCTCCAGATTATTGACTCCCAGTTTCTTGAATGCACTCAGTGCCTTGGTATGTCTATGTTTCTCTATTCCTTATAATTTTTAATTTTAAATCATATATTAATAGCTTCTTCATCTTTCTTTATAGTCTGGAAGAGCTTCCTTCGTTGTTGCCTCAGATCTTGAGAAGAGGCGCAACAACCTTGAAAAGAAAAATCTTCAACTTAAGGAGAAGCAAAAAGAACTAGAAGTTGAAGTTGCGACATCTCGCAAGAAGAGTGAAAATGAGACTGCTGCTCTTCGCGAAAGAATTCAACAACTGGAAGCTGAATTTTCTACTCAGATGAATAAAATTTCTACCCTTCAAAGTGCTAATCAACAACTTTATGGTACAAAACTCTTCTCTTTTCCTCGTTTTTATTTTGTCATTTATTTTTCTTTGCCTGACTTATCATTTTCGCAGACATTTATAATCTTTCTGAAGAAGCCATCCTTCTCCATTCATTTCCTGAACCTATGGATAATGATGCTCTTCTCGCTCATCTCAACGAATCTTTAAGTAGTCGTCGAACAAAATTAACTCTCTTTCAATAAATGAACTTCGAACCAAATTTCATCTCTTAGAAATCGAGCATAGATCTAGTTTAGGTTTAGCCAACCTATTTAAACGTTTATATCTTAGCTCCCACGAAAAAAATAACATTCTAAGGAAGAAAATTAGTAGCCTTATAGATGACAAGGATCGCATTGCTAATCAAGGTGCACAGGCATTAGCGAAATTCCAAAAAACTCTTCTTGAAGTTCAAATTGAACGAGATGAATCTTTTCGCCAAAATGCCATACTTAATGAGCGAGAAAATCAAATTCGTTCACTTCTTGTCATAAATAGTGATGATGAATTCGCTTGGGCTGCGAAAGTTCTAGATAATGCCGAGAAATAACTTAGGTGTTAACGTCGGTCTTCATCTTGAGCATCTTGCCTTGGTTAAAGATATGATTTACGAGAGAAGGTTGTTAACTGTTCTTCTTTACTTTACCACTTCTTTTTGTGAAATTGCTATTAAATTCTTGACTCATTATCATACGTTCGCAGAAGCTGAGAAGAGATATCAAACAAGGATTGAAGAACTTGAATCTGAAAAAGAACAACTTGCAAAGGACCTCTCTCTTCGCAACGACAAGTATTCCAAGTTGAAGAAGCAATTACAAACTACTGTAGCGAATTTTAATAATGATGCTGTTCGTTTTCGCAATCAAACTATTGAGACAATTTGCAATGACCACAATATTCCTCTTTATTCATATCCTTGTCTTCTTGATGAGGTTCCTGAAAATATACCTTCCTTTGATGTTTCTAATAGTGATGCTAGCGAAGAAGAGGAGTCTGATGAAAAAGAAGAATAAACTGAGAGATAGCTCCATTTTTCTTTTTCTCTTCTTGTGATATTTGTACATTCATCTCTCTAGCCTTCCATTTTTGTAATCTCTTACTGTAAATCTGTCATATGAAAATAAATAACAAGTTTTTACTCTAATCATTCCCATATTTGCCTCTGTTATTTATTTTCACATGAGAGATTAAATCGATAATCTTTAAGTAATAATACTTCTTAGATTCTCAACTGCTGTTGCTAACTCTTCAAATAAATTTAGAAATATAGTCATTTTCGCAAGCTTATTTGCTTACTCAATTTCTTGTGTGGTCTTATCTTCATTTATGTTGAAATTCATCATTGCGACAAGATCGCAGGACGTCTTTACATTTTCATGTAATGACCCATTGATCTTGCCTTATCATTGTCTTTGTGTGGTCTTATTGTGCCTTCCTAGTTAAAGGTCTTATTTTGCCACCCCTCATTGCGACAAAATCGCAGGACGTCATTACACTTTCATGTAACGACCCATTGATCTTGTCTTATCATTTCTTTAGTATTTTTGCCTCTGCAGGATGTTTTTCTTGCGACAATATGACAGTCCTAAATATTCTTGCGAACATAAAGCCCCATGACATTGTCGTCTTTGCGACGAAATCGCAGGACATCTTTACACTTTCATGTAAAGACCCATTGATCTCGTCTTACCCTCGCGTTAGTATTATTGCCTCTTCAGGATCATCGCACAAATATAACAAGCCTAAATTTTCTTGCGAAAATAAAGCCTCATGACATTTGCGTCTTAAGACACTTATCAGCTCCCTAATGGAAGGTGCCGCCCTTATCATCTCCCTGGTTGCCCCTTCAAGGAGGCGTACATCAGCCATACAAGACTAGCTCCTCCCATCCGGTCTTAACAACAACCGAGTTGTTTTCGCGACCTCTTATCCCTTATACCTATAGGGCTTATGGTTACGAGACTGCACCCTAAGTGGAGTTTTCTTCGGGCCGAGTGCAGCATGTGCCAAGACTTTCCAAGAATGGCCGAGACACTTTAAATGCCCCAGGCACTCTTGGCTCAACCGTGTACCTCGGCGCCTTGGTCATACACTGACTCCTTGGAAGAGACCCTCGGTCGTCCAACCAGGGTATAACCTTATATATATAGTTGGAAATCCAAGGTATCTCTCCCGGATGGGCTTTATTGACCCCAAATTTTCATGACTCAGGTTCCAGGGGCGGTGTAACCATTTCCCTGAGCCATGTCAAGAGATACCCCCTTATATGACGCACTTTAGGTCTTACATTTGCCTCTTGCGAAATATCATTCGCGAACTAGGGTGTACGCCATAAAGGTTCGTCTCATTCACTCATTCTTTCATTTCTATCAATTCTTGCAATCATTCATTGTTTTTTGATTATTTCTTCTCATTATCTTTGTGAAATTATCACATAATCTTGCTTCATTTGTTGTGATCTCACTGTAATTATTTAACCACACTTTCGTTAAATTCATGAATCGCGAGACTTTCGCGTACTCCTTCTTCGATCATCATATTCTTTGTACTTTTGACATGTCTTTGTCATCCCAAACACATATTTTTTTTTTTACACAACTTTAAATTCAATTATTTATTTCTTACATTTCTTACTCCTGTTGCTCTCTGTTTCTTCATTCAAATTCCCTGATATTTCCTTCCCCTTTGCGAGACCATCGCAATTTCCAATTGTTTTCAAGCATTGTTCTCGCAATATATCTTCATCTCTCACTTCTATTGTGTCCACCATCAGTCTTTCTCTTCTTTGTTCTTCTTTTATATTCCGCTTCCAATTCTTCTTTTGAGCAGCCCTTTCCTCGCAAGATTCCACTTCAACCTCATAGCACTTTTGTCCCTCAGCCCAATCTCCTTTTATAACTCCAACACCACTGGGATGAGGAAATTTGATGCACTGGTGGTAAGTTGATGCTACACCCAAGATCTCATGTAACCAAGGTTTCCCAATTAATGCATTATAGGGGGATTCCACATCGACTATGCAAAACAAGATTTCAGTTGATAATACTTTCAGTGGTATTTGCATACGAGTTTCTCCTTTAGGTTTATTGGCAGTACCATTAAAACCATAAATCTTATAGGTTGATGGTATCAAATCTTTATCTTTCCCCCCATAGTCTTGTAGGTGTGGTAAAAAAGGATGTTTACAGAGCTTCCAGTATCAATTAAGATTCTATTTATTGCCCATGAATTTTCTGCACCATCACTTTCATCATCAACAGGTTTTGGATTAATTTCCAATCTTACCACTAATGGACTGTCATGCAACTCGCCACCCTCAGGTACCTCTTCTGCGGTAAAAGAAATAATCTGCGTTTGCCATTCTTTTAGTGGCGATGTTTTCGTGATGTTCATTACTTCTCTATTGTCAACATCCCTTGCGAAAACCCTACTGAGAACACTATCATGAAAATCCTCGATTGTCCTGTACGAATGTACGATAGAATTGCAGAATAAGTTTTTGTCCTTCGCTCCAACTTCTACTACAAATGTTTCTTTCCCTTTTGTTGTATTTACTCTGTGAACTTGATGTGGTGGAGGTGGTGGTAGTTGTTGAGTCTTCTCTTCACATTTAAAGAAATGGTTTAGCTTCCCTTGGTCTATCATTCGGAGGATGATTCTTTTTATATTCCTACAATCATTTGTTAGATGTCCATGAAAATGGTGATAGGAACAGAATTCATGACTTTTGTCACCTGGAGGTGGTTCATTCCCCATGTTCCATGGTGCAGGTATGTTTTCCATCAGGATTATAGCTTCCCATATTTTCTCCACGCTAGCGTTTAGTGGAGGCATCTTGATTCCTTCCCATACGACTCTATGACCTCGCTGCCCTCTATGATAATTCTGCCTCTGGCCTCCGTAAGTCTCTTGCGGATGATCAAGTCTTTGAATTTTATTATTTCCGCCACGGTTGTAGAAATTTCTTTCTCTTTCAAATTCTTCTTGATCGCGACTTCCCATGGCTACCAACTTTTGCTGACCATCATCCGGTATCATCATTCCTTGTTGACCTTGCGAGGTACTCGCCACAGTGTTTATTAATTTGGGTAACAAACTTGCATTCGCCGTTCCTGAACTTGTATTCGCGATAGGGTATGATTCCATCTCATTTTGCTTTTCCTCTAAAGCAATATACTCCTCCTGAAGCTCTCGCAACTCAGTCATTGTGATTGTATTTTTGACTCTAAAAATTTGAATATATAACATATTTTTCGCGAACATAGCATTAATGAATGATAAGATGAGATATCTCTCCTCCACACGACCAGCCATTTCGCTACACATTGTCTTCCATCTCACAGTTAGATGCTTTAAACTTTCACCAACCCTTTGTTTTAACCCAAACACATCTTCAATACCAGGTCGCGAGGAATTATTACTTATATATGCCCCTAAAAATATAGCCTGCAAGTGATTGAAAGATGTTATTGTGTTCTTCGGTAGTCTTTCAAACCATTTCAAAGCTTCTCCTGTCAAACTCGATGCAAAATATTTGAACAATATAGCATCATGATTCTCCCATTGTAATATACATCTCATATAAGCTTTGATATGTTGTATCGCACAAGTTGTTCCATCGAAAATGCTGGTTAATGTAGGTAAGTTGCACTTCGGTGGTATTCCTCCTAATTGTATCTCTTGTGTGAACGGAGTTTTCGCAGCTTCTTCTATGGCTTCATCCAACTGTCTCTTTCCTCCTCCCCTTTTATTGTTCATCATTCCTCTCATTTCTGCCAATTCTCTCAAAATTTGTTCATTTACATCAGAATTTGAATCCATTGGTCTTTTTAGTTCCGCTTCTCTTCTCCTGCGTTCATGTCTACTTTGACTTTCTTGTTCATCATTCTCTTCTCGTCTTTCTCTGCGATCTTCTCCTTCATTTCTTTCACGAATTCGCACACCGTTATATCTATCAATTTCTCTTCTTTGTTGCCTATCAGCTCTCCTTTGTGCTCTTTCATATTCTTCATTAATATTATCATTGTTGCGATTTTGTTCTCGCCTTCTTTCTCGATTATCATGATTATTCTGGCGAATTGCCTCTTCCAATTCTTGATTTTCCATTTCTGTTCTTAATCTTTCCCTCTCGCAAGCTAGACGTGCTTGTTCAGCATAATGTCTTTCAATTTCATCTTCAATCTCTTTTTGTTTCCTCCGTGCTTCTCTCCCATGCAATATTCTTCTTCTTTCTTCTTGATTTTCTTCATCAACTGGATTATTTCGCCCCTGACGCTACCTATTTCCTTGATTTCCACCATTCTGCTCATTTTGAAGAGTCTCGGGACGCGGGATATAACGATCTTCCATCATTTCTCTTCTCTCGCAATGTTTTGTGCCTGGATTTTGTGCTTCTTCTTGGTTTTCTTCATCAGCATTTTCTGTAGGTAAAATTCTCCTTCTTTCCTCTCTAACTGATCTTGAACTTGACCTTGTAGTGCTTCTCGACCTTCTGTTTTGTAATCTGATGTTTTCCATCCTCAGCTCATGATTCTGTCTTGTTAAATTTGCACGTTCCTCTGCCTCTAATCGTCTCTCTTCATGTATTGTTTGTCTTAATGCCTCTAATGCTGCGATCTCTTCATTTCCATGAATTATTTCTCCAATCCCTTCTCGGTCTCTCTCCTCTTGTCCATTGTTTACCAATTATTGTTCTTCTCCCCTTTCGTCCCGTAGTCGATCTCCAAGTATGCACGCTTACTCTATCATAATCCACGAGTTCTATTTACTCTTTTGGTTGAATTGGTGACTGAATTTGATTTTCTTCATTATTCCTCATGTTCATTCTTGAGGATTCTCCCATTTCATTTCTCCCTTCTCCAACAAGTCTCCTACTCCTTCTCACAGTTGTTGGTTGTTCGGATGCATTTCTTCTTCTAGCCATTTCTTAATTTTGGTAAACTGTTGAAAATTATATGAAATTCCTTCCCTACTACTCCAAATTCCTTCAAATCACGATGTCAATCCTTACTCTCTCCCTGTTTCTAGCGCCATTATGTAGTTGCAGGAAATCCTAAACTACACCCCTCACTAGAATCCATACAACTAAGCCATTTGAAGATGAATAACAATGATTTTTATTGATTAATTCCTTTGAATATTACAAGACAAAATGAAATAGAGCTAAAGAAAATACAATCACTACAAACTTTCATTCTCTTAATGACTTGCCTAACACCCAAAAAGATCTCTCATACAACAGGCTTATTCGACTCTTTATATAGGGTAGTACACAATGGATGACAGCTAAGCTGTCCTTTATTTTCGGGAATGACTTGCGAAATATCGCAAGTGTACAAATATATAATCTCGCAACTCTTCTAAATCTCGCTAGGTCTTCACATCTTTCTCGTGTTTTGGCTGTCGTCATTCATTGCGTCATTTATATTACTCTTCTGCGACACCTTCGCGATGCTGTCGTTTACTAATCTCGCGAGGTATTGATGTTGCGATATTCTGATCCTACAATGTATGTTCATCCAAATTGTCTAAACTTGTGCTTAGATATGAAATAAAAATATGATTGGATATTGTGTTTATAAAAATATGATTTGATATTGATACTATATTTATATAGCAAATATAAAAGATATGTTATGGTATTTTGTTTGTATAAAAACTAATTATTTGATATGAAATTTATCTATAAGTTAATAAAGTATTAATTAATATATAAATTAATAATTATTAATTTATCGGTTAATTAATATCTCGCTTAATTAATTAATTTTGATGGTCCCGACAACATTAATTTATAGAGTTTCTACTGTATGTATTTCTACTCAGTCGTGCATAATAAACGGAGCTAATACTTGGGACATGCACATGATTAATTAAATCTCACTGTTTGCTTCTTTTGATTAGAAATACTTACCTAATAAAATTTCTTGGTCCATTTCAACTTTCAACTCCACAAACGTTACAAAGTGGTCCATCATAAATGGGCTAATATTTAGGATTAAAGCTTACCGTTTTGAATAGAAATACTTACCAAATTTTTTCGCTCATAATATTCATTCCTATATTTACTTCCCTGATTATCCTCCCAACATCATGAATACCCATAAATAATTTGTTGTGCATGTCCAATTTTTTTCGCTCCTAATTCTTTCATTCCTATATTTACTTCCCGGATTATCCTCCCACCATCATGAATATACCCATAAATAATGTAGAAAGTCCATACCATGCAACAAAACGGCTGCTCCTATATTCACCCATAATAGGTTAAAAAAAAGTCCAAAAAATTAAAAGTTACACTTATTACAATTGTTCAATGAGCGTGTATATAAATACAGTAAAACTTCAATAAATTAATAATGCTGGGACTGTCAAATTCTATCAATTTAGCGAAGTATTAATTTATCGATAAATTAGTTATTAAATTATCAAAACATTCTAAATTTAAGTTTCAAAAATAAAATAAAATAAAACATTTGAGTTAAACTTAAAGGTTTCCCATAATTAACAAATATATTGAGATATTATTTTCAATCCAAATTAATGTGTAGTAATTTTTTAGCATAATATAATATAGTATAGTATATTGCATAATTTATATATCTTTTGATGTTAAAAGAAAAAAAAAACCAACAATGGCTCTTACTTCTCATCTCAAAGGTGTCAAAAAATCCACGATGACAAACGAGATTCGAAAAGCATTGTGTGAGCATAGTCATTCCAATCCAAATTTGACTCAAAGAGAAATACAAAAATGGCTTCTTGAAAAATTTAACATACAAGTGTGTCAAGGAATGATATCAAATACAATTAAGCATGCATCAAGCGTGCATTGGAATACATCTCAAGTGATCAAGGAAAAATCAGTTGTAAGTGGCAGAAAGCTAAATATCCAGACTTAGAGAAGGTTCTCTATGAATAGTAATATTATGAATAGTAAAGATAAAGAAGCAATATTATCAAAAGTAAAGCTAAATGATTTCCTCTTACAATTTGAAAAAGGCACTCCTGCACTCCTCAAGGGACTACAAAAATCAGAGATGAAGTCCAATGTTACATAAATGCGAACAAGAAACAAACAACTTTGTAATCTTATTTTAGTAAGGCACCACAAATGTAATGTTATTATAATGATTATTAATTTATATTTCAGTTGGGCCCTATTGGATACTTAAAATTTTTATTATCTTATAAATTTAGCGAGGTTATTAATTTAATACACTGGCCCAAGTCGATACTGGCAAAAAATATTATTTTAGCGAAGTTATTAATTTATCGTGGATTAATTTAGAACAATTAATTGGGGGATATCAAAACTAATTGGGGGATAGAGGAAAAAGACAAAAATTGGATCCAAATATCAAATCGGGGTCACCCCTTATCTTAGTATTTTTTTAATTCCTAATCTAGCCCTCATTAATCAGGATTAGTGATTAATAATAATTAGTAAAAATCTTAAGTATTTGGGGGATGGATTAGTGTTTGTATTTATTTTAATTTGTGTGAGTGAGGAGTAGAAGGAGAGAAAAAAAAATTGAGTGGAATTTTTTTTTTTGAAAATGGAAGATGATTGTGATGAGAGAATTGCTGCTAAGAGGTTGAAAATTTGATTTTTTTTTCTTTGAATCCACCATTGTTGCAGCTGAAAAAGCTTGGTGCCGGCATGGTATTCAACCAAAAAACCATGCCGGTATTTTCTGGAAATTTTCATAAATTGTTTGCCACTATCCGGGGGGGCTCGGGGGGGCGTAGAATTTTTCAGGTTTTGATCTTCAAAACCTATTTTTTATGGTTTTAATCAGTCTACTTCCGGCATAGTTATCTGATTTTCGAGCATGCCGGAACTACTTCCGGCATGATTTTTGCTTAAATTTCTATGCCGGAACATGATGAAAAGTATCCATAAAATTGTTTTTTTTTTCACTTAACTACCGGCATTGATAGATTTATATCGTGCATGCCGGCATTTAGTTCCGACATTGAATTTCATCACTTCCGGCGTGGTCTTCATCATTTCCGACATGTTCTTCAGCACTTCCGGCGTGGTCTTCATCCTAAATAACCATGCCGGAACTCACTTAGGTGTGGTCTTCATCCTAAATTTCTATGCCAGCACATGATGAAAAGTATTCAGAAAATTGATTTTTTTTTTTCACTTGACTACTGGCATTAATAGATTAATATCGAGCATGCCGGAATTTAGTTCCGGCATTGAATTACATCAATTCGGCATGGTCTTCATCACTTCCGGCGTGACCTTCATCATTTCCGACATGTTCTTCATCACTTAGGCATAGTCTTCATCACTTCGGCGTGGTCTTCATCATTTCCAGCATGTTCTTTATCATTTCCGACATGTTCTTCATCACTTCCGGCAGAAAAGGAGAAGATAATTTGAAAGGAAATGGGGAAAATTTAGAATTTGAAAGAGAATGGGGAACATTTGGGTTTCAAAGTTTTAACCCTAAAAAGATTAATAAGAAGTGGAGATGGAAATGGGGGATATGATTTTGTTTTTTGATTTTAAGTTTTTTGATTTTTATTTTGAGGGAAGGGTGTTTTAGTATTTTCGCCCCCAAAAGTCACCCCTTAGCACACACCATAGGTTGGGGGAAGTAATTCATATCCCCCAATTAATTCCTATATCCCCCAATTGCGTCATCTTAATTTATCGAAGTTTTACTGTAGAGGAATGTATTTCTTCAACCACACCCATCAACTCATTCACACATTTCCTAATCATTCACTTACTCCTAACTTATTTTTTTGGTGAAATTTTTAGCTTAAGAGTATCAACATGCCAAACATGATTAGCCGCAGTCCCAAGAAAAGCGTTACCCAAAACGTGTTTGCTTCCTTTCCGAGAATGCATGATTGAGATGAAAACAAACCTTCGGATCTCAAGTTTCGCGTTGCAAGAAAATGAGAAGAGATCGATTTCATGGCGACCAATGAAGTCACTACTTTGGATTTACTGATGATTGACGAAAACGTGAGTATGTTGTTATTGCGATCCGAATAAAACTAATGTTTTTTTCTTCTTAAATACGATAAAATATTAATCATGCATTCTAATCAATCTTTACATCCTACACAGGGAGATACCATGCACAACATCGTCCTAAGAAATTGATATGGAAGTTCGGGCCATTGCTCCACGAGGGAGGGCTTTATACACTCGCCAAGTTCAACACCACAACGGAGAAATCCAGGTTTTGTCCATCGAAGAATGATCATCGGTTATTCTTCAAATGGGATACCGAGGTTGATTGTTTGTTGGGAGATACCGGAGGCATTCCCATGCATGCCTTAGTCATCGGTTATTTCATATTTTTTTAAAAACTATAAATAAAAAAAAAATGGAAGTGAATTCGATTTCTTAATTATTCAAATAAAAAGTTTTCATAGCGACGAGTTCTTACAAGTCGAATTAAGTCTTACGATGATGTGTGGTAATTATTAAAATTATTATCATAAAAAATTATACCTACGCATGTCGGCACGGATTATTTCTAGTTTTATTACATTCTCAAGAAAAATGTGAACTAACAAACCAAAACCCTGACGAGAACAAAATTACAGAAATGAAGAGACAATGATGCTAATTAAGAACAATGATGTCTTGCGTTTTATTATAGATGACGACGACAATTATTAATCCGACTTACTGGCATCGTCTTTTTCTTTAGAATTGTCTATTTGTTGCGACTGTGGCTAGTGTTGTCATTAACTCCAAGTGTATTCTTGACACCTTCCATTGCACCATGTGCCATGTTCATCACCTGCTCTCCTGTCTGCACAACCGCAACAACAACGCCATCAAATAATAGCTCAGCATTGATTAGTTTAGTTTTGTTTATGCATCGTACAGACTCCTAGTTCCAGGTTAACATCAAGCATAAGTAGTTTCGGTATGAAAATGTTGCCTTCCGGTGCGGTAAATTACCTGTTGGAGGAAGCCAGAGGCCTCTTCCTTTTTCTGTTGGCAAGAATCGGATGTGGCATTGGCTGCATCGGCTGTCTTGTCCCTAGCTGATTGAGCTGTATCCTTAGCAGACTCTACCCATTCTTGTGTCTTGGCCTACAAAGGACAAAAATATAAGCAAATGTCACTGAAATAACACACTTTTACATATCTTCCGAGAAAGAGAGGAAGAAATGTCATATTGCACATTTGGTAGTGATTATGACATTGGGAGCAAAAGTACAAATCCATCTCCCTCATTGCTAGCTAACTAACCTGTGCATGGCCTTTAGCTTGTCCTGCATTGAAGTTTTGAGAAGACATCTTTCAAATTTGATTCGGAGGATTTAGCTTGATCCCTTTTGCTGTCGGGGTACTCTTTCTTTTCTCTTTAACAGTGGGAGAATGTGATGTATTTTAACTTATCATTGAGATGCTTTTATAGTCCCTCGTATCATTAATATATGTGGTCTGGCACACGTCAATTTTGATATGGTGATGGGAACGAGTATTATGCATGCATATTTGCGGGGTATTGTCAAATAGCGACACGTAATAACATGAACCATGGCATGTTGTGGTGGTGCAGAAAATCAGACTCATTCACATGAGGGAGTGAAACTCGGGAGTGATATAAGGAAAAACGATGTGGATCTGTAGACCATACTAGTGTGCAAGGCCAAATTAAGCGGGTGTTAGTTGCACTGTTGCCTTGCGTTTTTGAACCACTCGTTTATCTGCTTGGAAGAAGATTGGGTTAGGAACTGTACTTGTGGATTAAATTTGAGTTGAGAATGGATGGATTAATAAAATCTTGTAAGTTGGGTGGGTGTTGTCACTTGTGAGTTGGGACTGTCGCCAACAGACTGAAATCCTGGCAGCTGGCTTGGACCTAATCGTTCCTGGCTTGATGGTCCCGTTGAAATCAAATCAGTACTTGCATTCAAGTGTAGAATGAGGCCTATTTCTATGCATGTGGCAAATATCAAGTTTTGCCATATATGCACCCATTATGGGTATGCCAAACTGCCAAACTCATATGCCTATATGTCAAGAATAACATATAGGCATACACAACAGAGTTTATCGCTTTGCTGAGCGATAGAGATTTTATCGCTGGCGATATTCTCTTTATCTCCGAGTAATTTTATATATATATAAATTCTCCTTCTCTCCTACTTTTTCATTATTCTAATATACTTTTATATTTAAAGGGTCCCACTGGATATATTATAATACTAAAACTCTTATAAATACCCCGCCACACAAACACAAATATATTTTTTATTCATTAGGGTCCCACCCAACACAATTAAATATATGTTTATAATCAAGTTTGGCATATCTACCATAGCGGGGAAACTCATTTGCCATGCCACATGGCATACCAAACTCATTTTTTTGACATGGTGCATAAGAATAGGCCTGATAACTAAATATTTAAGTGAAAGTGTTTCGTTAAGGATAACTGTTTTATATTACGTTTTATACGGTGAATCATGCCTCATTTTCTTATGTGATGACTGTGTAAATATACGACTAAGTGTAATATATAGTTGTATTCAGATTAGAGATTGAAAAGAGATTCTTGGGAATGATTTTCACCGATGGTAGTTGCCAATCATACAGACAGATAGACTCAGAAAAGGAAATAATACAGGCTGTCACAACAACTGTAATTCGGTACCCTCATTCAAACTGAAGTGTGAGAGAAAAAACACTTTCAGTTTGTCTTTTAGGAACTCAAACCTTGAACTGGCAAGTCCATTAGTTAATACATTAACTACCTGATCAATAGAGAACACAAAATAGACCCTAAAAGCTTTGTTATGAACAAGTTCCCTGACATAGTGAAAATCCACTGCCAAGTGTTTCATTCTAGTGTGAAACACTAGATTAGATGAGAAATTGATAGCACTTTGATTGTCAAAGCCAACTGAGGTGGAAGTGTAAAAAAATATACGAAGATCCTTCAATAACAGGCACACCCAAACTATTTCAGCAGCAGAATGAGCAAGAGATTTGTACTCTGCCTCAGTTGAACTTTTTGCCGTTGTTGGTTGTTTCTTTGCTGACCATAAGATAGGATTAGGACGAAAGAACACACAAACCCACCAGTAGACTTTCTATCATCTTGTGAGCCTGCCCAGTATGCATCATGTTAGAGCATGGCTCGGTTGAACCCACCAAGCATTGGTATGTCAAGTTTGGTTGTCATATTTTAGTGAATCAAAACTCATGTTAAGAGTCGCTTGATTATGTACTAGAGTCAACTTCGTATAGGTTAGCTTGAAAGTATTAGGATATGAGACATTACAAGTATTGCGAAGTCTTGAAGATGTGAAGAAGCAATGAGCTACAACAACAACAATCATCCTTCCACTTGAGGTTAGTGATATTTGACTTGAACTGTTTCATTCCCTAATGTATCTTTCAAGTCGTGCATATTGAAAACAAACTGTGAAGCATATTTGAACTCTAGATAGACATAGTATTAAGGAATACAATACGAGGTTTATTGCTTAACCATTAAACTTTGTAGATAAGACATCGCCATAATCATTTGAATGCTATTGTGATTATGTATGGGTATGAGGTGAGGATTTCATCCTAGGGAACAATGTTTTACATGTGTTCTAAGGAAGTAAGTTCATAAACTTGTTTGTGAACCGAAAAGGAAATTGCTAGGTGTTATTGGTTTTGTTATTCATTGCATATCTTATGAACGACCAATATGTGTGATTGAGTATAACCGCGCACAACTTGTTTGTGTTCTTGGTAGAACTATTCACAAAGGCCTGACTTATGTATTTGTATGACTTTTATTAGTAAAACCGATCTTAAGTAATCACCTGAGATGGTATGATTGGGTTTGTGATTTTATATCTGACCAAATATGGGAAAGGGGAACCGATCCTAGTAAGAGGTGCAGTACATCACAAAGTGGAACCGATCCTTGTATGGGGTGCAACAAGGTTTATAGCAGAAAGGGGAACCGATCCTATGGACATGTGCAACACGTTTGTAAGCAAAGGGGAACGATCCTATGGACATGTGCAACACATATAAGTTAGATACCATATATATGTGGTGAACCGATCCTAGTACCTAGTCGACCGAATTTTGGAAAGCTAGTATGACTATGCACAGTACTCACATGGAAGGTAGAACCGAAACTTGTTTTGGTAGAACCGTTAAACCCATGATTGTGATTGAATGTTTGTTTGATCAATCGCATAGTTCTTGAAAGTCAGATGAACCAATTCTAAACTTGTTTGGAAGTGTGGAAAATCGGTTTCAAGGTTGTAAGTGTGAAAGAGAACTTACAAAGAAAGGATGTCGACATACTTTGAACACGTGCTGTGAATGTTTATTTCTTTAATTGTTCAAAGTTATTCCTTAATAGCTAAGGGAAGAGAATCCCAGGATCGAAACATAAATAAGTTAAGAATCTTTTAATTAAGGTCATTAATTTCATTTTGTAGGAAAATATAAGAATTAGTAATGTGCATTTACTAATTAGATTTTCCGAGAGATTACGATCATTATTTTTGGACAGAGCATTTCCAGGAATTATGGAAACCGAATTTATGTTTTAATGAATATCTTGAGAATATTTTCGGTTTTGGAAATTCCTTGGTGTCCAAACTTCCTTGTCTATAAATACTTGAAGTTTGCCTTTCTAGCAAACTAATCCTTCGTAACAACAGACTTCCTCTTTTGTTGTTGTTACTGGTGAAGCCGCCTATTCGGAGAGGAGAGTAACCTAATTAGGAGAAATCTCTTACGACCGCTCAGTTTAAAGTCTTCTTTGGGATTGAGAAGCTCTAGCGTGTACCGTTGGTGGGAAACTAGATAATTGCGGTTTATCTTTTGTTTTCGATTGATTTGATTGACTAACGGTGGTTGAAATCTGATTGCACCTAGTTTGTTTATGCTTGAGAATCTTCTCTTATGATATAAGATTCACTCAAACTAGTTCAGAGTTTTGACAGGGATCTTTAGACTGTTGTTAGTTCTAAAGACGATCTTGTGATAATCCATTGTTAACAGACTCCGTTTTGTGCGTGATTGATCACAAGAGATTCAAGTGATTGTGTGCAGTTTTTATTGAAGATTTAAGAAGATTTGAAGACAAAGAAGATAGTGAAGATCTGACTTGGGTTTATAATCTTTGGTGTGCACAATACTTGTTTCAGTAAAATAGGATCCAATTAATAATCGGTTTATCCTTGTGGTAGATTGGATTGATTAATTGAGTAGATCGGCATCAAGATAATTCTTTGGATTAAGACTGTTGTTGGCTTAATCTTAAACGATTACTTCGGTAATTGAACATAAGATAGATCTAAGGACCTGACGAAGGAGTTTATGTTAAGATAAACGGAAGAGCCTTTGTCCGACTTATATCACTTGGTTGAAGAGAGTTGATACCAAACATATTTGTTGTTCCTTTACTATTTGGAATGCGAACCAAAGGAATTGTTCCAAGTACGTGACTTATTTATAAGTTGGAGGCGTGGGAATACAGACAGAACTAGGTGAACTATAGGTTTAGTTGCTTGGTCTCAACTATACGAAGTTAGGTGTAATTTTGTGTAGCGGCTTAATCCTGAGAGTATTCAATTCTCGGATAAGGTCCAGGGTTTTTCTGCATTTGCGGTTTCCTCGTTAACAAAATCTTGCTGTGTCATTTACTTTATATTTCCGCATTATAATTGTTTTATTATAATTAAAGTAAATTACACAAACGTTAATTCCTATTTACTTGATAAGTGAATCCTATTGTGTTTGGTTAAGTCTGAACCTTTTTATCAAGTAACATACTTCGTTGTTGTTTTGTCTCGATCTTGTATCCATAGACAATCACACGAAGTGTGAACCGATTAGTTGTATTGTCTCGACTCAGTCCATAGATAATCACTTTCGGAGAAAGGAATTATAGGTGGGAAAAGTTTTAGCTTGAGGTATATTTGGGTACCCTCGCCTTTTCAATTGGTATCAGAGCAGGAAAACACGAAAAGGTCTAACAATCTGTGTTTGGTGCGATCCAACCTATAAGAAATTGAATTCATGATTGATTCAATTAACGTTTCAAGATCATCAGTAGATCTTTAACAAGATTCTGATGAATACCTCTCAGGTCTTGTCAAGATTTTAGATAAATGGATTGAACAAAACCGGTCATTTACTGATGAAATCAGTAATATCATGAGTGATAGAAAACTGGTTAAAACTTTAGATGATTCCAAGAAAAAACAGACTAAGAAGAAACAATCCAGGAATTTCTTTCAAGAAGGATGGAGTCATTTATGTCAGAAAAATTGTTTTGCAAAACTTCTGATCAATCGTGTTATGAATCTTTATAAGAACTTAACAATTCATCCTAAACCTGGTGAACAATGTCTGGGAGCCTTTGCGCTTAAAACAACTTCACCATTATAGTGGTTCCTAGATAGTGGATGTAATAGACATATGACAGGTGATCTCTCTTGGTTCACGAGGAAAGAAAGACTATAAGGGAGGATCTGTAACATTCGAAGATGGAAGCAACTGTCTTATTAGCAAGAAAGGTACTATCAAACTTCCTGGTATTCCTGAAATTCATGATGTTGTTTATGTTAAAGGAATAAAAGCGAATCTTCTGTCTGTATGTCAAATTTGTGATAAAGGTAACAAAGTTATCTTCAATATGAAAGGTTGTGATATTGAAGACAAGTCCGGAAAAATATTTTTCGAGGACGTAGAAGTATGAATAATTGTTACCTTCTTGATATACAGTCCAATATGTATTATAACTTGACTAAGGTTGAGTCAACCCATTTGTGGCATGAAAAGTTTGGTCATATCAACTACCGAATGCTTGGAAAGCTTATTAATCGTGAACTTGTCAAAGGTGTTCCAAAAAACAACACTAAAGTGGAAGGTGTTTGTGGAGCATGCCAAAAGGGTAAGCAAGGAAAAATTCCACACAAACTTTCTCGAGACATAGCCACTCGTGCTCCTCTCGATCTTATTCATATGGATCTATTTGGTCCAATCCAACAAGCATCCATAGGAGGAAATAAGTATGCTCTAGTAATGGTAGATGACTATACTCGGTTCACATGGGTTGCTTTTCTAAAGAACAAGAATGACACTCTTGAGGAGTTCAAGATTATTGTGAACAGGATACAAAATGAACAAGGTCGCAAACTTAAGAAGATAAGAAGCTATCGTGGTACAAAATTCAAGGATACGAAAGTATATGAATATTGTAATAGTCTTGGGATTACCCAACAATTCTATGCTCCTATTACACCTCAATCGAATGGTGTAGCTGAGAGAAAGAATAGAAATATTCAAGAAATGGCAAGAGTAAGGCTTCACAATAAAAACCTACCATTAAATTTCTGGGGGGAAGCTGTTTTTACAGACTGTTATCTAATAAACAAAGTTTACTTAAGATCCAAAACTCTAAATACAGTAAAAACTCCATATATTGATACTCCATATATTAATAAACTCTATATATTAATAAAAAAATTGGTCCCAACTTGTAAAATCATATAGAGAATAACCTCCGTATATTAATAACCTCTATATATTAATAATTTTGTGAGGTCCCAAGTATATTAATATATGGAAGAAAACCCAATCTAAGCTACTTAAGGGTCTTCGGAAGCAAATGCTATATTCTCAAAGATAGAGAACATAGAGGAAAATTTGATTCCAAAAGTGATGAAGGAATATTTCTTGGCTATGTGTCTGATAGCCGTGCCTTCCGGGTATACAATCTCGGAACCAAAGTCATGATGGAATCAATTAATGTTGTTATTGATGACATTAGTGACTTTAGTCAAGACAACCACACTGCAGCAGAGATTCCTCTCTCTGAAACTGTTACTAAAGAAAAACAGACTGAAGAAGAATCATATGTGGTTCCTCTAATTAGTGATATGGATGACAAAGATGATAATGAAAGTATTGTTGAACAACCCAATGATACTGAAGGTATTGTCCAAAAACCTGCCAAGTGGGTACATCAAAGACACTCTACTGAAGATATTATTGGAGATGCCAATGCTAGAGTTATGACTCGAAGAGAACTTCAGAATGTCTGTCACTATTCATGTTTTTTTATCTTCAATTGAAAAAAAAAATTGAGGAAGCACTAAGTGAACCAGCTTGGGTAAACTCTATGCATGAGGAACTCAATCAGTTTAAAAGGCAAGAAGTGTGGGAACTTGTTCCAAAACCAACAGGAGTAAATATTTTTGGAACTAAGTGGATCTACAAGAACAAATCAGACGATTTCGGAACAATTATTAGAAAAAAAGCCAGGCTTGTTGCTCAAGGATATTCTCAAATTGAAGGTATTGATTTTGATGAAACTTTTGCTCATGTTGCTCGTTTAGAATCTAGTAGACTTTTACTTGCTTATGCCTGCTATCTTAAGATAAAATTGTTTCAAATGGATATCAAGTCTGAATTTTTAAATAGGGATTTAAAAGAAGAAGTTTTCGTAGCTCAACCAAAAGGGTTTTAAGATCCATCATTCCCAGATTATGTCTTTAAACTTAAAAAGGCCTTGTATGGTCTAAAACAAGCTCCAAGAGCTTGGTATGACAAGTTGACATCTTTTTTACTTCAAAAAGGATTCTCTAGAGGTGGTGCTGATAAAACACTTTTCACCAAGTGGAGTGGTAAAAATGTCCTTATAGCACAAATATATGTAGATGATATCATATATGGATCCACCTCAAAAAATCTAACAGATGAATTCCTGAATCTTATGAGTGGAGAATTCGAAATGAGTAATGTCGGAGAATTGTCATACTTTCTTGGTTTGCAAATACAGCAACAAAAAGACAATATTCTTCTTTCTCAAGAAAAATATGCAAGGAATCTTGTGGAGAAATTCAAACTAAACGAACCAACGCCTATGGCAACTCCAATGCCGACTACTGGGAAACTCCAATCCAATCCATAAGAAAAATCTGTTGATCAAAAACTATATATTTCCATGATAGGAAGCTTGCTATACTTAACTGCAACAAGGCCATACATTGCCTTCAGTGTGGGATGTTGTGCCAGATTTCAAGCAGATCCTAAAGAATTACACCTTAAAGCTGTAAAACGAATCATAAGATACGTTAATGGTACTGTAGATTATGGTCTTTCATACTCTATGGATACAAACAATAGTCTAGTTGCCTATTCAGATGCTGATTGGGCAGGGTGTGTAGAAGATCAGAAAAGCACCTCTGGTGGTTGCTTCTATGTTGGTCAAAATATTGTTGCTTGGCACAACAAGAAACACAATTCACAGTCTTTATCAACTTGTGAAGCAGAATACATTGCAGCTGGTACATGCTGTGCCCAACTATTATGGATGAAACAGATGCTCATCGACTATGGAATAAATATTTCAACTATGAACATCCTTTGTGATAACTCAAGTGATATTCACTTGACTGAGAATCCAGTTGAACATTCTTGTATTAAACACATAGATATTAGATATCACTTTATTAGAGAATTGTATGAGAATGGTGTTATCAAATTAGAGTATGTTCCATCTGAGCGTAAACTAGCTGATAATCTTATTAAACCCTTAGATAGAGCAACTTTCGAATATCTAAGGAAATCCATGGGAATTATCAAGGTATATTAGTACCATGTGGCATCGGTTTTCAACTTTTGCTTGCAATTGTTTAAACCGATTTTCAACATTTCTTTGGTAAAGGTTGAGGGTTGTTGTTATTCTTTTGTTTATGCATAAGGATGACAACATGATGACATTTCGATATCAATTCTCCCTTGAAGAAGATGCAAACATATTGGAGAAGTGGATGCGAAATTTGAGGTAACAATCTTGTTAGTTAATTGTTTTCCTGTTTAAGAAAAGCCTGAGTTTATATTATATATATTTATTGCTTTTGCTTAACAAAATTTCGGTTCAATTGATGTTTATTCCATGATGTGTGTGTGGATGTGTGTGATTCAATTGGTTCCGGTTAAGAAAAACCATTGTTATCTTGCTTTATTGTGTGGTATCAATTGTTTAGGCTTACAAAATTTCGGTGCAATTGCGGTGCTTTTAATGTCTATGTTGTTTCAATTGCTTCTGGTTGAGGTGAATAATTATGCAAGTTGATTTATGTTGATTTGTATGAATTATTTATGGCTTAACAAAATATAAGGTGTACCGGATGAGTTGTTTAGTCCAATTCGATTCCGGATAAGAGAAACTAAGTTAATTCTGATCTTAGTTAGACTTATCGAAGTGAGGTTTCGGTTATTCAAGTCTAACCGAATGCCTTAACAAGAAATGCTAGTTAACTAACCTAGTACTTGTATTGTTTAAAATTGAAAGGTCTAAGTTTATGGATAATTAGAACCCGATGAGAAAAATATAGTTATCTTTATTTTGGTCTTATCGAATTAAGCGATTGTTTTTGTACAATCGGTTTAGCAAAGGGACTAAGGTGCTTAGTTGTTTTTGGTTTGCTAAACTAAAATGGAAAAATTGTTTCGGATAATTGTTTCCTTCATAACATATCAAAATAAAACTACTTGTAGTTTCAGTTTTGATATTGGTTATCAGAACATGATGTATGGAACCATCGTGCCTAACTCTACAGGTTGCAAGTCTATTGAGATTTGTAAGATTCTTTTCGTGTTGTACTTTATTTTTTCGTTTCTTTGTCATTTTTGTGAAAAAAAGGAGGAGAAATATATGGAGTAAACAAGTGATACTGGCATTGATTTTATATTGATTGGTATCGCTAAGGAAAAGAACACTGGTGCTTAAACGTTTTATCTAAACGAAAAAGTGAAAGCACAGACTAAGGGAGAGTAACATGTCATATAAATTGGTATAACAAAGACGTGCGGATTGAATATCTACCTATCTTCCATAGGGGGAGTATTTGCTTTGTTATTATAATGTCAACAACGACATTTTCAAGGATTGAACGTAAGCAGTTTATTGTGCTGTTGAACCCCCAGTGGGTTGTCATCCTCTTGCAAGAACAAAAGAACAACAACAAAAGCAACCTTTACCAGAGAAAGGTTGAATTGGTTTTAACCAATGCGTGCCAATAGCAAAAGTTGAAAACCCGAAACACATATGTTATGCTAAACACAACTCATGTAAACATAAATTGATTCAACATATTGTGAGTTTTTACATATGAGTTTCAATCGGAACACCTTATGATCCTTTTATAAATCCTACCAACATGGGCTAGAACTTAATCCCGCTAAATCAAAAATCCACACAAACCATAAGGGTCACATCATATGAGATCGAATATTAAGGTTGAGGAAAACCGAAATCAGACATCCCATAAACCGAATACACATAGCAAAAATATAAACATTCATTCACAAGCTATGTAATCGGTAACTATCACATGAAAAATTATAAAGAAATAATTTTATTTATTAATAATGATAGTTTTATTCAAAATAGACCGTATACAATAATTGAAATAAATCAAAACATTGATGTCTATTTTCTGTAAATAAGAATCTAATCTTATTCATCTTTATTATTCTCAGTCTCCATAACTCATCGAGATTTTCTTTAAACATTTCTAGATTTGGCAGAGTGAAATCTAATCATTTGAAGATCATGAAAATCTCTATAAGATGCCCAACATACAACATGAAAGATAATTCCTTGTGGGATGTTGAGGACAGTTCTTTCAGGAGTTCTTTTCTTCTAATCAGCTCAAGAACTTCTTCGCAAAGACTAGTTGCCCTAACTTTCGTAATGGAGGGCATAATCTGATATGAGCATAATTCAGAATAGAATTCGAATCTTCCCTTATTAGAGGTATCTAGGACACCTTCTACTTGCTGAATACAGTATTCTCCAACAAATTCACTGTAAACTTTCTCATTCGTAGTGAAAAGAATTATATGAAGTTTTCTAGTTAAAAGATCTTGAAATCTACAAGAGTATATCAGATTCGATATAGCATTCTTTAGGTCTTTCATGGTTCTTCCGAGAAAATCATGAAAGGTCCGAATATAAGTTGGATTCTTATAAGATTTTTGAATTCTTATAAAAGAAACTTTTTATTCGAATTAATTGTAGATTTTTCGGAAATCTTTATTAAGAGGGAACAAATACAATTACCCATTTTGTTCAAACAAATCTCTAAAACACAAATTAGTGTTTGGGTAAGGAAAAATTTGTTCTTACATAACAATGCATTATTTTTTTTACTGTTTTTCCTCTTCCATTTCTTGAGATATGATACATCATCATATTAAAAAATTGTTTCCGAAATCGTTCCTTTTAAAGGACGAGAAGCAGATCTTGCTCTTTTAAAGTCATTTTTCTTGTACCCCTTTTTAAATGACTTTAGAGCATAATTAACATACCATGGATTAAAATAGTAGTTCTTTTGTCTGTTTGTTGGGAAACAGGGATCAAAATTCTTCGTATAGAAAGAAGCTTTTGCCATTTCTTTTGATACAAAACGAAGAGCATTTTGCATCATGCGAATCTTACATTCTCTTTGTAGATGATCTTTATTACCACAATAATAATAATGTTTAGTATTATAAAAATTATAATTTTTGTTGTTACCTTTCTGTGGATATTCTTGGGATGATCATTTCCTTTTCTGCACCTTTGGACGCTTTGATCTCTTCCCTTTTGCAGAAGTCCTTTTCTTTAGTTCATGATTTGATTGATCATCAATTGTTGGTTTGTGATTATTAGTTTCTTCACAACTACAATGAGTATTGTTGACTTCAGAGACCTCCATTTGTGTAGGGACACTACAAGATTTGACAAACTTTATCTCTTTGTTATGGACTAAGGTATTACAACCTTCATATCCCAAGCCACGTGTATCGCCATGACTTCTTCCTATTTCCAACAAAGAGGATAAATTGTTTGTGCTATCATTAAGTTTTTTCAACTTAGAGATTTCTTCTTCTAATGATTTATTTTTATCAAGAGCATAGGTAAGGGTTTCCTCTAAATGCTTTACATTGGATTGAAAAGTATTTTTTTTCCTTGAAGCATTCTTGTTGAGAGTTTAATCTTGCCTTAGAATTATTAAGTTCTTCTTCCAGAAGATGAACCCTTTTTAGGTTTTTATCCAAGTTCTTCCCAACAGTTTCTGCTCGAAGAATTTCAGTACTTACTTTTCTTCGAGACATAGTACTTGTTGTGAGAGATTTTCTTTCAATAATTAATTCTCTTCATCGAGATTTTCATACCTTATAGCTAAATCTCGTTCTCTTTCAAGTGCTGAAAGGAGTTCATTAGAACAAAGGAGAAATTATTTGCTCAATTCTTTCAGTTCAGAGGTTTTTACACTTAATCTTCCATCAGAAATCTCAAGTATATAACTAAAAAAATATCCCGTTAGGGATATCTTCAATTGAGCAGCACGAACTTGAAGAAACATCTCCTTTTGAGCACAAATATTGTGACACGTTAATTCAGTCTTTAGACTTTTTCCGCAATCGCTTAGTCTTTCCTTGACCCATGATTTATAGGTTGGATCGCACCAAACACGGATTGTTATATCTTTTCGTGTTTGCTTGCTCTGATACCAATTAAAAAGACGAGGGTACCCAAATACACCACAATCTTTTAGTTTCTACCTATAAGTCCTCTTACCAAGTGTGATCGTCTATGGACAGAGTCGAGATAATACAACAACTTTGGCATTTACACTTTGTGTGATTGTCTATGGATACGAGATCGGGACAATACGACTACCAAAGTGTGATACTTGATAATAGGTTCGGACTTAACCAAACTCTATAGGATCACTATAAAGTATATCGGAGTTAATGATTGTGTATTTTAGTTTATTATAATAAACAATTATAATGTGGAAATCAAAGTAAAAGACACAACAAGATTTTGTTAATGAGGAAATTGCAAATGCAGAAAAACCTTGGGACCTAGTCCAGAATTGAATAATCTCATAATTAAGCCGCTATACAAAATCTACACCAACTTCGTATAGTTGAGACCAAGTAACTACCCCTAGTTCACTTAGTTTCCTCAGTATCCCTGCGCTTCCGACTTCGAAGGTCACCCACTGGTATAATTCCTTTGGATCGTATTCCAAACAGTAAAGGAACAACAAATCTGTTTGGTAACAACTCTGTTGATTCTTTCCAAGATAAAGATATCTCAAGTCATACGCGAAGGCTCTTACGCTTAATCTAATAAAGTCTTTTGCCTGGTTAGATCAATCTATTCAATAACTAACAAAGTAGTTAAGTTTAGATTCGCAATCAATCAGTATTGGATCTCAACGAGAAACTATAAAGCGATGTCGATCTCACACAAATAATCAATCGAATAAATCCCATTCTAGTTGGATCCCAGCCGATCAAGGTTTGTTCACACACAAATATATGAAAACTAATAATAAATCTTCAAATCTTCTTTAATCTTCAATAATAACCTGCACAACACCACTTGAATCTCTTGTGATCAATCACACATAGAACAGAGTCTGTTAACAATGGATTATCATAATATTTCTTTAGATCTAACAACAGTTCTAAAGATCTCGTTCATACTTCGATCTAGTTAAAGTGAATCTTTGATTATGGTGGATTTTCGACAAAGTCTAAAATCGTAAAATTAAGATACTGCATGTTTTTGTCCCGGCTTCAGGAATGTATTTGACAATTCATATTTTATGATCCGTGAACCATTTCATGATCTCTGACAAAGCGAGCTTCCTCTCAGAGCTATGATGAATATGTTTCTCTAAAGGCCTCTCAGTTGAGATTTCGATGCTTCACACATTTCATCATCACGTCTACACAGAATCAAAATGATTGGGCGTCTCCTAAACATATTGCATGCTAGTATAGAGCCTAACGCCTTCAGGACGTCACATTGCTCGTTGTTCCCTGACTACGTAGAGAGACCGTGTATAGAATCTCTTAATGATTGGGCATCTCCTAGACATATTGTATGCTAGTATAGAGCCTAACGCCTTCAGGACGTCACGATATTCGTTGTTCCCTGACTATACACCCCCTCAGAACGAGTACGATGCTTCAATTATCTCATATCTCAATTCTGCAAATAGGTTAATTCTAGCGTGTCATTCACCAACTGAATTCCTATAAAATAATTTATTTTATCTCATTACTTTGTTTCATGGATGATCCTCAGCTGGATTCCATGGATTAGTAATAAATACTCAACTCATTTTATTAATCCGTTTCATGAATTATTCTCAGCTGAATTTCATGAATTAGTAATAAATACTCAAATAATTTTTATTACTCCGTTTCATGAATTATTCTCAGCTGAATTTCATGAACTAGTAATAAATATTCACTGATCGGGCATCTGGGCCACCACCAAGTAAGCCCAGAGAAAATGGTGCGAGTGTACTTAGCAAATAATGTACAAACGAGCACCCAAACACACGAACGAGCATTCAAAAATATGGACGAACGAGGAAACCTATGCAAAATAGGGGAGAACATAATATTAATAAAATAATAAAAGAGGCGCCTAGGGGATCGGGCCCACCTACCGGTCGGTCATGCCGCCGTGGCCGGCCCCACGCCTCTCCCATTATTTTATTATTTTTCCTTATCACATGAAAACTCCTTCATTCGAGCAAATTTCCTTGTTTGAGCGAAACTCCTAGTTTCTCCATATTATCCTTCAAACGATGAAAAAATAGTAAAAAATAGGGAAAGGTGTCACGAGACCGGGCCACCTAGCCGGACGGACATGCCCTAGCCATGACTGGTCCCACACCTTATAATTCCTTACTTTATCATATTATTATTTCCTTCATCTCATGAAACTCCTTCGTTCGAGCAAAAACCCTAGTTTTTCAATATTTTCTCAAATATTGCTCAAACCATGAAAAAGACAAAAAGTCAAATGGTCACATGACCGACTAGGCTTTTCACGTCAAAAATTAAAATATTATTATTTTAATATTCTCAAAATATTGGTCGCACGAGCAAAGTTCTACTTGCTCATTCGAGCAAAATCGAGAGTTTCAGTCAAGATCAAACTCTTTTTAAAATCCAAAATATGACTCAAACGCACACCAGAAAATACCAAAACTCTTAGGACTGAGACACTGACAGTATGGTGACACGGGAAATCCACCTTCACCGACCAAGGTCGGCCCTTAGGCTTGCAAGGAGCCGGTCCCACACTCTTTCATAATTTTGACCTAATTAGCTCTCTACAGTTCATATTGGGTCCAAACTCTTTCCAACCAAATTGGAATTTGCTCAATCGACCACCAGCTGGTCCCACGACCACCCAAGGGCTGGTCCCATGACCCCTTGGCCGGTCCTCATCTCTCCATAATTAGGTTTTATCACCTAACACTCAGACGAGCACTATTTTAATAAATGATTAAGCCAACATTTAATCATCCTTTCACCAACTGGTCAACAAAGGACTTTGGTGCATGCTCACTCGAGCGCCTGAGCGCTACATGGTCATCCATCATCCCATGTATCCGGTCCCTCCTTCACTCAGTGATTGATTTTCAGTAAATCATCAATTGATCAACAATCGATCAAAATTAGTGTTTCGAACTGAATGCTCTACGAATCATAATTCTGAGCAACTTCAAACACTAATAATTTTATGTTAATCCAGCAATCAACATCTTGATTAATTATATAATATTCGGTCCAGCTACCAATATTTTAATTAGTATTTTATTTGGTCATGCTACCAATAATTCATCAAATGAGCAATATTTGCTCAGATGAGGAATATTGATTCAACTATAAATATTCAATAATTCATCAAATGAGCAATATTCGCTCAGCCAAGCAATATTTTCTCAGACAAGGAATATTGATTCAACTATCCATATTCAATAATTCATCAAATGAGCAATATTTGTTTAGACGAGGAATATTGATTCAACTATCAATATTCAATAATTCATCAAACGAGCAATATTTGCTCAGAAGAGTAATATTTGATTCAACCATCAATATTAAGTAATTTACCGAATGAGCAATATTTTCTCAAATGTTCGAATATTGATTCAACTATCAATATTCAGTAATTTATCGAATGAGTAATATTTTCTAAGATGCTCGAATATTGATTTAACTATCAATATTCAGTAATTCATCGAATGAGCAATATTTGCTCAGATGCTCGAATATTGATTCAACTATAAATATTCAGTAATTCATCAAATGAGCAATATTTGCTCAAATGCTCGAATATCGATTCAACTATCAATATTCAACGATTCATCATACGAGCAATATTTGCTCAGAAGAGCAATATTTTCTCAGACTATCAATATTCATTATATTGATTCAATTATCAACATCATTCATTCGAGAACTATACGTCCCATCATACATGTTCAGTTCATGAATCCTAGAGCATTCAGCAATCATGCTCGACTGAACAATACTTAGACTCATTGTCCAATCAAGACAACGACTGACTAATCAAATACACGTCTGCTTTGCAGACTCCACATTCTTGAGACATCAATCACGTCACATGGGGGTATTAGTTAGGGTTTTGGTCTGGCGGCCTACGACACGTGTGTTCATCCACGATGAGAAATGTGAGTAAGTCGTGCAAGAAGTTGAGGGAGTTAGCACAGTAGTGGGTGATGTGATTTTGAAGTTGTTGTAAAGTGGTAAGAAAGATGTCGTTCCTCTCAGACTTGTGAAGATTCAATTTTAGGTTCAAACTCAATAGAAAACTTACAAAGTTGTTATCAAGATTATAAAAAGCACCGAGACTCAGGATTCCACCATTGACCAATTAAGTGATTCAATCTAATCAGTATTCATGCAATTCTTTGCGTTTGAAGTGATTCTAATTTATTGCCTCAAGTAGATTTTCGAAGTAACAATTGTAAACACTAAGCATGAAACATCAAGTCTTAAACTAAGCATGCTCCATCAAAACGAATCACAATCATTCAATAAAAATCTGTTTCCAATATTAGTTCCATGCAAATAATCATAAAAGAAATTGCAAAAATTAATTAAAATAGAAATATACCACTTTTCATGGAACAATGGCTTCCTCTGTCGCCTCGGCTAAGGGGTTTAGCTCCTCATGTTATTCACGTGCTCAAAGTAGGTGTTCATAGCTCAAAAGTGTGAAAAACAAGAGAAAACTACTAAAGCAGCGACTTTGTAACGAGATATAATTGTTACAAAAGTCATCATTCTGAGAGAAACCTTTAACGTAATCATTGCGAACACTATCAATTGTTACAAGAATTGTGACAAAAAGGTATGGAATTTGAAACTAAAGGTCACGGTTTCTGCGACTTTCTTTTAGTGACGTTTTCTGTTCTTCTTCCTCCTCTCGCTTGTGAGTTGTGAAATCGTCTCTGCAACTCCTCTGCACCTCTCTGCTAGTACCCCTAGGTCTCGACTCCCCTTGTGCGACCCTACTCTCGTATTTATATACACACATGGTAATTAAATCACGAGAAATCTTCCTCTTTCTTTCATCTCAAGTTTCGGTTTTTTTCTTTCCCTGCCGAGCTTCGCTACGCGGTTCTATGAGTTGTAAACTCTCTTAAAAATATAGAAACAAATCCCCAGGAAAGATATCATGTAACAAACCCCATGTAATTACCAAAAATACAACCAACACCCGACAATGATCTTCCCTGTCAAACCATATATTCTTCTCTTCCACTCCTTGTTTACGCGTCTCTGTTGCTCCAAATAATATATCTGATTGATTCAAATCATTGGAGAATATATTCCCTCCAATCCCGTGAAACTCCCCTTCTCTGTTTTATCGTGATATACTTGGAAACATTCTTTTTTTACATGAATTATTCGATTACCAATCTTGTATTGACGTAGCCGTACGATACAAATCCAAATCCGAGAAGAACTCCAACAAAATCTCGCGCAAAATCTTCTCCAAAAAAAAACGCAGTAAACACCATTCTCCCCGTAAACTATCACCTCCCCTGTTTTACTTCAAGTCGAGTATCCGGCCAATTTCCATTCAATCCAATGACCATACCAGGCCTGTTTAGTCAATCAGAGTTCATATGTACCAAACCCAGTGATTGAATCTGTCCAAAAGCTGCCCAAAAATCAAACCCTAACTCTGTTCTTCTTTTCCCGCCTATTTCTGAATTTGAATTTGAGAAGATGACCTCCCCCTATCCAGAGTGGGGGTGCGAATAGCAGCTGCCTTGGGGTGTCCTGAGGGTGCCCCTTAGTAATTTGGGGTACCCCTTATCCATAGTGAGAGTCCGAATAGTAGGTGTCCTCCGGGTGCAACTTTTCGAGCCGATTTTTCCAAAAATGTTTATTTCTCAAAAATACCTAAAATACACAAAACAAGTACAAAAATGGGTACTAACAATATAGAAAGTCGAGATGAAATTAGACACATAAATGCGTCTATCAAATACCCCCAAACTTATTATTTGCTAGTCCCGAGCAAAAATAAAGATAAAATCCTAACTCACGGTCGCAGGCATCGTCGATTGCATTTAGCGTATGCAATAAGCCTTTAAACCCCTAGGTGGCCCTAGTGGCCGAGTTATAGTCTCGGGAGGGTTTACAAGAGATATACCCACAAAACCTTTACTCTGGACCTAACTATTTACGCAGTAACCTTGGAAGGCACTAAAGAATCTCCTTGGTTGGCATACTTATTGATTACGGGAGGAAGTACCCGATGCGAAATTCCAATTGATGTACACGAGTTTGCACTCAAGCATACTAAAATTCATATATAAGTCACGAGCTCTACTCGAGATAGTCGCACTATGGACATCAATACCCGGAGTCAAATCTAATCACATGGATAGATCAAGAAGATGGATATAGAGAAAAACATAGATGGTTTTGATGTTTACTAAGTGAATGGTGTTTCCCATATCTGTCTGAAGGCCTCCGCCAAGATGAACCTATCCTAATGGACTGAGATACCGGTCTGACTAATATCAACACGACTGGCATATACAAGGGAACCAGTGGTCGATAATCCTAACTCTAAGTCAACACAACTGGCATATATAAGGGTTCCAATGGTCGACTTTATTGAATTTATTCCAGTTGGTCTAATGGTCTGGTCTCAATTTTTCTTTTTTTTTTTTTTTTTTTTTCCTTATTTTTTTTTTCTTTTTTTTTTTCACTTTTTCAACTTTTTTTTTTTTTTTTTTTAATATCTCAATCACTCTATTTCACCCTAGCATTGGTAACAACTTCATTCGTGGGCCCCACCTAATCACTTAGAGAAACATAGTTTAAAAACAAAATAAAAACAGAAGTGAAAAGGACTCAACGAGATATGGTGAAACTATCATGTTATTTCTAACACCTGAGTTCTGTGCTTTTATGAATAGACTCTTTAGATGTTTCCATCTAATCAGATTGGTTCTCAACTCCTACAACCAAAATGCTTCCATCCACTTAGATTGGTTAGTGCCATCCTTAATAAGCATAAATTTCTAGGCTATGGAGTTTATTTATTGCAACTAACAAAAAGTTTCTCCTATACCCCCAAACTTAAATCTAACATTGTCCTCAACGTTCTAAAGATAAAATTAAAAGCATGAACAAGGAGAAACTGTTACCATTTAAAGCAAAGAGATAAGGAAAGATATTACCGTGTCACATGAATGTTGGGTTACCTCCCAAGAAGTGCTAAGTTTAAAGTCTTCTGCCAGACTAAGAAAGGATTAGTCACCTCATAAAATCATAAAGTAATAGCCGGAATTTCTGTGGGTCATCAAAACCAAATAGAGCTATCACAAATAAAAGGAATCTCCAACCTGCCAAGAAAATTAACAAATAAAGCACACCCTTGTCTAGTTTCCTGTTTAAGACAACTACATCTAGCTGTGGTTCAGGTTTAGGCTCTATAACTGGGTCGAGATAAAATATTTTCATGTGCTGGAATTCCTCAAAGCTAAAATCCGGTTCAGGTTGTAAAGTCTGTAAAAACTCAAATAAGAACTTAGAAGCACATAATAATAACTGAATAATTGCGGATCCTTAAAGTCAATCGTTTTGACTCACACAATTGACCACGATGAACGGCAGTCAATCTTAAGCAAATGTGTCGGTACTAATTTCCTAAAGTACTTAGGCTCGTCTTAAAACTTAATAATTGACACATCTGAAACTTATACGTTCCCACAATTGGTTGAAAAATATTTGGTGGGAAAACAAAGTCAATCTGGGTATCATAGCCTGGGCTAACCACATCAACCAGAGGATGGGTTTCTAACAACTGAACTTCCTTACGGACATCACTAGGTTCTGGAGAACTAGTATGAAGGCAATCTGGCTCAATGGTTGAGGCACATATATCAAGTCCCAAGTGAGGGATCTCTACAAGAGCTAAAGGTAAAGCATGGGGAGAATGATAATCACCCCCAAACTTAGAGTTTTGGGTGTCTCTAAATAGACTATCTACAATTTCCCTAATTTCTAGATCATCGGAATCCTGAAAATGGTCAATTGCTTCTTCTAAGTTATAATCGGAAGGTGCATCCTCACTCATCATATTTGAAAGCTCTACGAGTTCATCTTCTAAGACTAATGTTTCTAAACCGTTAGACTCTAAAACAATGTTCTCAGAATAAACTCGTTCCTCAAAACTATCATCGGCTTCGTAAAAAGGAAGTACTACATCGTCTAAAACGTGGGTATCTCTAGTCAAATCTTCGTCCTTTTGAATAGGTGAATAATTATTAAAATTATTTTAATTTGAACTAGAAATATTATCATTGTAAAGCTCAATTGGAGTAACAAATTCCTGATCACTATGCCTACTTATTTCAAATTCTTCATCAACACTATCCTCATCATAATCATCATTATAATAACATGAAAATGGTTGAACCTCATCTAAACAAGTAGTGTTACCAATTCTATCCTTGTCATCTTGATTATGCAAATAACTATCTTCATTTTCAAGGGTACTATTGGAAACACTATATTGGAAATTAAGATTATTTTGAGCCAACTTTTCTACAATCCTATTTGTACTCTCAGTATATTGCTTAAGAGTTTCTTCTAAAGACATCTTTGTTGACTGCTCGTCTGGAAGAATGTTACAGGTTTTCTTCACAAATAAGGTATAACTCTTGAGAGCCTCTTCTAGAGAAATAGAGGGATTGTTTTGCTCGTATGACTGGTGGGTGTGCGAATAGTAATTGGGCTCACTCTGGTATGAACCATAACCTCCAAAAGTTTGATGTTCCCAACCACTATTCACACTATGGTCAAAGTAATGTCCATTTTGAAAATCAGACGGATATTTGTTGTATCGGCTATTGTAATACCAGTTCGACATTCTATTGCAGGGGTGTGAGTTGTCACACAAAATAAAACCCACCGACTGGGATTCGTGGGTGGATAGAGTCTTACCTCCCGTACTAGACGGGCGATGAACCGTTGAAGTCGACTCGGGCCACCGACTCCTATGTCAGTGTACGAACCCGAGGGGCCGAGACAGTATCGTAATTGTCGTCCTTCCCTGCAAACAGTTTATATTTAATTTCAACCCTTCCTTAGGGTTTTAAAAATAATGTCCAGTCCAAAAAAATAAAGTCCAAAAAGTGTCCAAAAAGAAAAAGAAAAATTACAAAAATAAAACCCTATTTACAGTTTCTAAAAATAAAACAAAATAACTATATACAAAATCTTCTTCTTCACTCCTTTCACTCCTTTCAGATTCCTCTTTTCTTTCCTTCTTTGGAGATACTTTCCTTTTATAGCACTTTTTATTTCCTTGTAGCTTCGATTCAAATATGAAAAGAATCGAAAAATACCAAAGGCGTAAAAGAGAACAAAAAATAAAATAAAATAGAAATAACTCTAAAACCTAAAACCTAAATACAAGTCCGCGTCGGCGGCGCCAAAAATTGATGTGATTTTGAAGTTGTTGTAAAGTGGTAAGAAAGATGTCGTTCACTCAGACTTGTGAAGATTCAATTTTAGGTTCAAACTCAATAGAAAACTTACAAAGTTGTTATCAAGATTATAAAAAGCACCGAGACTCAGGATTCCACCATTGACCAATTAAGTGATTCAATCTAATCAGTATTCATGCAATTCTTTGCGTTTGAAGTGATTCTAATTTATTGCCTCAAGTAGATTTTCGAAGTAACAATTGTAAACACTAAGCATGAAACATCAAAAGTCTTAAACTAAGCATGCTCCATCAAAACGAATCACAATCATTCAATAAAAATTTGTTTCCAATATTAGTTCCATGCAAATAATCATAAAAGAAATTGCAAAAATTAATTAAAATAGAAATATACCACTTTTCATGGAACAATGGCTTCCTCCGTCGCCTCGGCTAAGGGGTTTAGCTCCTCATGTTATTCACGTGCTCAAAGTAGGTGTTCATAGCTCAAAAGTGTGAAAAACAAGAGAAAACTACTAAAGCAGCGACTTTGTAACAGATATAATTGTTACAGAAGTCATCTTACAGAGAAACCTTTAACAGAACTGTTGCGAACACTATCAATTGTTACAAGAATTGTGACAAAAAGGTATGGAATTTGAAACTAAAGGTCACGGTTTCTGCGACTTTCTTTTAGTGCTGTTTTCTGTTCTTCTTCCTCCTCTCGCCTGTGAGTTGTGAAATCGTCTCTGCAACTCCTCTGCACCTCTCTGCTAGTACCCCTAGGTCTTGACTCCCCTTGTGCGACCCTACTCTAGTATTTATATACACATAGGGTAATTAAATCCCGAGAAATCTTCCTCTTTCTTTTATCTCAAGTTTCGGTTTTTTTCCCTGCCGAGCTTCGCTACGCGGTTCTATGAGTTGTAAATTCTCTTCAAAATATAGAAACAAATCCCCAGGAAAGATATCATGTAACAAACCCCACGTAATTACCAAAAATACAACCAACACCCGACAATGATCTTCCCTGTCAAACCACATATTCTTCTCTTCTAATCCTTGTTTACGTGTCTCTGTTGCTCCAAATAATATATCTGATTGATTCAAATCATTGGAGAATATATTCCCTCCAATCCAGTGAAACTCCCCTTCTCTGTTTTATCGTGATATACTTGGAAATATTCTTTTTTTACATGAATTATTCGATTACCAATCTTGTATTGATGTAGCCGTACGATACAAATCCAAATCCGAGAAGAACTCCAACAAAATCTCGCGCAAAATCTTCTCCAAAAAAAAACGCAGTAAACACCATTCTCCCCGTAAACTATCACCTCCCCTGTTTTACTTCAAGTCGAGTATCCGGCCAATTTCCATTCAATCCAATGACCATACCAGGCATGTTTAGTCAATCAGAGTTCATATGTACCAAACCCAGTGATTGAATCTGTCCAAAAGCTGCCCAAAAATCAAACCCTAAATATGTTCTTCTTTTCCCGCCTATTTCTAAATTTGAATTTGAGAAGATGACCTCCCCCTATCCAGAGTGGGGGTGCAAATAGCAGCTGCCTTGGGGTGTCCTGAGGGTGCCCCTTAGTAATTTGGGGTACCCTTTATCCATAGTGAGAATCCGAATAGTAGGTGTCCTCCGGGTGCAACTTTTCGAGCCGATTTTTCCAAAAATGTTTATTTCTCAAAAATATTTACAAATACACAAAACACCATAATAAGTACAAAAATGGGTACTAACAATATAGAAAGTCGAGATGAAAATAGACACATAAATGCGTCTATCAGTGGGTGGACAATCAACCAAGTTTCCGCACGACTTAGAATTGGTTAAACCACGATTTCCCACTTTCCCACTCTTTCACTCGAGCAACCGTCACACTTACTGGAAATCAATTTGTCTACATTCTAGCAATATAAATAAGTTTTTGAATTTCACGATTGACAACAACACAAGATTGGTCGGAAGGACAACATCCATCGTCTAATCAAGAATCATCGTGTGAGCAACAATCTCTCTCAATTGAGCAGACTTCTAACTTATTCGAACCCAGCAGTTCATTTGCAGAAACCTACAACACATTAAGAATCCTTGATCACCATTGATCTCACACATTTCTCAGCTTCCCTCCTATAGATCAACCCATCCTCTCTTATGACCGAATTGACTCTTGAACGGCCATTGTCTTGGTTTAGGCCGGAGTCCTTTAGATTGATCTCTCGAATCAAAGCACTCTGTGCAGTGCATCTGTTTGTAAAAGGTTAAAGCAATTTGCTCGAGAGTCTCCTCCGTACGGTCGTCTCTCCACTTTCTGAAAAAACCAGCAAATCGTTTTTCCCCATCAACAGATCGGCGACCACAGTGGGAGATTAATCTTTCGGTTGCAATCCAAATTTTCTCAAGATGGTCGATTATGAGGAGGTCTCAGAAACATTCAATTTCAATTTATTATCCCCCAATACCGGCGAATTCGTTCCAATTACTACTAAACTCGGCTGGCCTGGTCAAGCTCCCTTAGAAGCTATGAATGCTCAAAGCTCAACCACTATTGTTGATCTGATGAAAATCCTAAATGTAGTAACAAATCAAGCGTAAATTTTCAGGATACAGAATGAAGTGTTCGCCTTTTTGAAAGTTCTTACAGATCAGTTATCGAGGGAACCAACATATGATCGCTCTAAAAAGAATGCTGCTGATAATCCTTCCTATGTTATCACTAGTGTTGATTTCACTTCTAAGATCCATACCTCCACCAGTAACGACTAAAACAGAGTCTACACTCATTCTAAGCTTAGAAGGCTCCACCAATCTAGCTTGGACGTTCGTGAAAGCTCAGAACAATTCTCACAAACTCATAAAAAAGACACGTCCGTTTTAGCACGCTTCAATCAAGACTCTTACGATGAAAGGATAATGCCATTTTATAAATACCTTTTGGAGGATTTACATTCTCGGATCATAGCTGAAGCAACTGACCGATCGGCTGCTAATCTACTCAGCCAATCCGAGCCATTCCAGAATAAAGAAGTTTGCAAGGGTATAAGTAAAAACGGGTATTCTTCTAATCCGAAACTCAACATCCTTCCATGAACGTTGTTGCTGAAGGAAGTAAAAGGAAAACTGAGGCACAACGCCACAAACATGCTCCTTCAGTATCCCAGGCTCCTCCACAAAGGAAGGATAATTAAACCCGAAATGCACAAATATCGACTCAGCGTCAACAAAATGACCAGATAGACCCAGAATTCCCTCTGGCCATTGAAAAAGTGATCGAGTTGTTAGAAGTCTGGATCAAAAATGGTGCAATCAAATTGCCAATCGTTAGGAAAAAGCCGACTGAAGAAGAAATAGAGAATCCTCGTTATTGTCTCTTTCATAGGTTCGTCAAACATCCAACAAGCGACTGCAAGGTTTTGAAGCGCATCTTCAGAGGAAAAGGTCGAATCAGGAGAAC
The DNA here is from genome assembly GCA_023531295.1 of Papaver armeniacum. NCBI lineage: Eukaryota > Viridiplantae > Streptophyta > Magnoliopsida > Ranunculales > Papaveraceae > Papaver > Papaver armeniacum. The sequence continues at coordinate 196,387 of JAJJWW010009507.1, forward strand.
GTAACTTGGAGACCGAATGGGTGCACGGGGATCCTCTCTTAGTCAGGACTTTCTCTGTCTGAACAACCTGTCAAAGAAGCAGTTCAATCCTTGGTCGAACATATATGTGAATTGCTCTATCCGTCTAAGGCACAAAGGAAAGACATGTTCACAACACTGAATCACATTGTGTCAGGGAGACGACTGTCTATTTCTGGAAATACTCCATGGGCCTTCAACCACAGACAAGGAGATGCTCGACCATGGACTGCTTACCATAGTCGATCTCAAAGGAAACGAATTTGGAAGAACGTTGATTCGCCATCAACATAATTCCACTGAATAAATTTCAGAGCCGCAGGAATCACTCGAAAACAAGCTACTCATGTTCCCATCTCAATCAAGGATCATGAAGGAACGCTCAAAGATGCTTATGGCTATATTACTCTCAAGATGAAAATAGGCTCAACCTGGACAAAAGCTAAGTTTTTCATAGTCAAGGAAGATCCAGGATATTACATGATCCTCGGACGAACATGGATCCATGCTAAAAAGATGGCCACGGACAAAACGCCTTTGGTTTCACATCTCTTCAACGAAGAAGGTTCGATCCAGAGGATTTGGTGAGCACTCCATTGTCATGGCACTGGGAGGAATTTCTGATGAGGTTGAAACAACAACCTAAAGAAGGGGCATTGACATTTCTCAAAATATCCTGCGCTCAGGCAAGTCCCATTCCTCCTATGTCCATATCAAATATTCTCCTACATGCTCTCCTATCATGGGGACTCAATTCAGCTAACAACTTAGCCGTTGCAAGACGTCATGAATAGATATCTTCACCACAACTATATTTTACCAAGTGGTCGCACCTCTCCGAATTGAGCATCTCACTGGAATGTTCATTTTAGAGACGATATGCAATCATGACAAGGAATATCTTGGATGTACTTATGTTCCGCATTCAGGAATGTCCACCGCCGAATTATGGAAAAGTGCTGACGCCTGTACGAGCATGAAATCTCACACGTTGGGGGACTAATGAAGGAAAAGCCGAACATAAGATATTCAGGGCCAAGAAGATCATGCCTAAGACGTTCTCTTAAGGGATCTGATGCTTTGACCCTCAAGCATCTGAAGTTTGAAGCAGGATTTTCTTAATTTATTCGTGTTTTGATCAATCCCTCCAAAATATATGCAATACTTGCATTCGGTAATTGAATCTCTTTCAGCAATCAACATCAGTTTATTTAAATGAAAATCTTTATCAAACCAAAAGAAAATCCCTACAACTATCAATCGCCTACTTTTCCAAGGTTATTTGAAAATCAAAAACCGCTCATCTCTCGGTGCCTTATTCTTATAAGCCTTCAAATTATACTCCCAATCAAAGAGTACACCTGGCACCTCTAGATTCAGCACGAGTATTATTAACGACACACTGATTCAAAACCAAGACGATCAGCATAGCTGAACTACAATCGATAATTCTTCACTATCCCCATGAAAAGACTTCTGAAGCAGATGCAACGTCATTCATCCATGGATGGCACAAACTCCTTCAACATATATCTTTTTGTTAAGCAGATGAACACCTCTGGGATGCACTTGCGGACTTGATCTGGTTGAAAAGATCAATTCAGATCAATTTCAATAAATGTGTTCCACATAACAAGTCATGGCAACCTGATGTGATTCCATGAAACGTCATCAACGGAACCTCTCTATATCACAAACCTTGCACGACTAAGGAAATTCTTCTCCTCACCGATCACACCCAGAATGGAAATTGACGCTGCTATCTGTTGCAACAACATCGATTCCCTGACAAGGAACTTTACAGTAAAGGTTCGGGAGAATTTGGGTTGAACCCCAAGTACACCCTCATCTTAGGGATGCTCAACTCATCAATTAGTTCGTGAATGTAAAGGCTCACTAGATGTAGGAATAAAGACTATTTCGATAATCATGGTTCTAGCCTTTTCGGTCTCTGGAGCAACTCCGACCATAGTATCGGCATCATCAAGAATTTCTGGAGAAACTTCAATCGTGATCCAGCATCAACGACGGTCTCAGGAGCAATATCCTCATGACAGGGCTTCATCAACTAACCATTCTCTGAAGTGTTACACATGAAGAGGACTTCTGCAAGAACTAATGATTCATATCCAGATGTGTATACATGATAACATGTTCACATGAAAGTCTTCCCATAACTTGCACGACTGGCGGGCACAATCCAAAGTATTCTACAAGATGTTCTCATCTCCTCTACAAATGAGATACAACACACTTTGGGCCATGGGTTTACAAAAACGTACCAATGGGTGAGGAATGAGATAATAAATTATCAACGAAATATGTTCGTCTATGTCTCTTCTACAACGTTCCAAAAGGGCACGTCAATCAAACATACGAGCAGAAAGATATGGCTTCCACACTCATGTTTATGGAATCTGAAAATTTGCACGGGATTACAAGTTATGAATGTGCATGCGTCATTGACTTCCCTAGATATCTCCAAACTGAAGGATTCTTTTTGCATATGATTCCTCAGTCTCTTAGCTTCAAAATTTGGGGTCAAGCACCGAATTTTGACGTCGTATGAGATAGCTTCCAGAGCATACAACATGCAAGCAGCAATTCTTAGACGGGATTCATTACCTTCACAATCGATCGATGTCCACCAGGTCTTTCCACTAAGTCCTTCATCAAGGTACCACCAACTTAGACCACCTAGGTATTTACATCATGTTTTTCCTACCTGGGTCCTCTATCTAGGTCTTGCCAGAAGAAGGAAAAAACGAAAAGGAGATTTAACTAAATACCGGGGACTGACGATCCACTAATCATGACGATCAGTTTCACAGTCCAAGAGTCGTAACAGGCACCAAGATCGCCTATGCTAATCATTCATCATAAAACAAATGCTACAACCGAGACATACAACCATGGTCATTACATCATCCCCTCTTGAGAGCAACCTCAGTTATGGTACCGTGACCAGGGTTTCAGAATTAATGTTTCTACGTTTGACAAAAACAAAAAATGGTACTGCAAGCACCAGGCTCATGTATCAACCATGGGGTTGATATTGAAAATTAATCAATTGCATTGAAATCCTTCATCAAGCGTTCAAGACACAAGCAAATGGTCTAAAGACACAACAGTGGCGTTTTACAACTATCTCGTCTGAGACGATTTTACACTGTCCTGCACAAAGAAGTGAGATGGGAGAAATTGGTGAATAATATAGGTCTATATCATATACCATTCTCTTCTCATGGAAGTCCTCTACAACATATCCAAAATTCACAATAATTGGATGAACGAGCAAAAAGATGTGGTCGAAACATCAAACTACATGACAGCTGAAGTTTCTGAAGACTTCCTGGCAGTTTACTGTTTCATTGATTTCGACAACTAAACATTCTCAAAACTCAAAAAGCTTCTTTGACAAATCCAGGAAATTTCCTGGGCATCAAAAATTTTGGGTAGATCATCAAAAACGGACATCGTATGAAGATTCTACAGCATTTTCAATGAAGACCTAACTTCTGAATTTTCTGATGACGAATTATGACGAAATTCTTCATTCATCCACATCTGAATCAGGAGCTACACCATCAATGCAAGGCCGAACTTCATCTTCAGCTGATAGTCTCACTTGCAAGTCGGCGGTGCTTCTGCTGATGAGATATGAGCTTTTCATCTTCAGCTCTTTTCTTCTGTGATATTTCATCACGTTTCTGCTTTCCCCCCGCATCTGCTAAGACCAAGAAAGCATGTATCGTAGAATGAACCACTCTCAGATGATCAAGAGACATCCCATCTATCATCTTTCCAGCATCTCTAAAAGGTTGATTCACCTTGGCATGAACATATGCAGAAGTCTTCATCTTTGACTTGATATTTCTGAAGCGTTCCCCAGAAGAGCCAGAAGGGTGGTTGTAAATGGAAGTCACCATTATCTGAGGCGAAAGACATGGAGTCATGGATATACCAATAACAAACACGCAACAAAAATGGTAATATTCCAACTCTTACCTGTTTACAATTTCACTAACAGTAGTGAACTTAGACAAAAGTTTTAAAGACTTGCCCATTTCTTCAAACCTGCAAAGACGGGAAAAGTTCATTATTCAAAAATCATAAATTGATTTTCATAAAACCATGAACAACCCACGTAAATTTTTTACTGTGTCAACATCCACTGATTTTTCAAAAATTGGCCAGACGTTCATTCTACAATTGTGAAAACTCACATACAGACATTATTTCCCCATGTATAATTGTCTACTTTCAACAGTTGTTCAAAATCAAAACATTGATTTTACAAAGTGAAACTCACGTAAATTTGATATATTTTTGCTCCCTCGCGCGAGCATACGTCTTTGAAATAAGAGTATATTTTCAAAATTTTGTGAAAGCACACATCGAAAAATAAATTTTTTCATGAAAGCTCATAGACAAAATTTTTATTACTAACAAACGCACGTCTATTCAAAAAAACAAAAACTTTTCTCTCGTACGTGCATCCACCTTTGAAACGAGAGTTTATTTCATTTTGTGAAATCTCACATATTTAAAAAATATAATTTTGGTTCTCGTGAAAGCTCATAGACAAATTTTTTATCCTTAGACGCAAGTCTACTTAAAAAAAAATCTCTCTTATGCTAGGGATCATTGTTTGTTTCTTAAACTAACGAACGAACGGACGTCTGTTCCTAAAACAAGGATTTCCTTTTATGGGCCCGGGCCCATAAACGCTAAACCGGGACAAAAACTGGGCGTCCGACCGCCCCGAATCAGCAGTGCCTCATATCTCCGTGCTCACGGGATGACACTCTATCATACTGCCGGAGTCCTTATCTAGGCATTTGATTGTACATGACATAGTTGAAGCTAACTGGGTATTCTGGAAATGCCTTTGTACGACTAAGTTCAACTACTTATCCAGTTTACTGGAAAATCACCATCGAGTGCTTACTGAGGAACATGACTGTCCCTCACTAAGCAGGGGACTTAATGTTGATGGTGGATTTTCGACAAAGTCTAAAATCGTAAAATCAGGATACTGCATGTTTCTGGCCCGACTTCAGGAATGTATGTGACAATTCATATTTTATGATCCTTGAACCATTTCACGATCTATGACTGAGCGAGCTTCCTCCCAGAGCTATGATGAATATGTTTCTCGAAAGGCCTCTCAGCTGAGATTTCGATGCTTCACACATTTCATCATCACCTCTACATAGAATCAAAATGATTGGGCGTCTCCTAGACATATTGCATGCTAGTATAGAGCCTAACTCCTTCAGGACGTCACGTTGCTCGTTGTTCCTTGACTACGTAGAGAGACCGTGTATAGAATCTCTTAATGATTGGGAAGCTCCTAGACATATTGTATGCTAGTATAGAGCCTAACGCCTTCAGGACGTCACGCTATTCGTTGTTCCCTGACAATACACCCCCTCGTAACGAGATGCTTCAATTATCTCATATCTCAATTCTGAAAATAGGTTAATTCTAGCGTGTCATTCATCAATTGAATTCCTAGAAAATAATCTATTCTATCTCATTACTCTGTTTCATGGCTCATCCTCAACTGGATTCCATGGATTAGTAATAGATACTCAACACATTTTATTACTCCGTTTCATGAATTATTCTTAGCTGAATTTCATGAATTAGTAATAAATACTCAAATAATTTTTATTACTCCGTTTCTTGAATTATTCTCAGCTGAATTTCATGAATTAGTAATAAATATTCACTGATCGGGCATCTGGGCCACCACCAAGTAAGCCCCGAGAAAATGGTGCGATTGTACTTAGCAAATAAACGAGTACCCGAACGCACAAACGAGCATTCAAAAATATGGACGAACGAGGAAACCTAAGCAAAATAGCAGAGAAAATAATATTAATTAAATAATAAAAGAGGCGCCTAGGGGACCGGGCTCACCTGCTGGCTGGTCATGCCGTTGTGGCCGACCCCATGCCTCTCCCATTATTTTACCATTATTTTATTATTTTTCCTAATCTCATGAAAACTCCTTCATTTGAGCAAATTTCCTTGTTTGAGCGAAACTCCTAGTTTCTCCATATTTTCCTTCAAACGATGAAAAAATAGTGAAAAATAGAGAACGGTGTCACGGGACCGGGCCACCTAGCCAGCAGGCCATGCCCTGGCCGTGACCGGTCCCACACCTTATAATTCCTTATTTTCTCATATTATTATTTCTTCATCTCATGAAACTCCTTCGTTTGAGCAAAAACCCTAGTTTTTCAATATTTTCTCAAATTATGCTCAAACCATGAAAAAGCCAAAAAAGTCAAATGGTCACATGACCGACTAGGCTTCTCACGTCAAAAATTAAAATATTATTATTTTAATATTCTTAAAATATTGGTCGCACGAGCAAAGTTCTACTTGCTCATTCAAGCAAAATCGAGAGTTTCAGTCAAGATCAAAGTCTTCTGAAAATCCAAAATTTTGCTTAAACGCGCACCAAAAAAATACCAGAACTGAGACACGGACAGTATGGTGACACAGTCAGTCCACCTTGACCGACCAAGGTCGGCCCTTAGGCTTGCAAGGAGTCGGTCCCACACTCTTTCATAATTTTGACCTAATTAGCTCTCAACAGTTCATATTGGGTCCAAACTCTTTCCAACCAACTTGGAATTTGCTTAATCGACCACCAGATGGTCCCACGACCACCAAGGGCCGTTACATGACCCCTTGGCCGGTCCTCATCTCTCCATAATTAGGTTTTATCACCTAGCGCTCAGACGAGCACTATTTTAATAAATGATTAAACCATCATTTAATCTCGAGCACCTGGGCGCTACATGGTCGTCCATCATCCTATCTAGCTGGTCCCTCCTTCACTCAGTGATTGATTTTCAGTAAATCATCAATTGATCAGCAATCGATCAAAATTAGGGTTTCAAACTGAATGCTCTACAAATAATAATTTTGAGCAACACTAATAATTTTATGTTGATCCAGCAATCAACATCTTGGTTAATTATATAATATTCGGTCCAACTACCAATATTTTAATTAATATTTTATTTGGTCATGCTACCAATAATTCCTCAAATAAGTAATATTTGCTCAGACGAGGAATCTTGATTCAACTATCAATATTCAATAATTCATCAAATGAGCAATATTTGCTCAGCCGAGCAATATTTGCTCAGACGAGGAATACTGATTCAACTATCAATATTCAATAATTCATCAAACGAGCAATATTTGATTCAACCATCAATATTCAGTAATTTACCGAATGAGCAATGTTTGCTCAGATGTTCGAATATTGATTCAACTATCAATATTCAGTAATTTATCGAATGAGCAATATTTGCTAAGATGCTCGAATCTTGATTGAACTATCAATATTCAATAATTCATCAAATGAGCAATATTTGCTCAGCCGAACAATATTTGCTCAGACGAGGAATACTGATTCAACTATCAATATTCAATAATTCATCAAACGAGCAATATTTAATTCAACCATCAATATTCAGTAATTTACCGAATGAAAAATATTTGCTCAGATGTTCGAATATTGATTCAACTATCAATATTCAGTAATTTATCGAATGAGCAATATTTGCTAAGATGCTCGAATGTTGATTCAACTATCAATATTCAGTAATTCATCGAATGAGCAATATTTGCTCAAATGCTCGAATATCGATTAAACTATCAATATTCAACGATTCATCATACGAGCAATATTTGCTCAGACTATCAATATTCATTATGTTGATTCAATTATCAATATCATTCATTCGAGAACTACACGTCCCAGAATACATGTTCAGTTCATGAATCCTAGAGCATTCAGCAATCATGCTCGACTGAACAATACTTAGACTCATTGCCCAATCAAGTCAACGACTGACTAATCAAATACACGTCTGCTTTGCAGACTCCACGTTCGTGAGACATCAATCACGTCACATGGGGGATATTAATTAGGTTTTTGGTCTGGCGGCCTACGACACGTGTGTTCATCCACGATGAGAAATGTGAGTAAGTCGTGCATTCAGTTAAGGGAGTTAGCAAAGTAGTGGGTGGACAATCAACCAAGTTTCCGCACGACCTGGAGCTGGTTAAACCACGATTTTCCACTTTCCCACTCTTTCACTCGAGCAACCGTCACACTTACTGGAGATCAATGTGTCTACATTTTAGCAATATAAATAAGTTTCCGAATTTCACTATTGACAACAACACAAGATTGGTCGGACAGAAAACATCCATAGTCTAATCAAGAATCATCATGTGAGCAACAATCTCTCTCAATTGAGCAGAATTCAAACTTATTCGAACCCAGCAGTTCATTTGCACACACTTACAACACATTCACAATCCTTGATCACCATTGAACTCATACATTTCTCAGCTTCCCTCCTACAGATCGACCCATACTCTCGTATGACCGAATTGACTCTGGAACGACCATTGTCTTGGTTTAGGCCGGAGTCCTAAAGATTGATCTCTCGAACTCAAAGCACTCATGTGCAGTGCATCTGTTTGCAAAAGGTTAAATCAATTTGCTCGGTCGAGAGTGTCCTCCGTAAGGTCGTCTCACCACTTTCCTAAAAAAATAGCAAATCATTTTTCCCCATCAAAAATTTTATATCAGAAGAGAAGATTCTTAAGAATAAACAAACTAGGTGCTCGAGAGTCTCCTCCGTACGGTTTCAACAACCGTTAGTCAATCAAATCAATCGAAAACTAATAACACTGCAATTATCTAGTTTTCCACCAACGGTACTCGTAGAGCTTATTGATCCCACAGAAGTCTTTAAAAGAGCGGTCGTAACACATTTCACCTAATTAGGATACTTTCTTCTCCTAATAGACGGCTCCACCAGAAACAACAAGAAATGAAGTTTGCTTGGATCTTAGGATAGTTTGATAGAAAAGCAAACTTAGGTATTTATAGACCAAGGATGTTTGGACATTAAGAAATTTCCAAAACCGAAAATATTCTCAAGATTTGCAATGAATAGCAAACTTCGGTTTTCCTAACTCCAATAAATGTTTGTCCAATATTTATGAATCTCTCAATAGAAAATCTCCAATTAGTAAATGGACATTACTAATTTTTATTCTCTAGAGATATGCATTTAATTGCTGGTAATTAAAGCATATAAAACCAAAAACCTTAATTAAAAGATTCTTAATTTATCTCGGCACATGATCTCCTTGAGTACTAAGGAATATATTTGAACAATAAATGATAAGAGTTACTATACGTGTTCAAAGTATGTTGACATCTCTTCACTGTAAATCCTTATTCATATTTACATGGATTTACATTCTTGGAATCGGTTATACCACACTTCTAAACAAGTTTAGAATAGGTTGACATGTATTCCAAGATAACTATGTGATTGATCAAATATCAAATCACATACATGGGTTCAATCGGTCTTACCAATCACTAGGGTCGGTTATACCTTAATATGGAAATACTCATGATCGGTCACACAAGTTACCAGGACCGGTTACTAGGATAGGTTACCCTATTCCCATCGTATTGCTTGTGATCGGTCACACCAGTTACCAGGACCGGTTACCAATTACAAGGATCGATTACACAATATTGTGATCAGTCACACTAATTACTAGGATCGTTTGAACCAATTACTAGAATCGGTCACACCAATTATAAATACCGATCATACCATCTCATGGTGATTACTTAGGATCAGTTACACCAATTAATAAAAACTAGTCATACCAAATCATAAGTCAGGTATTGTGATTAATTATAACAGGATACATAACATAGTTACGATCGGTTCTACCATCTCACACATATCGGTCATCCAAAGATTTGCAATGAATAGACGAACCAATAAGCCTAATGATTTCCCTTTCGATTCATGAAACAAGTTAATGAATGTACTTCCTTTAAACGAATGTAAAACATTGTTTCCTATGATGAATCTTCACCACAACCCATTACATAATCCTAATAATATATACAAGATTATGTCGATGTCATATCTACGAAGTTCAAAAGATAGGCGTTATACTTCGTAATCTGATTCCTTAATACTATGATCATACAAATATGACCATGTCACATCACTAGAGCATTATACAATATGTATAGTATATACCCTAGTTAGCAATTCGCAATTCGGCAAACGTACGGGCGGCAAACGTACGAGTATTATTCGGATTTATAAAAATAAAATTCGGTCAAGAATTCGGTCAACGGTTCGTGAGTCGCCAGTAGTACGGAACGGCATACGTATGTGTATAATTCGATTTACTAATACGAGTTCGTTTTGAAAATTCGGCTCATATTAAATAAGAAGAAATATGATTTCAGTGGGGAAATGATATGATTTGTGGTGTAAAATTATTATATGAAATAATTGTAGATGGTGGATTTTCGACAAAGGCTAAAATCGTAAACCCATAATTATACGAACTTCTGATCCAGCAATCAGACGTGAGTATTGAGACACGGGTCTCTCATCAAATCTCTGACTGAGAATACTGGTCTCAAAGTACATGCAGATATGTAGTCTCTCGGTTGGACAACGGCATATCTCATGAATACTGGACACTTCAGTAATTATTTCTATATAGAATCACAAGATTTACGGCTCCTAGACAGCTTGCTCTGCTAGTATAGAGCAATAACGTCTTCAGGATACAAACAACAGTTTTCCCTGACTATATAAAGGATATGAAACTCCAGCAGGCTCATGTCAGAATAATGAATGCTCCTAGACAGCTTGCTCTGCTAGTATAGAGCCATCAGTTAATTATTCTTAAATTCTTGGATTCATCCACTGAATTTCTGAAAATATTCAAATATTTTCACAATAATTCGTTACTTCAATCTATGGTTCTTCCAAGCAGAATTCCATGGGTTAGTAATAAATATTCAACGCACGGGTGTCTGAGCTACCACCGAGTAAGCCCCGATTTAAATAGTGCAAGTGTACTCAACGACGATGTACTAACAGTCACCGCACGAATGAGTATTTCAAAATACGACGAAATGATAAACCTATGCAAATAGGAAGGAAAATAATAAATAATTAAATATTGACCAAGGCTCTGAGGATTGGGCTCACCGACCGGCCGGCCGTGCCGTGGCCAATCCTACGCTAGTTTTATATTTTATCATATTTTTTCATTATTTTCCTTGAGTTCATGAAAATCCTTTCAGTTGAACAAATATTCTTCGTTTTGAGGAAACTCCTCAGTTTCATGGTGTTTCCTTCACACTAAGAAAATAATATAAAATTAGGAAAAATATTGTGGGGCCGTGATTATTAGCCAACCGGCCATGTCTTGATCCCGGCGGGCCCCACACCCCATGGTTCCTCATTATTTTATTATTATTTCCCTAATCTCATGAAAACTCCTTAATCTCATGGTATTTTCATAAACCCTAGCCGGTCCCACACGTCCCTTTATTTTATTATTATTATTTTAAGGTTTCCTTGATCTCATGAAATTCCTTGATTTCATGATATTTCCTTCAAATTATGAAAATTCCTTCAAATCATGGAAAAATATATCAAAAATACATAAAATTAAGGAAAACTCCTAGGACCGGGCCCAAGCCGGTCCCACACACCCTTATTTTTATTATTTTAATATTATTTGCTTCCTTGATCCCATGGAAACTCCTTCCCTTCAAGGAAACTCCTTGATTTCAACAAATTCCCTAAATTCATGATATTTTCATAAATTCATGAAAAATAATATAAAATTAGGAAAGGCACCACACCATGGTCACTGGACGGCCGGCCATGCCTTGGCCTAAGCGGTCCCACGCCTCATCATTCCTTTATTTTATAATTATTTTCCTTCATCTCATGAAGTTTTCACGGTTTCAGCAAAAATCCCTGATTTCTTCATATTTTCTCAAATGATTGCTCAAACCACATCAGAAAATATCGAAATTCTCAGGACTAAGATCACATTTTGTATACATTGTCGAGAATTCAAGAAGATGACATCTTGCCTTTGATCAGCTATTAGTGCACCTATATGACTGGTCGTTAGATCTGGAATTTGACTCTAAAGTGCTGTCGAGATCGAACGAACACTTTGGTGACGTGAGCATGTTACCTTGACCGACCAAGGTTGGCTCTTTGGCTTGCAAGGAGCCGGTCCCTCGTATTTTCAAAATTTGACCTAATTTGCGCAATCGCTCCTATTGGGCCCAAACTCTCTCCAACCGTCCCTCTTGAATTCTTCCTAAGTTTTACTCTCGGGATGTTTTCACCTCCCGAACGAGCTTAAAACCTAAATATTCCCTCGCAAGGAGATAGGAAATTCTTTTCCGTACAGAATGGAGGGGCGGACCATCAAAATCTGAGTCCGTATGAGAATTCTACATCGATTCTAGTAAAGGGCGCTAATTAGGGTTTCAACCAATCTGGGGATTGCTCAAACGATCAATATTTTATCCCGTGACCACCCAGGGCCGGTTTCATGACCCCTTGGTCGGTCCCTCATCTCTTCATAATTAATTAGGTTTTATCACCTAAGGTTCAGACGAGTATTATCTTAATAAATGATTAAACCAGAATTTAATCATTCTTTCATCAAATCAACTGGTCTTCATGAGACCTTGATATTTGCTCACGTGAGCATCTAGGCGCTACATGGTCAGCCCAGAATCTCATGTGGCCGGTTCTCTTCACTCCATGGTTAATTTTCAATAAACCGTCAGTAAATCATTAATTGATTAAATTAGGGTTTTGAGTCCAAGTTAATGATTCCAGATTCAAACGCTAATAATTTTACGTTGATCCCGTGATCAACATTTTATTTATCATACTTGGTTCAATTGCCAGTATTCTGATTTAATATTTTATTTGGTCATGCTACCATAATTCATCAAACGAGCAATACTTGCTCAAACCAAAGAATATTGGTTCAACTATCAATATTCAACAATTCATCGAATGAGCAGTATTTGCTCACGTTAACTTATTCACACATCATATCTCTGTCTCAACAGACATGTTCAATTCATGAGTCTCGGAACATTTCCAAACCACGTTCGACTCAACAATACAAGGACTCATCGTCCCATGAGGTCATGAAGTCAACGGTGACTAACTAAATACACGTACGCTTGCGAGACTCCACAATCACACGAGACATCAATGTTACATGGGGGATATTAACTAGGGTTTTGGTCGGCGGTCTACGGCACGTGTGTTCATACACACGATGAAATGTGAGCAAGTCATGCAATCAGTTGAAGGAGTTAACAAAGTAGTGGATGGAAAATCAACCAAGTCTCATACGATGAGCAAGCTGGTTTCAAACACGATTTCCATTTCCCACTCTTTGATTCCATCAACTGTAACACTTCATGGGATCATGGTGTCTATAATTCTAGCAATATAAATAAGTCTCTGAATCATGATTGAAGATACAACGATTTCACATCTCACGGACAACATGAGATCAACAACTCATCAATTGAGCAATTACTCTCAACTGAACAATTTCAATCATTCAGAACTTATCATATTCAGAATTCTCAACACTCCTACAATCTTTGATTACTATTGATTCCACACATTTCTAAGATTCCCTCCTACAGATCGACCATCCTCTCTTGTGACCGAATTTACTCTAGAACGGCCATTGTCTTGGTTTAGGCCGGAGTATTACAGATTGATCTCTCGAATTCAAAGCACTCCCTTCTTACAGTGCATCTGTGTGAGGTTGAATATTTCGCTCGGTTCAAGGAGTCTCCTCCGTACGGTCGTCTCCTCAATTCCGTAAAAACCAGCAAATCGTTTTGCCCCATCTACAGATTGGCGACCACAGTGGGAGATCATTCTCTCGGTTGCAATTCACAATTTCATCAAAGATGGTCGATTATGGGGAGGTCTCAGAAACATCCAATCTCAATTTATTATCTCCTATTGGCGAATTTCTTCCAATTACTACTAAACTCGGCTGGCCTGGTCAAGCTCCCACAGAGGGTATGAACACTCAAAGCTCAACCACCAATGCTGATCTGATGAAAATCCTAAATGATATAGTAACAAATCAAGCGGAAATTGTTAAGATACAGAACGAGGTGTTCACCCTTTTGAAAGTTATTACAGATCATTTATCAAGGGAACCAACATATGATCGCTCTAAAAAGAATGCTGCTGGTAATCCTTCATATGTTACCAATGGTGTTGATTTCTCTTCTAAGATCCGTACCTCGAACAGCGACGACGAAGAAAAAGTCCACACCCATTCTAAGCGCAAAAGGCTCCACCATCTAGCTTGGACTTTCGTGAAAGCTCGGAACAATTCTCACGGATTCATAAAGAAGACCCGTCCATTTTGGCACGCTTCAATCAAGACTCTTACGATGAAGGTATAATGTCATTTTATAAATCCATATTGGAGGATTTACATTCTCGGATCGTAGCCGAAGCAACTGATCGATCGGCTTCTGCTCTACTCAGCAAATCCGAGCCATTCCAGAATAAAGAAGTTTGCAAGGGTATAAGGAAAAACGGGTATTCTTCCAATCCGAAACTCAACCTCCTTCCTTCCATGAACGTTGTTGCTGAAAGAAGTAAAAGGAAAACCGAGGCACATCAGCACAGGCATGCTTCTCCAGTATCCCAGGCTCTTCCACAAATCAAACCCGAAATGCACAAATGTCGACTCAGCGTCAGCAAAATGACCAGACAGATCCAGACTTCCCTCTTCCCATTGAAAAAGTGATCGAGTTGCTAGAAGGTTGGATCCAAGATGGTGCAATCAAATTTCCATACGTCAGGAAAAACCTACTGAAGAAGAAATGGAGAATCCTCGTTATTGTCGCTTTCATAGGTTCGTCAATCATCCAACAAGAGACTGCAAGGTTTTGAAGCGCATCTTCAAGGAAAAGGTAGAATCAGGAGAACTTAACCTGGGGACTGAAGGGGTGCACATGGATCCTCTCTCAGTCAGGACTTTCTCTCTCTGAATAACCTGTCAAAGAAGTGGTTCATGGTCGAACATATATGTGAAATGTTCTATCCGTCGAAGGCATAAAGGAAAGACATGTTCACAACACTGAATCACATCATGCCAGGGAGAAGACTGTCCATTTCCGGAAATACTCACTGGGTCTTCAGCCACAGATAAGGAGATGCACGACCGTGGACTGCTTACCAAAGTCGATCCCAAAGGAAACAAATTTGGAAGAACATTGATCCGCCATCAACATAATTCCACTGAAGACTCTTAGATCCGCAGGAATCACTCGAAAAGAAGCTACTCGTGTTCCATCTCAATCAAGAATCATGAAGGAACGCTCTGAGATGCCTATGGCTACATTTCTCTTAAGATGAAAATAGACAGCAGCCAAGCTTTCATAGTCAAGGAAGATCCGGGATATGACATGATCCTCGGACGAACATGGATTCATGCTGAAAAGATAGCTACTGACAAAACGCCTTTGTTTTCACATCTCTCCAACGAAGAAGGTTCGATCCAGGGGATTTGGTGAGCGCTTCGTCGTCATGGCACTGGGAGGAATTTCTAATGAGTTTGAAACAAGAACCTGAAGAAGATGCATTGGCATTTCTCAAAACATTCTGCACTCAGGCAAGTCTTATTCCTCCTATGTTCATATCATATATTCTCCTACATGCTCTCCTAGCATGGGGACTCAATTCCGCTAACAACTTAGCCGCTACAAGATGTCATGAATGGATATCTTCACCACAATAATATTTTACCAAGTGGTCGCACCTCTTCGAATCGAGCATCTCACTGGAATGTTCATTTTAGAGACGATATGCAATCATGACAAGGAATGTCTTGGATGTACTCCTGTTCCGCATTCAGGAATGTACACCACCGAATTATGGAAAAGTGTTGATGCCTGTACGAGCATGAATACTCACACGTTAGAGGACTGATGAAGGAAAAGT
This sequence comes from Papaver armeniacum, assembly GCA_023531295.1. Classification (NCBI taxonomy): domain Eukaryota; kingdom Viridiplantae; phylum Streptophyta; class Magnoliopsida; order Ranunculales; family Papaveraceae; genus Papaver; species Papaver armeniacum. The sequence continues at coordinate 212,325 of JAJJWW010009507.1, forward strand.
CGAACAGAAGATATTCAGGGCCAAGACGATCATGACTAAGAAGTTCTCTCAAGGGGTCTGATGCTTTGACCCTCAAGTATCTGAAGTTTGAAGCGGGATTTTCTTAATTTATTCGTGTTTTGATCAATCCCTCCAAAGCATATGCAATACTTGCATTCAGTAGTTCAATCTCTTTCAGCAATCAACATCAGTTTATTTAAATGAAAATCTTTATCAAACCAAAAGAAAATCCCTACGATTATCAATCGCCTACTTTTCCAAGGCCAACTGAAAATCAAAACCTCTCATCTCTGAGTGTTATATTCTTCAGAAGCCTTCAGATTGTACTCCCAATCAAAGAGTACACCTTCTATAATGACGCCTCAAGCATCAGCACAAATATCTCGACGATGACATACTGATTCACCATTGACACGATCAAAGTGAAACTGAACTACAATCGATGAGTCCTCCATGGCAAGACTTCTGAAGCGGATGCAACATCATTCATCCATCGATGGCACTAATTCCTTCAACATGCACTGGGGACTTGATCTTATTGGACAAGATTCAAGACATAGCAAGTCATTGCAACCTGATGCGATTCCATGAAATTTTGAGATGCCCAAGCCATAGGCTTGTGCTTTCATGCCCATGCCCAAGGATCAATTTGAGATTCCCAAGACTGTAGGTCTGTTCTTTCATGCCCATGCCCAAGATTCAATTTGACATGCCCAAGTTTAAATTTGACATGTCTAGGATCAATTTTGAGATGCCCGAGACCGTAGGCTTGTGCTTTCATGCCCATGCCCAAGATTCAATTTGAGATGCCTAGGATCAATTTTTAGATTCCCAATACCGTAGGCTTTTGCTTTCATGCCCATGCCCGAGATTCAATTTGACATGACTAGGATCAATTTTGAGATGCCCAAGACCGTAGGCTTGTGATTTCATGCCCATGCCCAAGATTCAATTTGAGATGCCTAGGATCAATTTTTAGATTCCCAAGACCATAGGCTTTTGCTTTCATGCCCATGCCCGAGATTCAATTTGACATGTCTAGGATCAATTTTTATATGCCAAGACCGTCGGCTTGTGCTTTCATGCCCATGCCCAAGATTTAATTTGACATGCCCAAGTTCATATTTGACATGTCTAGGATCAATTTTGAGATGCCCAAGACCGTAGGCTTGTGCTTTCAAGCCCATGCCCAAAATTAAATTTGAGATGCCTAGGATCAATTTTTAGATTCCCAAGACCGTAAGCTTTTGCTTTCATGCCCATGCCCGAGATTCAATTTGACATGCGAGGATCAATTTCGAGATGCCCAAGACCGTCGGCTTGTGCTTTCATACCCATGCCCAAGATTTAATTTAACATGCCCAAGTTTAAATTTGACATGTCTAGGATCAATTTTGAGATGCCCAAGACCGTAGGATTGTACTTTCATGCCCATGCCCGAGACTTAATTTGACATGCCCAAGTTTAAATTTGACATGTCTAGGATCAATTTTGAGATGCCCGAGACCGTAGGCTTGTGCTTTCATGCCCATGCCCAAGATTCAATTTGACATGCCCAAGTTTAAATTTTACATGTCTAGGATCAATTTTGAGATGCCCGGGACCGTAGGCTTGTGCTTTCATTCCCATGCCCAAGATTCAATTTGCATGCCCAAGTTTAAATTTCACATATCTAGGATCAATTTTGAGATTCCCAAGACCGTAGGCTTGTGCTTTCATGCCCATTCCCAAGATTCAATTTGAGATGCCTAGGATCAATTTTTAGATTCCCAGGACCGTAGGCTATAGCTTTCATGCCCATGCCCGAGATTCAATTTGACATGTCTAGGATCAATTTTGAGATGCCCAAGCCATAGGCTTGTGCTTTCATGCCCATGCCCAAGGATCAATTTGAGATTCCCAAGACTGTAGGTCTGTTCTTTCATGCCCATGCCCAAGATTCAATTTGACATGCCCAAGTTTAAATTTGACATGTCTAGGATCAATTTTGAGATCCCGAGACCGTAGGCTTGTGCTTTCATGCCCATGCCCAAGATTCAATTTGAGATGCCTAGGATCAATTTTTAGATTCCCAATACCGTAGGCTTTTGCTTTAATGCCCATGCCCGAGATTCAATTTGACATGACTAGGATCAATTTTGAGATGCCCAAGACCGTAGGCTTGTGATTTCATGCCCATGCCCAAGATTCAATTTGAGATGCCTAGGATCAATTTTTAGATTCCCAAGACCATAGGCTTTTGCTTTCATGCCCATGCCCGAGATTCAATTTGACATGTCTAGGATCAATTTTTATATGCCAAGACCGTAGGCTTGTGCTTTCATGCCCATGCCCAAGATTTAATTTGACATGCCCAAGTTCATATTTGACATGTCTAGGATCAATTTTGAGATGCCCAAGACCGTAGGCTTGTGCTTTCAAGCCCATGCCAAAAATTAAATTTGAGATGCCTAGGATCAATTTTTAGATTCCCAAGACCGTAAGCTTTTGCTTTCATGCCCATGCCCGAGATTCAATTTGACATGCGAGGATCAATTTCGAGATGCCCAAGACCGTGGGCTTGTGCTTTCATACCCATGCCCAAGATTTAATTTAACATGCCCAAGTTTAAATTTGACATGTCTAGGATCAATTTTGAGATGTCCGAGACCGTAGGCTTGTGCTTTCATGCCCATGCCCAAGATTCAATTTGAGATGTCTAGGATCACTTTTTAGATTCCCAAGACCGTAGGCTTTTGCTTTCATGCCCATGACCGAGATTCAATTTGACATGTCTATGATCAATTTTGAGATGCCCAAGACCGTAGGCTTGTGCTTTCATGCCCATGCCCTTGCCCAAGATTCAACTTGACATGTCTAGGATCCATGTTGAGATTCCCAAGACTGTAGGCTTGTGCTTTCATGCCCATGCCCAAGATTCAATTTGACATGCCTAAGTTTAATTTGACATGTCTACGATCAATTTTGAGATGCCCAAGACCGTAGGCTTGTGCTTTCATGCCCATGCCCAAGATTCAATTTGAGATGCCTAGGATCAATTTTTAGAGTTCCAAGACCGTAGGCATTTGCTTTCATGCCCATGCCCGAGATTCAATTTGACATGTCTAGGATCAATTATGAGATGCCCAAGACAGTAGGCTTGTGCTTTCATGCCCATACCCAAGATTTAATTTGACATGCCCATATTTAAATTTGACATGTCTAGGATCAATTTTGAGATGCCCAGGACCGTAGGCTTGTGCTTTCATGCCCATGCCCAAGATTCAATTTGAGATGCCTAGGATCAATTTTTAGATTCCCAAGACCGTAAGCTTTTGAATTCATACCCATGCCCGAGATTCAATTTGGGACCAATTTTGAGATGCCCAAGAACTTAGGCTTGTGCTTTTATGCCCATGCGCAAGATTCAATTTGAGATACCTAGGATCAATTTTTAGATTCCCAAGACCATAGGATTTTGCATTCATACCCATGCCCGAGATTCAATTTGGGACCAATTTTGAGATGCCCAAGACCGTAGGCTTGTGCTTTTATGCCCATGCCAAAGATTTAATTTGACATGCCCAAGTTTAAATTTAACATGTCTAGGATAAACTTTGAGATGTCCAAGACCGTAGGCTTGTGATTTCATGCCCATGCCCATGCCCAAGATTCAATTTGAGATGCCTATGATCAATTTTTAGATTCCCAAGACCGTAAGCTTTTGCTTTCATGCCCATGACCGAGATTCAATTTGACATGTCTAGGAAAATTTTGAGATGCCCAAGATCGTAGGCTTGTGCTATCATGCCCATGCCCAAGATTCAATTTGACATGCCCAAGTTTAAATTTTACATGTCTAGGATCAATTTTGAGATGCCCCAGACCGTAGGCTTGTGCTTTCATGCCCATGCTAGAGATTCAATTTGACATGCCCAAGTTTAAATTTGACATGTCTAGGATCAATTTTGAGATTCCCTAGACCGTAGGCTTGTGCTTTCATGCCCATGCCCAAGATTCAATTTGACATGCCCAAGTTTAAATTTGACATGTCTAGGATCAATTTTGGGATGCCCAAGACCATAGGCTTGTGCTTTCATGCCCATGCCGAAGATTCAATTTTAGATGCCTAGGATCAATTTTTAGATGCCCAAGACCGTAGGGATTAGCTTTCATGACCATTCCCAAGATTCAATTTGACATGCCTAGGATCAATTTTGAGATGCCGAAGTTTAAATTTGACATGCCGAAGTTTAAATTAGACATGTCTAGCATCAATTTTGAGATGCCCAAGACCGTAAGCTTGTGCTTTCATGCCCATGCCCAAGATTCAATTTGAGATACATAGGATCAATTTTGTGATTCCTAAGACTGTAGGCTTTTGCTTTCATGCCCATGCCCAAGATACAATTTGAGATGCCTAGGATCAATTTTTAGATTCCCAAGACCGTATGCTTTTGCTTTCATGCCCATGACCGAGATTCAATTTGACATGTCTAGGATCAATTTTGAGATGGCCAAGACCGTAGGCTCGTGCTATCATGCCCATGCCCAAGATTCAATTTGACATGCCCAAGTTTAAATTTGACATGTCTAGGATCAATTTTGAGATTCCCCAGACCGTGGGCTTGTGATTTCATGCCCATGCCAGAGATTCAATTTGACATGCCCAAGTTTAAATTTGACATGTCTAGGATCAATTTTGAGATTCCCTAGACCGTAGGCTTGTGCTTTCATGCCCATGCCCAAGATTCAATTTGACATGCCCAAGTTTAAATTTGACATGTCTAGGATCAATTTTGGGATGCCCAAGACCGTAGGCTTGTGCTTTCATGCCCATGCCGAAGATTCAATTTGAGATGCCTTGGATCAATTTTTAGATGCCCAAGACCGTAGGGATTAGATTTCATGCCCATGCCCAAGATTCAATTTGACATGCCTAGGATCAATTTTAGGATGCCGAAGTTTAAATTAGACATGTCTAGGATCAATTCTGAGATGCCCAAGACCGTAAGCTTGTGCTTTCATGCCCATGCCCAAGATTCAATTTGAGATGCCTAGGATCAATTTTGTGATTCCTAAGACCGTAGGTTTTTGCTTTCATGCCCATGCCCGAGATTTAATTTGGCATGTCTAGGATCAATTTTGAGATGCCCAAGACCGTAGGCTTGTGCTTTCATGCCCATGCCCAAGACTTAATTTGACATGCCCAAGTTTAAATTTCACATGTCTGTGATCAATTTTGAGATGCCCAAGACCGCAAGCTTGTGCTTTCATGCCCATGCCCAAGATTCAATTTGAGATGCCCTTGGGTCAATTTTTAGATGCCCAAGATTCAATTTGACATGCCTAGGATCAATTTTGAGATGCCCAAGGCCGTAGGCTTGTGCTTTCATGCCCATGCCCAAAATTCTATTTGACATGCCCAAGTTTAAATTTAATATCTCTATGATCAATTTTGATATGTCCAAGACCGTAGGCTTGTGCTTTCATGCCCATGCCCAAGATTCAATTTGAGATGTCTAGGATCAATTTTTAGATGCCCAAGACCATAGGCTTTTGCTTTCATGCCCAAGCCCAAGATTCAATTTGACATGCCTATGATCAATTTTGAGATGCCCAAGACCGTAGGCTTGTGCTTTCATGTAGATCCCAAGATTCAATTTGACATGCCCAAGTTTGAATTTGACATGTCTAGGATCAATTTTGTGATGCCCAAGACCGTAAGCTTGTGCTTTCATGCCCATGCCCAAGATTCAATTTGAGATGCCTAGGATCAATTTTGTGATTCCTAAGACCGTAGGCTTTTGCTTTCATGCCCATGCCCTAGATTTAATTTGGCATGTCTAGGATCAATTTTGATATGCCCAAGACTGTAGGCTTGTGCTTTCATGCCCATGCCCAAGACTTAATTTGACATGCCCAAGTTTAAATTTCACATGTCTAAGATCAATTTTGAGATGCCCAAGACCGCAAGCTTGTGATTTCATGCCCATGCCCAAGATTCAATTTGAGATCCCTTGTTATTCTTTTTTTTATTGTCATTAACTAGCGTACCCCACTCTTTTGTGTTTTTATCTTCAGCTGCCATACTAGTCGCATCCAAAACAGCATCACTTTGTGTTTCCTCATCATCTATTACAGTACCACGTTGTTTAACTTCCTCAAAATCATCTCTCAAACCTAAGCTTAGAGAATCATATTTGTTTTTGCAAACAAATTCTGAGGAAGCAATCAAAGCATCAGTTAAGGGTGTAAAAGAAAATTTGGTTGGGGAGTTCTTACCCTTAACTTGTTTCCAATCATCATTTGAAGAATCCTTGGACACGCCCTTATCTTCCATAGCCTTCTTGGAATCAGAAGTATGCTTGGATCCGGGCTTGCCATTATTTTGCACGTTACCTGCCAAACTTGAGTTTAGCTTGGCCACGGACATGCTAGCCTTTGGCCTGGTCACGGACTCTTCCAAATATTTAACCAAAGAAGAGTTTAAAGTGGACACGGAATTACTGGCCAAGTTTGTTTTGTTTCCTAAATCAACGTTTGGACTTTCCTTATTTTGAATCTCCTTGTTTTGTTCCGTATCAGGCATAGAACCTGACTTACCATCTTTACGAGCAGCATACTTGGACCTAGTTACGCCTTCCTTTGCACCAGAACTTGTTGCAAGATTAGCGTTCAGTTTTTCCCCAGCCATCTCACTTTTTCGAACAGCAATAGTAGCCTTAGCAGCAATGGCATTTTTGCACCTAATTAACTTCATCTATGATTCACGAAATTCCAATTCAGAAGTTGCAAGTTCTTTCTCCAATTGCTCATCATTCACCCTATTTACGTCTGCCTTGTATCGTAGTAATTTTATTAACTCTGAGAGGTTGTAAACTCATTGTTACTTACTTCAACACATTCAGGTGACAGGAATAATAGGAGCTTGTTTTCCCTTCTCCTTATATTTATCCATAGATGAAGAAGCCACCACTTCAAGAGGCTTTTTAACTTTCCATTCCTTTTTGTTTTTTTGAACCCCACCTATAGTTTCACTCAAATCACGTTTTTCCTCCATAACAGCACTCCTTAAAATCTTACGAGCTGCAAGACAACTCTCAAACTTATGCCCCATAATTTTACAATGAGTAAAAAACTTAATATTCTCAACATCTTGTATTTCCACATATTGCTAGAACTCCCTTCCATTAGCTTTAAGGCGAATTCTTTTGGGAATTACCTTAGCAAAATCCAAATCAATCAGCACAGCAGCATAGTTACCAACATCATGGTCCAAGGTTTTATGATCTATAGCAATCGGCTTACCAAGAATTCTTGCAATGGAAAGAAGGATTTTTTTAGTCCACAATTCAATGTATAAGCCAGGAAAACTCACCCAAACTGTAGCATGAGATGTATTTTGCCTCTCCGGATCAAAGTTTGGATAAAAATTCATACCCCTAAGTGTTTGTTGCTGAACTTTCCATGAATCACCATGCCAAACTCGTTCTTTATCCTCTACAGAAGTCAATTTGATGATGAAAAACACTTTAGTCATAGGAACCAGATTGCACCGTCCATGACCAAAACCCCATTGTTCTTCCAAACTTTTTTGAACATCATAAAGTTTTAAACCCTTAAAGTTCAGTCTTCCAATAAGAATAAACTGGAAAATATCACGCCCTTCTTGAGTGATTTCTATAGGTAAAACCAAAGCTGGTTCTTCAAGATACATGGACGCCTCAGGAAGAGATAATAAATCTGAATCACTTAACATATAGGGTTTTTTACCCTTAACCAACTCAGCATAAGATACTGTTTTGTTCCCATGATTATTCACGTTTGAATCAGAGTTTTCCCCCATCCTAAATCACCAAAGATGATCTAGGATGAAGGAAAAAACGTTGATGAAGGTTGAAAACCCTAAAGAAAAAAATCGCTTCTTTTTTGGAGAAAAAACCGCTCCTCTCAAAATCGCATAAAATGCTTTCTTGGATGGATACTAATATCATCTTGTATAAAAAATCGCATAAAAAATCGCTCCTCTCAAAATCGCATAAGGCCCCTTGTATTCATCTTCATAAATATCATCATATTCATAATCATCTTCATCAGAAGCATAATTACCACCAGGAACAAGCTTAATAGGAGATTGAGCTTTTTTCTTAGTTGACATTCTATCCATTAGCTCATGTTTTTCCTTCAAATAGTATCGTCTAAAGGATGATTTTCGAATAAAATTAGCACGCACAACATCATTCTGAATGTTGCTTGCCTCTTCAAGTTCCTACTTAGTCAAAATATTATTCATATCAAAAAAAAAAATTATATAAAGACAAAAATCTCTAGAATTCAATAGAGAAAAAAAGAAAAAAGAAGACAAAATGCCTAATTTTTCTTCACTTTCAATAACGCAAATGTACTTTAGCAAAAAAAAAAAAAAAATCAATAACGCAAATGTACTTTAGCAAACATTCCTCCCATAGAATGAGATTAAGTGTTTCCACCACCTTTAGCTTTCTTCTTTGGAGTCTTCATTCTTTTTGATTGATCTATAGTTTCCTTAACATACTCCTTTCGATAAGATAAATCCTTCAAGTACTTTTATTGAGTACCGAATTTTGTAATAGTACAAAATATCTCATGTTCTTCTTTTGTTAACTTTATAGAACTCACCTTGGGCTGTGCTTCCAAGCCCAAATTTTGGTCCGAGCACTCAGAGTCCGTGAATCTCTCAAATTCGTTTTCACAAACAGAATCCAAGTTAAATTGGTTTTCCGTGCCTTCCTTGGACTCATGTAAACACGCCTCATCTTGTAGCACACTTATTTGGTGATAAAATCACTCCAGGGCTATCCAGCTTTCTTGAATATGCCTGAGCAGCTCTCTCCACTCGCGCCATTTGCAGGTTTGCAAGGTCTTCTTCCATTTTTTGTGCTAATTCCAAAGTAGCTCGCTCCCCAGCAATTATTTCTTCACCTTGATCAACCTTGGCCTTGCACTCTGAAATCACTTTATCTAGCTCCAAGGCAATGGGATCTTCCTCACTTAAACCTACTAACTCACTCTCAGTGTGTTGTAATTCATCTGCTAGTATTGTAGAGGGCGTATTTTCTTCAGTAGGCTTGTGCTTTCATGCCCATGCCCAAGATTCAATTTAACATGCCCAAGTTTAAATTTGACATGTCTAGGATCAATTTGAGATGCCCAAGACTGTAGGCTTGTGCTTTCATGCCCATGCCCAAGATTCAATTTGAGATGCCTAGGATCAATTTTTAGATTCCCAAGACCGTAGGCTATTGCTTTAATGCACATGCCCGAGATTCAGTTTGACATGACTAGGATCAATTTTGAGATGCCCAAGATTCTAGGCTTGTGCTTTCATGTACATACCAAGATTTAATTTGACATGCCCAAGTTTAAATTTGACATGTCTAGGATCAATTTTGAGATGCCCAAGATCGTACGCTTGTGCTTTCATGCCCATGCCCAAGATTCAATTTGACATGCCTAGGATCAATTTTTCGATGCCCATGACCAAGATTCAATTTGACATGCCTAGGATCAATTTTGAGATGCCAAGACCGTAGGTTTGCATTTTCATTCCCATGCCCAAGATTCAATTTTACATGCCCAAGTTTAAATTTGACATGTCTAGGATCAATTTTGAGATGCCCAAGACCGTAGACTTGTGCTTTCATGCCCATGCCCAAGATTCAATTTGACATGCCTAGGATCAATTTTGAGATGCCCAAGACCGTAGGCTTCTGCTTTCATGCCCATGCCCAAGATTCAATTTGACATGCCCAAGTTTAAATTTGACATGTCTAGGATCAATTTTGAGGTGCCCAAGACCATAGGTTTGTTCTTTCATTCCTATGCCCAAGATTCAATTTGACATGCCCAAGTTTAAATTTGACATGTTTAGGATCAATTTTGAGATGCCCAAGACTGTATGCTTGTGCTTTCCTGCCCATGCCCAAGATTCAATTTGACATGCCTAGGATACTTTTTTGGGATTCCCAAGACCGTAGGCTTGTGTTCTCATGCCCATGCCCAAGATTCAAAGACATGACATCTTTGTTTTGATTGAAGATGTTCTTAGTAGAAACATCACTAAGTTCTTCCAAAACAAAGACATGACATATATGGTAAAGCGAAATGGTATTGCTCCAACTCATTTATTCTTTGTTGATGATATTATGATTTTTTGCAAGGGAAATATGAAAAGTCTGACAAATTTGGTGAAGTTGCTTGATGATTATCAACGTGCTTACGCCGCGTGTTTATAGAGAGAAGAGTAAAATATAATATGGTGGAGGTTTTCTTTAAATAGGCGCCAGTCCATTGCGGATTATTTAGGCATGGAAATTACTTATTTCCCTGATCGGTATTTGGGTATCAAGGTAATGCCTGGTGTGGTGAAATATGCTCATATCAGCAATGTGGTTGATAAACTTAAAGATCAGCTGTCGATTTTAAAAGGTAAAATGCTTTCCTTCCAAGATAGAGTGGTCCTTATTAAAATTGTGATTTCTAGCTATTCCATACACAACATGGCTTTGTATAAGTGGCCAGTTAAGTTCATCCAACAATGTGATCGTGTGATTCGTAATTTCCTTTGGTCGGGGGATTCAAATCTTTCGAGAGCTTTCGTGGTTGGATATGATAAAATCTGCAGCCCGGTGAAGGAGGGAGGTATTGGTCTCTCTAGTTTGAGGACTATGAACAAAGCTATGCTCATGAAACTCTGGTGGAGTATAAAAGCTTCTAGCAAGAAATGGGCTCGTTTCTTGGAGACAAAATACACTTACAGAGATGGTCGTGTTAAAGCTGGCGGTGTTAAATCATCGATCTTACGGAATTCGTTGGGTTCACCGGGATGTGGATCGTAATACAAAGTCTTTAATTGGTGATGGGAGGGCGACCTCTTTGTTTTATGATGTTTGGTACGGTACTAAATCCTTGGCTGAAGTTTTAAATCGCACCGACTTTGGATAAGAATGTAAAAGTATGTGATATTATTGTGCGGGGTGAGTGGCGATTGCGAGGAGTGCATTTGAATACCCTTGTTAGTCTTTGGCGTGATCTTTGGAGAAGCTACCAAATTTGCGTGTTGGTGTGACGGGAAAGTTTGGATCTTAGGACTTGAAAGGAGATTTTTCAGTCAAATCGGCTAGGGAGCTTATTAGGACTAAGTATCCTATTTTGGAGGAAGCAAAGCTGCTTTGGAAGAGGGTTGTTCATCCATCGCTTGCTGCTCGAATGGAAGTTCGTCCGTGGAGCTTGTGCAACGTTGGACAAGGTCCGTAGTAGATTCAAGATTGCATTGGCCTCTAAATGCGGTGTTTCTCAAAGCGCTAAGGAGTCTTTAGAGCATGTCTTTGTGGAGCTGTAGTTTCGCGAGGAGGGCTTGGAACTGGATGGAAGGTATTTTCGGTATCAAACCGCATTATAATTTGCTTATATCTAACAAAGAAGATGCTCAGCGTAGTGGTATTGTTAAAGATTTATGGCTGGTGGCCAACTTGGTGGTGCGATCGGAGCTGTGGTTTTCTAGGAATAAGAAAGTTTATGAGAAGAAAATGCCTTCTTTGGTCTTTCTTTCAAAAAGAGTCTTCAATCGGATGCATGAGTACTCGGTGCGAATGAAGAGCTATATGCATAACACGCTGGCAGATTTGAAGTTGCTTGATTTCTTTCGTGTTAGCCACAGGAAAGTGAAGCATGCGGTTCCTAAGGAGTGTTATTTCATGGCGCCAAATCATAACGAACTGCTGTTATGCACTCGATGGAGCCTCAAGGGGCAATCCAGGGGTGGCGGGAGCTGGTGTGGTGGCGTGGAATGCTAATTCGAAGTGGTAGGTGCTATGTGCATTGGTTTAGGCATTGCCTCAAACTATATGGCTGAGTTATATGGCATTCTTGTTGGGCTGGAGTGGGCTACACAATGGGGTTACAGGCAGGTGGTGATTCGCTCAGACTCAACTAGTGTGATTACAGCTTTGGAGAAAGATAATATTCACTGGTTTGCGCATCAAAGGTGGATGGATATTAAGGCGTTATATGACTCTATTCGGTTTGTTCACACCTTTCGTCAAGCAAACTTTGCAGCGGATGGCATGGCTAAGCGTGGCTGTTATTTAGAGGATGGAGGAGGGTTACATATTGTTGGACGCCCGGTTTTTTTACATTCTATAGAATTTCCAAATGTAACTTATTATCGTTTTAAATAGTCTTTTGAGTTTTTGGGGTTGTTGTGACCTCTTTTCTCAAAAGCTATCTCGTAAATAATTTTTTGATCAATATATTTTTGACTTATCAAACAAAAAAAAAGGCCAAGATTCAATTTGACATGCCCAAGTTCAAATTTGACATGTCTAAGATCAATTTTGAGATGCCCAAGACCGTAGGCTTGTGCTTTCATGCCCATGCCCAAGATTCAATTTGACAGACCCAAGTATAAATTTGACATGTCTAAGATCAATTTTGAGATGCCCAAGACCGTAGGCTTGTGCTTACATTCCCATGCCCAAGATTCAATTTGACATACCCAAGTTTAAATTTGACATGTCTAGGATCAATTTTAAGATTCCCAAGACCATAGGCTTTTCCATTCATGCACATGCCCAAGATTCAATTTGACATGCCTGGGATCAATTTTGAGATGCCCAAGACTGTAGGCTTGTGCTTTCATGCCCATGCCCAAGATTCAATTTGACATGCCTAGGATCAATTTTGAGATGCCCAAGACCTTAGGCTTGTGCTTTCATGCCCATGCCCAAGATTCAATTTGACATGTCTAGGATCAATTTTGAGATGCCCAAGACTTGGGTTGCACAAAACCGAACCATAACCATGAACCGAACCGAAACCGTGTCAATATAAACCGACCGAAGTGAAACCGAATCCAACGGTTTAGGTTTAGGTTGTCAGTTCCAGGAAACCGACATATACAGTTTCAGTTACGGTTTCTATCCAAAACCGTACCGAATAAACCGAGAAACCGAATAAACTAGATACTAGCCGTTGATTTATTAGGTTTAATCGTATCCATTAGATTTAGGTATATAAGTCATTCATTAGATTTGTTAGGTTTTATTTCTTCATTCACCATCGACCAAACTATCAGCAGCCTCTCTCCACATTTCTTCTTCTTCTTCACAGAATCACAGTTAGTCACCTCCGCCATCTCACCCATCATCAGATTCAGATCTACATACTTCTTCCTCTTCTTCTTCTATCTCTATAACAAAAAGGGTAAACTTATTCACTTAATCTCTTCTTGATTTTTTTTTATCAACTGCATGTTTAGGGATTTTACTGATTTTAGGATTTGTTTTTTTTTTCAAGGTTCACTGTTAAAGTTTCTCTTCATCTCTACAACAAAAAAGGTAAATCTCTGTTACCCAAATCTCTTGTCAATTTTTCGTTCATCGTTATTTTGATTCAACTGTATGTTTAGATATTTTGATATTACGGCTTCTTGATTTCAGGCTTCATTGGTAAGGTTTTTCTCCATCTGTAGAACAAAAGAAAGGTAGATCTCTGTTACTCAAATCTGGTTAATTTGATGTTACAAATCTGAAAATTAGGGTTTTGTGATACTAATTTAGGTTGACTTAAAAGTGAAAAGTGGATTATGGAAGAATTATTGGGTAAATCTAATGTTAAATCTATTCAATTGAATGAATAATTTTCTCTTATGTGATTTCCTTTGGTTCGGAGGCTTGATTGTATGAGATTTGTGTATTGTTAGTATGTGGCTTGATTTCCTTTGGTTCAATTTTATTTTTAAAATTGTGTACTGTTAGTATAAAATTTGTGTTGATATATGGCATAATATTACTGGGTTCTAACTAAAATCTGGAATATGAACTATACATATGTGTGGGTGACTAAAATTTTACATATTTGGGAATTAAAAAGGAAATGAAAAACATTTCCAACTGAGCTATATGGGGTATGTTCTTGCAAACATATTGTTCTTGATGTTATGTGGGATTCTCGATTATCTACAATATTGAATAATGAAATTATGTTGGCTGCATTTTGATATGTTGTTTGTTCCACTTATGTGAAGGTACTATTAAACTTTCCATGGAAAACGCAGCAACACCACTTGGTAGGCATCGTCAAAGTAGGGCTGCAATATGGGATCACTTTGTTAGGGAAGAGCCACCATCAAAACATGCTATGTGTCGGTACTGTAACACAAGATTACATGCTGATGTTGTGAAGAATGGGACTGCTGGTTTGATTGCCCATCTAAAGAGATGCAGAAGCTTCATAAGGAACAACCAGTTATGAACTTGTGGTGTTTGAAATTTTCTTTTGTAACTAGAGAGAAATTAGACTCTTCGCAATTTAGTTGTTTTTCTTTAAATGTGTGTTGGAAGAACATTTAATGCGTTTAAAATTCTGTAAAATGACAATTTTATGACAGGTTTAGATAAAGGTTGTCTGTCAGGTTTGTACAACTGACAGAAATAAAACTTGAATTTCAGATCAGTCGGTTAACCAAAAACCGACCAGTTTTATACCGAAACCGGAAGGCTCAAAACCGAATGAAACCGGATAGGCTAAATGGTTTCATCGGTTTCCAATATTGGAAAACCGAGTACTTCGGTTTCGGTTATTTTTTCGCCAAAAACCGTACCGAACCGAACCATGTGCAGCCCTACCCAAGACCATAGGCTTGTGCTTTCATGCCCATGCCCAAGTTTAAATTTGACATGTCTAGGATCAATTTTTAGATGCCCAAGACCTTAGGATTGTGCTTTCATTCCCATGCCCAAGATTCAATTTGACATGCCCAAGTTTAAATTTGACATGTCTAGGATCAATTTTGAGATGCCCAAAACCGTAGGATTGTGCTTTCATGATCATGCCCAAGATTTAATTTGACATGCCCAAGTTTAAATTTGACATGTCTAGGATCAAATTTGAGATGCCCAAGACTGTAGGCTTGTGTTTTCATGCCCATGCCCAAGATTCAATTTGAGATGCCTAGGATCAATTTTTAGATTCCCAAGACCGTAGGCTTTTGCTTTCATGCCCATGACCGAGATTCAATTTGACATGTCTAGGATCAATTTTGAGATGCCCAAAACCGTAGGCTTGTGCTTTCATGCCCATGCCCAAGATTCAATTTGACAGACCCAAGTATAAGCTTGTGCTTTCATGCTCATGCCCTAGATTCAATTTGAGATGCCTATGATCAATTTTAGATGCCCAAGACCGTACGCTTTTGCTTTCATGCCCATGCCCGAGATTCAATTTGACATGCCTAGGTTCAACTTTGAGATAACCAAGATCGTAAGCTTGTGCTTTGAGGCCCATGCCCTAGATTCAATTTGAGATGCCTATGATCAATTTTTAGATTCCCAAGATCGTAGGCTTTTGCTTTCATTGCCATGCCCGAGATTCAACTTGACATTTATAGGATCAATTTTGATATGCCCAAGACCGTAGGCTTTTGCTTTCATTCCCATGCCCAAGATTCAATTTGACATGCCCAATTTTAAATTTGACATGTCTAGGATCAATTTTGAGATGCCCAAGA
This sequence comes from Papaver armeniacum, assembly GCA_023531295.1. NCBI lineage: Eukaryota > Viridiplantae > Streptophyta > Magnoliopsida > Ranunculales > Papaveraceae > Papaver > Papaver armeniacum. The sequence goes on from JAJJWW010009507.1 coordinate 227,854, forward strand.
TCGTAAGCTTGTGCATTCATGCCCATGCCCAAGATTCAATTTGACATGCCTAGGATCAATTTTTTAGATTCCTAAGACCATAAGATTTTGCTTTCATGCCCATGCCTGAGATTCAATTTGACATGTTAGGATCAATTTTGAGATGCCCAAGACCGTAGGCTTGAGCTTTGATGCCCATGCCCAAGATTTAATTTGACATTCCCAAGTTTAAATTTGACATATCTGGGATCAATTTTGAGATGCCCAAGACCGTAGGCTTGTGCTTTCATTCCCATGTCCAAGATTTAATTTGACATGCCCAAGTTTTAAATTTGACATGTCTAGGATCAATTTTGAGATGCCTAGACCGTAGGCTTGTGCTTTCATGCCCATGCCCAATATTCAATTTGACATGCCCAAGTTTAAATTTGACATGTCTAGGATCAATTTTGAGATGCCCCCGACCGTAGGCTTGTGCTTTCATGCCCATGCACAAGATTCAATTTGACATGCCCAAGTATAAGTTTGACATGTCTAAGACCATATTTCAGATGCCCAAGACCGTAGGCTTGTGCTTTCATGCCCATGCCCAAGATTCAATTTGACATGTCCAAGTTTAAATTTGACGTGTCTAGGATCAATTTTGAGATACCCAAGACCGTGTGCTTTCATTCCCATGCCCAAGATTCAATTTGACATGCCCAAGATTCAATTTGAGATGCCTATGATCAATTTTTAGATTCCCAAGACCGTAGGCTTTTGCTTTCATGGCCATGACCACGATTCACTTTGACATGCCCAAGTTTGAAATTGACATGTCTAGGATCAATTTTGAGATGCCAAAGATCGTAGGCTTGTGATTTTATGCCCATTCCCAAGCTTCAATTTGACATGCCCAAGTTTAAATTTGACATGTCTAGGATCAATTTTGAGATGCCCAAGACCGTAGGATTGTGCTTTCATGCCCATGCCCTAGATTCAATTTGAGATGCCTATGATCAATTTTTAGATTCCCAAGACCGTAGGCTTTTGCTTTCATGGCCATGCCCGAGATTCAACTTGACATTTATAGGATCAATTTTGATATGCCCAAGACCGTAGGCTTTTGCTTTCATTCCCATGCCCAAGATTCAATTTGACATGCCCAAGTTTAAATTTGACATGTCTAAGATCAATTTTGAGTTGCCCAAGATCGTAAGCTTGTGCTTTCATGCCCATGCCCAAGATTCAATTTGACATGCCTAGGATCAATTTTTTAGATTCTTAAGACCATAGGCTTTTGCTTTCATGCCCATGCCTGAGATTCAATTTGACATGTTAGGATCAATTTTGAGATGCCCAAGACCGTAGGCTTGTGATTTGATGCCCATGCCCAAGATTTAATTTGACATTCCCAAGTTTAAATTTGACATGTCTAGGATCAATTTTGAGATGCTTAAGACCGTAGGCTTGTACTTTTATGCCCATGCCCTAGATTCAATTTGACATGCCCAAGTTTAAATATGACATATCTGGGATCAATTTTGAGATGCCCAAGACCGTAGGCTTGTTCTTTCATGACCATGCCCAAGATTCAATTAGAGATGCCTAGGATCAATTTTTAGATGCCCAAGACCGTAGGCTTTTGCTTTCATGCCCATGCCTGAGATTCAATTTGACATGCTGTTGATGGTGGGTTTTCATTTGAGGTTAAAATTATAAAAACCGGAAAAAATTATGCGCTGACATCTTGTAAAAGATAAAGCCATTTATAAGTGTTGGATACTCCCTCACTTAATTCACCAAGAATGGAGCATGTGGCAACAATCCCATTCTGTGAATACATGAAATTCCTCCATGTTGGAGCATGTAGCAACAATCCCTTCTGTGAATTTCATATCGACCTTGTATTTCAAGTACTCATTATCGGTGTGGCATGACGATCGAGTGTTACTCTTACGAGTAACACGAACCTCCAAGCACTATAATGAAACCATGTACGAAATACCCGTATGGCCGACTCTCGGTGTGTTATACTAGCCCGATTGAGCCCCTCTCGGTGTGTTATACTAGCCCGATTGAGCATCCGATCGACCGTATCGGTCCGGATATGATCTCGATCGCAGATCATCCAACTCCATAAGCATGATTGGATGACCCCGGATCAATTCCATCACCCCAAGCAGGTATGGAATACCCACGGCCGACCCCGCATGGTCGGTCATTGGCCTAGCTTGCCAAGAAACCGTTCATACCAAGCATTATGGACGGAAAACCCTAAATTAGGGTTTGCGGCATATTACATGTGTTGCAAAGCGAGTCTCAACCATCCATCTTCGCAGGTATAGATGGAGGGTGAAGATGTAGATTCATAGGGCCCGAGCATGTCAACACGATCACCGTGGGCCCGCCTACACACTTGACCAATCGGTCAAAACCAACCATGTTTGGTCGTGACAAAATTATCGCCCAAACAAGAGATGGCGCACGGCTTTGAAACCCAAAATTAGGGTTTTGAGCATCATGAGCGTCCATCTTTCTAAAAGCACGAATGGAGGGTCCCAGTTAGATTAAACAGTCCGGTCATACCAGCATGACCACTTGGGCCCATCTACCTCCTCATGTGTTCGGCCAAGGCATATCATGCCTGGTTAATCCAAAACGTGCGCCCAAACTAGCGTGGCCACGCCTCCCAAACCACAAACTGATCTCGACCGCTCAACTTCGCCGGACGATTTGGGTGGCTCGGATCACGTTTTAATGGGATATTCAGGTATAGGCGTGAACACCAGCCTACCATCTTCACGTCAAACCAATCGGCCAAGACCGACCAAGTTAGGTCGTCTTGGAACGCGCGCCGGAAAAGAGCATGGTGCGCGGCCTTTTGCGGCATCAAACTCCTATTGCAAAATCGATCTCAACCACTCCTCTTTGCCGGTCAAATTGAGTGGCCTAGATCGCACCTTCATGGGACAGTGAGACATGGACGTGTACATCGGCATGCTATCTACATGCACGCCCGGTCGGTCCTCTCCGAAATCCTTCCCATGCTTGGTTTCGACCAAGATGAAGAGTGATGCTTGCGTGCCTCTTCAAAACCCTAATTTCATTAACGGTCGCAGATGAGTGTCTCAAAGATCATCTCATCCGTCTAACTTCACCAGCCTGGTTATACAACCCTGGTCAGGAGTTAATTGGCCAGTGAGGCGTCATTACCCATCACTTTACCACACCATGACGTAGTACTCGCAGCATAAAATACACACGATACTTTACAAGTATCGACTTCTGAATAACGCAGTTATTCAATTCAAAGATTACATGCTATCTTTCGTGGATCCACAATCCACACATTCCGACATCAATCATGTCACAAATTGGGGGATACATGCGGGGTATTGGTGCGGCGGTTTACGGCGTGCGGCGTGCAACGCGCCATCACAAGAACGTGTTAGGAAGTCATGGACGGTTAGAGATGAACAGGAGAAGTGGGCAAGGCTGGTCGTGTATCACCAACGCACAACTCCACTACTCCATCACTCCACTTCCTCCACTTCCCACGAGAGACGTGAATAAGACTCAATGACTTGTATAAATAGGTTCTCCGCCCTATTTCCAAACAACAAGAGAGGAAAACGGAGAAAAACAGAGAAAAACAACAAGAGAACGCCCAGAGCCTGCTTACACCAACCGCAAGCTTGTTCACTTTCCTGGTGCAAGTCATAAGCAAGTCTACACCTTCACATTCTCAACACCTTCTTCGCTTCCCTCCCTAAGATCAACCCCATCTCCTTCACTTTGTGACCGAAACAAGTCTGGAACGGCCATTTCTTGGTTTAGGCCGGACTTGCACAGATTGATCTCTCGAATCTACAAGCACTCACCGCGCAGTGCATTTGTTTAAGGTTTAAATTCATTCCTCATCCACACCCCAAATTACCAAATTCTGCAGGAGTAGTTTTCACCCATAAACAATTGGCGACCACAGTGGGAGGTTAATCTCTCGGTTGTAAAGTCAATTTCTTCCAAATCCGATTCAATTTTATCAATTTTAAAAAGGGTAGATCTTAGAATCAATTCAATCAACAATTCATTTCAAGATGGTGGAATTAAGGTCTGGATCAGCAATCAATTCTGATGGGGCTAGTGTGGGTAACAATCCTGGTGTCGAAGTACCTGTCAGTGGAGCTACCGTAGCCAACACATCTCGAGGAGCCATTACCTCTATCACCAACACTAGCGGAGCAGGAGACACCCGTGTAGGTGTAACGCCTCCCATCACCAGAGCCAGAGCAGCCGCAAATCCCGGCATCTCCTTAAGTGTAACGCCTCCAGTGGTCACCAGAGCAACAACTTTCACTCCCTCATCAGGACGAGGAGCCGGAGGCACAAGAGGAGGACCACCGTCTATTACCATTGCAGACTTGATGGAGAAACAGGAAGTTCTTGCTAAGACTCAAACAGATATGGCCGCAACTCAGAAGGAGGTACTCACTTTCCTCAAGACCTTGGTGAACGATTGCCGCAAGATTCACGTCAATCTTTGGAGCCAACAAGAAATGCCTTCAATTCACCCGGAGCAGGCATTTCCACTCGGACCCACATGAATGAAGAAGCTCGTGTTGCTCCTGAATGTTCAAGAGAAAGGGACCAGACACCCAACTTCATCACACGTGAGGATCTAGAACGACTCCTTCAAAGCCGAGGTAAAGGAAATCTGACGGATGCACACCAACACCAACCTCCATACCCTCAAGATATGCAACGAATCCCTCTTCCAAGAGTTTATACCTCTCCCCAGTTCTCCTCTACGACCAGCACTTGGTAATGCTTGTGAACATGTCTCTCTATTCTTGGAATCCTTGGGGGAACATGAATACAATCATGTTCTGCGCCCGAAAGAATTCTCGAAATCACTTACGGGAGGCGTACACCGGTACAACAACATCGCGCCTAACAAAGATATCCAACTGGAGCGAGATGGTCGGTGCTTTCTACGAGAAAGTATTTCTTCGTGTCTGAACAAATCACCTTTTCAGATCTAGGAAGAATTCTTCAGCGGAACAACGAGCATCCTAACGACTTCGTCAAAAGGTTCAGAACTCAAGCGCTGGATTGTCATGACCCGAACGTCACCGAACAACAATTGGTGGAGTTGTGCATCAATGGGATGATAACCATATACCGCGCTCTGTTAGAGAATCTGGGCTTTCAAACGTTCTCTGAAATCCATGAAGCTGCCAAGCATTCGGCCAACAAGCGCACCGACATTGCTAGAAAGAACCGTGAGTCGTTCGAAGTGAAGATTCACGTGAAAGTCGAGGGAGCGGGCGCCTCACGAACAAGCAATACAACACCGGTCCTTCGTGAGTGTAGTGGGCGGAGGAGAGAAAAGGAAAGCTCCGGTGACGGAACAACAAACCAAGCGGACATCCCCGGCACACAAGACTTCGTCTCGAAAAGGAGCAGACAAAACTCCTGCACAAAACACTAAAGACACGGGTTTTCCTTTTCCCATGAATGAAGTGATAGAGCTCTTGGAAGCGTGGATCCAAGACGACGTCGTAAAGCTGCCCCCTATCAGACGTCCTCCAACCGAGGAAGAAATGGCAGATCCCAGATATTGTTGCTACCACAGGTTCATCCATCATCCAACCAAAGATTGCAACAGGTTGAAACAAATATTCAGGGAAAAGGTAGAGACAGGGGGAACTCCGGCTTGGAAACGAAGGTGTTAATGGAGACCCTCTACCTATCAGAACCGCATGATTTTGGGGATTCCGTTCGCAAGACCGTACAATCTATGATGGAGCACATATGTGAAATCTTGTACTTCTCCAAAAGACAGCGTCAAGACATATTTGCGGCCCTCAACCACGTTGTGTCAGGTAGGCGTTTGTATCCAGTGTGAGTCCGGGAACCCTAGTCTTTCCCGAAGGACGTGAGCAATGGAAACCGGGGACTCCTAAGCGTCACTTGTTTGAGAGACGTTGAGTTCGATAACGCGTTGATTGATACGGCTTCCGAATTTAACATCATTACCGTCAAGACCTTGAGAGCGGCAAAGATTTCGAAGCAGGAAGCTACTCGTCACCCGATTGTGGTTAAAGATTCAGCAGGAGAGCCCGAGAGATGCATATGGATACATCGATCTTGAAGTCAAATTGGGTGATGCCTCGACGCAAGCAAAGTTCTACATAGTCAAATATCATCCCAACTACGACATGATCCTAGGACGTTCTTGGATGCATGACAACAAAGCAATACTAGGAGTCTTTCCTCTGCCGGTTTCGATACCTGAAAGAATCTCCAACACGCCTTCCGGACCTCCTGATGGCTGTCTATTGCCGCACCAGCAACTTACCAATGTGACGCAACTTCCCGGAGAGAGCCTGTCAGCATACATTGAAAAGTTCCGATCTCAAGTAAGTCTCGCCACGCAACCTTCTTTACAACCTACCGCCCCTCGTTCTGACAAGTCCTGGGGACTGACTCCAACCAACGAACCAACCCCGACTAAGATATGTGAATGGGAAGCCGGCCCTTTCAAACGTTTTATCAAAAGTGTAGAGGCTGTCTTGGTCAAAGACGATAAGACGAAGGTCCAAGTATTTGCACGTTCAAACCCGTTTGGGATTGGAGATTTGGTGACGAAGACGGCTACATTCAAAGTTGGGAGCATGACGGTGAAAATGACCACTCCACCTGACTCACCCACCGAAAGAGAAGATGAACCGTGCACAGTAGCGAGATGTTATCCTAGGCGGCTACCGCAAGCTCATCAACGCCGATAAACTAGAAGGCATAACAATTCACTCAAAATGGCTCAAACCCTACCGAACTTAAGACGATTTGTCTTGCCACTTTCCAAGCATCCTCTACCCTTTGAAAATCTTTGTGCTATTTTTTCCAGCGTGTTTCCTTTTACAATTTCATGTCATATTTGTAATTCTCCCGGAAAATGATTGCAATACTTGCATTCATAGTTAGGGTTTCAATTTTCAATTTCCAATTTAGTTGAAACACTATTTCCATCTCGATAACCTCTTTACTCACACAAAGTCCCGAGTCGCCTAAATCAATCCCTTTGGAGCAAGAAAGGAAACCCTAAGGAAACATCTCACGGGAAGAAGGAAATAGAACATGTGCACAAAAGGAAAATGATTTGAGACATACGCCTCAAACAAAGTCGGGAAGATCTTGCATCGGGAACACAGTCCGTAAGTATTCCATTGTGGCATTACTTCTTTTATCACAAAGAATTACGAGTGAAGGCACACCCTTACGCCCGAGAAGATTCGGTTGCAGTCTTGGCAAAGGGTTATAAAAAAAAAAAAAACTTTATTCAAACAATCAAATGGAAGAAAAGCCTTGAACCCGGCCGCCACCGAGTACAAGGAAGATGTTCGAGCGTACAAAATATACTTGGAAAGAAGAAAAAAAGAAAAGAGGTTTTAGTCGCCAAGAGGGTCGACCTCGCCTGCACCGCCGTTGGGTTCTTCTCCATCACCGTTGATGCTCCCCTCTCCGGATCTTCCTCTCGACACGCATCGGGCATCTCCGCAAAGACATCGCGCTCCATCCCAACATCATCAACGGGAGTATAAAAAGGCACATCAATATTAGGGGCCACGCAGATTGCTTTCAAATGTTCAGGTTCGTTTGTATCGGAATCAAGAATTATCACGCCGTCCTGGACCGGGTAATCACACTTGCCTTCATTCGGAGGTCGTTCATGCTCAACTCTCCGCCTCTTCAACCTCGCCGCAAATCTCTCTCGCCCTTGCGCTTACTAGTGTCTGAAGCGTTTCCTCGCGCCTCCACCGCTCCTCCATGTTAATCGCAGCTGAAAGTGCACAGATACGTCCTCTTGCAATACGAAGGTGTGAAATAGACATACCATGTATAGCACAGCCGACTTCGCGAAGCGAAAGATCGATCTTAGCCATTACATCTTCGTGTGCACGGTTTTCGGTCTTGTCAACTTCGAAACTTCTTTACGGGGGAAGCAACAGAGAATGATCGTCGGCCCGCTTCCATGATAAACTGCAAAGGAGGGGAGGTTATGAGCGCACAAAAAAATAATCAAAAATCAAATCAATCGATCAGTCAATCAGAAGATCAGAGCAATACCTGAGATGTAGAATAAACGACCGCGAGAGATGATTCTTTATAATCTCACAAGTCGACAGAATCCCAGGAGGAAAAGAAGTCTTTACTTGCCACCTATGAAGGCTGCTAATTCGGGATAACAATCAACGAGGCTTATCAGATATACCCGAGGGAAGACGTGTATGATAAAAGAAGTACACATGAAGAAGGGACCGATCTCAGATATATGCAAGAGGAACCAAAGCGACTCACCAGACCAAGTCTTGTTTCCTTCGCATCCTTAATCAAAACCAACCAGTTCAGTGGCAACGCCCTGACGATGTGAAACTATCCCAGTAAATATGTATTCACTTTAGCTTGGTCATTTCAGTATATAAATATGCCACCATCTCATGACTACCCCACAATAGTGTAACCATTATGTGCTAGGCAAGGGACTTAATGTTGATGGTGGGTTTTCATTTGAGGTTAAAATTGTAAAAACCGGAAAAAATTATGCACTGACATCTTGTAAAAGATAAAGCCATTTATAAGTGTTGGATACTCCCTCACTTAATTCACCAAGAATGGAGCATGTGGCAACAATCTCATTCTGTGAATACATGAAATTCCTCAGGTTGGAGCATGTAGCAACAATCCCTTCTGTGAATTTCATATCGCCTTGTATTTCCAGTACTCATTATCGGTGTGGCATGACGATCGAGTGTTACTCTTAGAGTAACACGAATATCCAAGCACTATAATGAAAGCATGTACGAAATACCCGTACAGGTTGAAACTCTCGGTGTGTTATACTAGCCCGATTGAGCCCCTCTCGGTGTGTTATACTAGCCCGATTGAGCATCCGGACTGACTGTATCAGTCCGGATATGATTCGATCGCAGATCATCCAACTCCATAAGCATGATTGGATGACCCCGGATCAATTCCATCACCCCCAAACAGTATGGAATACCCACGGCCGACCCGCATGGTCGGTCATTGGCCTAGCTTGCCAAGAAACCGTTCATACCAAGCATTATGGACGGAAAACCCTAAATTAGGGTTTGCGGCATATTACATGTGTTGCAAAGTAGTCTCAACCATCCATCTTCGCAGGTATAGATGGAGGGTGAAGATGTAGATTCAAAGGGCCCAGACCATGTCAACACGATTACCGTGGGCCCGCCTACACACTTGACCAATCGGTCAAAACCAACCATGTTTGGTCGTGACAAAATTGTCGCCCAAGCAAGAGATGGCGCACGGCTTTGAAACCCAAAATTAGGGTTTTGAGCATCATGAGCGTCCATCTTCTCCAAGCACGAATGGAGGGTCCCAGATTAGATTAAACAGTCCGGTCATACCAAAGCATGACCCTTTGTGGGCCCATCTACCTCCTCATGTGTTCGGCCAAGGCATATCATGCCCGGTTAATCCAAAACGTGCGCCCAAACTAGCGTGGCCACGCCTCCCAAACCACAACCGATCTCGACCGCTCAACTTCGCGGACGATTTGGGTGGCTCGGATCACGTTTTAATGGGATATTCAGGTATAGGCGTGAACACCAGCCTACCATATTCACGTCAAACCAATCGGCCAAGACCGACCAAGTTAGGTCGTCTTGGAACGCGCGCGCCGGAAAAGAGCATGGTGCGCGGCCTTTTGCGGCATTAAACTCCTATTGCAAAATCGATCTCAACCACTCCTCTTTGCCGGTCAAATTGAGTGGCCTAGTTCGCACCTTCATGGGACAGTGAGACATGGACGTGTACACCGGCATGCTATCTACATGCACGCCCGGTCGGTCCTCTCCGAAATCCTTCCCATGCTTGGTTTCGACCAAGCTGAAGAGTGATGCTTGCGCGCCTCTTCAAAACCCTAATTTCATTAACGGTCGCAGATGAGTGTCTCAAATATCATCTCATCCGTCCAACTTCACCAGCCTGGTTATACAACCCTGGTCAGGAGTTAATTGGTCAGTGAGGCGTCATTACCCATCACTTTACCACACCATGATGCAACACCTGCATAAAATACATACGATACTTCACAAGTATCGACTTCCTGAATAACGCAGTTATTCAATTCAGCATTACATGCTATCTTTCGTGGATCCACAATCCACACATTCCAGACATCAATCATGTCACTGGCGGGGGATACATACTGGGGTATTGGTCTGGCAGTTTACAGCGTGCAGCGCGCAACGCGCCATCACAACAACGTGTTAGGAAGTCATGGACGGTTAGAGATGAACAAGAGAAGTGGGCAAGGCTGGTCGTGTATCACCAATGCACAACTCCACTACTCCATCACTCCACTTCCTCCACTTCCCACGATAGACGTGAATAAGACCCAATGACTTGTATAAATAGGTTCTCCGCCCTATTTCCAAACAACAAGAGAGGAAAACGGAGAAAAACAGAGGAAAACAACAAGAGAACGCCCAGAGCCTGCTTACACCAACCGCAAGCTTGTTCACTTTCCTGTTGCAAGTCATAAGCAAGTCTACACCTTCACATTCTCAACACCTTCTTCGCTTCCCTCCCTAAGATCAACCCCATCTCCTTCACTTTGTGACCGAAACAAGTTTGGAACGGCCATTTCTTGGTTTAGGCCGGACTTGCACAGATTGATCTCTCGAATCTACAATCACTCACCGCGCAGTGCATTTGTTTAAGGTTTAAATTCATTCCTCATCCACACCCCAAATTACCAAATTCTGCAGGAGTAGTTTTCACCCATAAACACATGCCTAGGATCAATTTTGAGATATTCAAGACCGTAGGCTTGTGCTTTCATGCCCATGTCCAAGATTTAATTTGACATGCCCAAGTTTAAATTTGACATGTCTAGGATCAATTTTGAGATGCCTAGACCATAGACTTGTGCTTTCATGCCCATGCCCAATATTCAATTTGACATGCCCAAGTTTAAATTTGACATGTCTAGGATCAATTTTGAGATGCCCAAGACCGTAGGCTTGTGCTTTCATGCCCATGCACAAGATTCAATTTGACATGCCCAAGTATAAGTTTGACATGTCTAGGACCATATTTCAGATGCCCAAGACCGTAGGCTTGTGCTTTCATGCCCATGCCCAAGATTCAATTTGACATGTCCAAGTTTAAATTTGACGTGTCTAGGATCAATTTTGAGATACCCAAGACCGTGTGCTTTCATGCCCATGCCCAAGATTCAATTTTACATGCCCAAGATTCAATTTGAGATGCCTATGATCAATTTTTAGATTCCCAAGACCGTAGGCTTTTGCTTTCATGGCCATGCCCGAGATTCAATTTGCCATTTTTTGGATCAATTTTGAGATGCCCAAGATCGTAGGCTTGTGCTTTCATTCCCATGCCCAAGATTCAATTTGACATGCCCAAGTTTAAATTTGACATGTCTAGGATCAATTTTGAGATGCCCAAGATCGTAAGCTTGTGCTTTCATGCCTATGCCCAAGATTCAATTTGACATGCCTAGGATCAATTTTTTAGATTCCTAAGACCATAGGCTTTTGCTTTCATGCCCATGCCCGAGATTCAATTTGACATGTTAGGATCAATTTTGAGATGCCCAAGATTGTAGGCTTGTGCTTTGATGCCCATGCCCAAGATTTAATTTGACATTCCCAAGTTTAAATTTGACATGTCTAGGATCAATTTTGAGATGCCCAAGACCGTAGGCTTGTACTTTCATGCCCATGCCCTAGATTCAATTTGACATGCCCAAGTTTAAATTTGACATATCTGGGATCAATTTTGAGATGCCCAAGACCGTAGGCTTGTGCTTTCATGCCCATGCCCAAGATTCAATTTGAGATGCCTAGGATCAATTTTTAGATGCCCAAGACCGTACGCTTTTGATTTCATGCCCATGCCCGAGATTCAAATTGACATGCCTAGGTTCAACTTTGAGATAACCAAGATCGTAAGCTTGTGCTTTCATGCCCATTCCCAAGATTCAATTTGATATGCCTAGGATCCATTTTTAGATTCCTAAGACCGTAGGCTTTTGCTTTCATGCCCATGCCCGAGATTCAATTTGACATGTTTAGGATCAATTTTGAGATGACCAAGACCGTAGGCTTGTGCTTTCATGCCCATGCACAAGATTCAATTTGACATGCCCAAGTTTAAATTTGACATGTCTAGGATCAATTTTGAGATGCCCAAGACCGTAGGCTTGTGCTTTCATGCCCATGCCCAAGATTCGGATTTGAATTTTTTGGAGGCGAATTTTTCTAGATGACAAAATGGCTAAGCGTGGATGTTTACTAGCTAATGAAGTGGGAATGCATTATGAAGGAAGACCATTTTTTTTTAAATTCAGTTGAATATCCAAATTTTTCTTATTATGTTTCCAATAGTTTACAAGTTTTTGGGGTTGTTGTGACCTCTTTTCTTGTAAACTATACTTTGTAAATTTTGTTATCTATTAATACAACTTTGACTTATCAAAGAAAAAAAAAAACCATGCCCAAGATTCAATTTGAGATTCCTATGATCAATTTTTAGATTCCCAAGACCATATGCTTTTGCTTTCATGCCCGTTCCCGAGATTAAATTTTACATGTCTAGGATCAATTTTGAGATGCCCAAGAACGTAGGCTTGTGCTTTCATGCCCATGCCCTAGATTCAATTTGAGATGCCTAGGATTAATTTTTAGATTCCTAAGACCGTAGGCTTTTTCTTTCATGCCCATGCCCGAGATTCAATTTGACATGTTTAGGATCAATTTTGAGATGCCCAAGACCGTAGGCTTGTGCTTTCATGCCCAAGCACAAGATTCAATTTGACATGCCCAAGTTTAAATTTGACATGTCTAGGATCAATTTTGAGATGCCCAAGATCGTAGGCTTGTGCTTTCATGCCCATGCCCAAGATTCGGGAGGCGAATTTTTTTGGAGGCGAATTTTTCTACAGACAAAATGGCTAAGCGTGGATGTTTACTAGCTAATGAAGTGGGAATGCATTATGAAGGAAGACCATTTTTTTTTAAACTCAGTTGAATATCCAAAAGTTTATTATTATCGTTTCCAGTAGTTTACAAGTTTTTGGGGTTGCTGTGACCTCTTTTCTTGAAAACTATACTTTGTAAATTTTGTTATCTATTAATACAACTTTGACTTATCAAAAAAAAAAAAAAAAAACCATGCCCAAGATTCAATTGAGATGCCTATGATTAATTTTTAGATTCCCAAGACCATATGCTTTTGTTTTCATGCCCGTGCCCGAGATTAAATTTGACATGTCTAGGATCAATTTTGAGATGCCCAAGAACGTAGGCTTGTGATTCCATGCCCATGCCCAAGATCCAATTTGACATGCCCAAGTTTAAATTTGACATGTCTAGGATCAATTTTGAGATGCCCAAGACCGTAGGCTTGTGCTTTCATGCCCATGCCCAAGATTCAATTTGAGATGCCTAGGATCAATTTTTAGATTCCTAAGACCGTAGGCTTTTTCTTTTATACCCATGCCCGAGATTCAATTTGACATGTTTAGGATCAATTTTGAGATGACCAAGACCGTAGGCTTGTGCTTTCATGCCCAAGCACAAGATTCAATTTGACATGCCCAAGTTTAAATTTGACATGTCTAGGATCAATTTTGAGATGCCCAAGATCGTAGGCTTGTGCTTTCATGCCCATGCCCAAGATTCGGGAGGCGAATTTTTCTACAGACAAAATGGCTAAGCGTGGATGTTTACTAGATAATGAAGTGGGAATGCATTATGAAGGAAGACCATTTTTTTTTAAACTCAGTTGAATATCCAAATGTTTTTTATTATCGTTTCCAGTAGTTTACAAGTTTTTGGGGTTGTTGTGACCTCTTTTCTTGAAAACTATACTTTGTAAATTTTGTTATCTATTAATACAACTTTGACTTATCAAAAAAAAAAAAAAACCATGCCCAAGATTCAATTTGAGATGCCTATGATCAATTTTTAGATGCCCAAGACCGTAGGCTTTTTCTTTCATGCCCATGCCCGAGATTCAATTTGACATGCCTAGGTTCAAATTTGAGATAACCAAGATCGTAAGCTTGTGCTTTCATGCCCATTCCCAAGATTCAATTTGAGATGCCTAGGATAAATTTTTTAGATTCCTAAGACCGTAGGCTTTTTCTTTCATGCCCATGCCCGAGATTCAATTTGACATGCCTAGGATCAATTTTGAGATGCCCAAGACCGTAGGCTTGTGCTTTGATGCCCATGCACAAGATTTAATTTGACATTCCCAAGTTTAAATTTGACATGTCTAGGATCAATTTTGAGATGCCCAAGATCGTAGGCATGTACTTTCATGCCCATGCCCTAGATTCAATTTGACATGCCCAAGTTTAAATTTGACATATCTGGGATCAATTTTGAGATGCCCAAGACCGTAGGCTTATGCTTTCATGCCCATGTCCAAGATTCAATTTGAGATGCCTAGGATCAATTTTTAGATGCCCAAGACCGTACGCTTTTGCTTTCATTCCCATGCCCGAGATTCAATTTGACATGCCTAGGTTCAACTTTGAGATGCCCAAGATCGTAGGCTTGTGCTTTCATGCCCATTCCCAAGATTCAATTTGAGATGCCTAGGATCAATTTTTAGATTCCTAAGACCGTAGGCTTTTTCTTTCATGCCCATGCCCGAGATTCAATTTGACATGTTTAGGATCAATTTTGAGATGCCCAAGACCGTAGGCTTGTGCTTTCATGCCCATGCACAAGATTCAATTTGACATGCCCAAGTTTAAATTTGACATGTCTAGGATCAATTTTGAGATGCCCAAGATCGTAGGCTTGTGCTTTCATGCCCATGCCCAAGATTCGGGAGGCGAATTTTTTTGGAGGCGAATTTTTCTACAGACAAAATGGCTAAGCGTGGATGTTTACTAGCTAATGAAGTGGGAATGCATTATGAAGGAAGACCATTTTTTTTAAATTCAGTTGAATATCCAAATGTTTTTTATTATCGTTTCCAGTAGTTTACAAGTTTTTGGGGTTGTTGTGACCTCTTTGCTTGAAAACTATACTTTGTAAATTTTGTTATCTATTAATACAACTTTGACTTATCAAAAAAAAAAAAAACCATGCCCAAGATTCAATTTGAGATGCCTAGGATCAATTTTTAGATTCCCAAGACCGTAGGCTTTTGCTTTCATGCCCATGCCCGAGATTCAATTTGACATGTCTAGGATCAATTTTGAGATGCCCAAGACCGTAGGCTTGTGCTTTCATGCCCATGCCCAAGATTCAATTTGACATGCCTAGGATCAATTTTTTAGATTCCTAAGACCATAGGCTTTTGCTTTCATGCCCATGCCCGAGATTCAATTTGACATGTTAGGATCAATTTTGAGATGCCCAAGACCGTAGGCTTGTGCTTTGATGCCCATGCCCAAGATTTAATTTGACATTCGCAAGTTTAAATTTGACATGTCTAGGATCAATTTTGAGATGCCCAAGACCGTAGGCTTGTGCTTTCATGCCCATGCCCTAGATTCAATTTGACATGCCCAAGTTTAAATTTGACATATCTAGGATCAATTTTGAGATGCCCAAGACCGTAGGCTTGTGCTTTCATGCCCATGCCCAAGATTCAATTTGAGATGCCTAGGATCAATTTTAGATGCCCAAGACCGTAGGCTTTTGCTTTCATTCCCATGCCCGAGATTCAATTTGACATGCCTAGGTTCAAATTTGAGATAACCAAGATCGTAAGCTTGTGCTTTCATGCCCATTCCCTAGATTCAATTTGAGATGCCTAGGATTAATTTTTAGATTCCTAAGACCGTAGGCTTTTTCTTTCATGCCCATGCCCGAGATTCAATTTGACATGTTTAGGATCAATTTTGAGATGACCAAGACCGTAGGCTTGTGCTTTCATGCCCATGCCAAGATTCAATTTGACATGCCCAAGTTTAAATTTGACATGTCTAGGATCAATTTTGAGATGCCCAAGATCGTAGGCTTGTGCTTTCATGCCCATGCCCAAGATTTTGGGAGGCGAATTTAAATTAAGACAGACAAAATGGCTAAGCGTGGATGTTTACTAGCTAATGAAGTGGGAATGCATTATGAAGGAAGACCATTTTTTTTAAACTCAGTTGAATATCCAAATGTTTTTTATTATCGTTTCCAGTAGTAGTTACAAGTTTTTGGGGTTCTTCTGTGACCTCTTTTCTTGAAAACTATACTTTGTAAATTTTTTTATCTATTAATACAACTTTGACTTATCAAAAAAAAATAAAATAAACCATGCCCAAGATTCAATTTGAGATGCCTATGATCAATTTTTAGATGCCCAAGACCGTAGGCTTTTGCTTTTGCTTTCATGCCCATGCCCGAGATTCAATTTGACATGCCTAGGATCAATTTTGAGATGCCCAAGATCGTAAGCTTGTGCTTTCATGCCCATGCCCAAGATTCAATTTGAGATGCCTAGGATCAATTTTTAGATTCCTAAGACCGTAGGCTTTTGCTTTCATGCCCATGCCCGAGATTCAATTTGACATGTTTAGGATCAATTTTGAGATGCCCAAGACCGTAGGCTTGTGCTTTCATGCCCAAGCACAAGATTCAATTTGACATGCCCAAGTTTAAATTTGACATGTCTAGGATCAATTTTGAGATGCCCAAGATCGTAGGCTTGTGCTTTCATGCCCATGCCCAAGATTCAGGAGGCGAATTTTTTTGGAGGCGAATTTTTCTACAGACAAAATGGCTAAGCGTGGATGTTTACTAGCTAATGAAGTGGGAATGCATTATGAAGGAAGACCATTTTTTTAAAAATTCAGTTGAATATCCAAATGTTTCTTATTATCGTTTCCAGTAGTTTACAAGTTTTTGGGGTTGCTGTGACCTCTTTTCTTGTAAACTATACTTTGTAAATTTTGTTATCTATTAATACAACTTTGACTTATCAAAAAAAAAAAAAAACCATGCCCAAGATTCAATTTGAGATGCCTATGATCAATTTTTAGATTCCCAAGACCATAGGCTTTTGCTTTTTTGCCTGTGCCCAAGATTAAATTTGACATGTCTAGGATCAATTTTGAGATGCCCAAGACCGTAGGCTTGTGATTCCATGCCCATGCCCAAGATCCAATTTGACATGCCCAAGTTTAAATTTGACATGTCTAGGATCAATTTTGAGATGCCCAAGACCGTAGGCTTGTGCTTTCATGCCCATGCCCAAGATTCAATTTGACATGCCCAAGTTTACATTTTACATGTCTAGGATCAATTTTGAGATGCCCAAGGCCGTAGGCTTGTGCTTTCATGCCCATGCCCAAGATTCAGGAGGCGAATTTTTCTGGAGGCAAATTTTTCTGCAGACAAAATGGCTAAGCGTGGATGTTTACTAGATAATGAAGTGGGAATGCATTATGAAGGAAGACCATTTTTTTTAAATTTAGTTGAATATCCAAATGTTTCTTATTATCGTTTCCAGTAGTTTACAAGTTTTTTGGGTTGTTGTGACCTCTTTTTTTGTAAACTATACTTTGTAAATTTTGTTATCTATTAATACAATTTTGACTTATCAAAAAAAAAAAAAAAAACCATGCCCAAGATTCAATTTGAGATGCCTAGGATCAATTTTTAGATTCCTAAGACCGTAGGCTTTTGCTTTCATGCCCATGCCCGAGATTCAATTTGACATGTCTAGGATCAATTTTGAGATGCCCAAGACCGTAGGCTTGTGCTTTCATGCCCATGCACAGGATTCAATTTGAGATGCCTAGGATCAATTTTTAGATTCCCAAAAACATAGGCTTGTGCTTTCATGCCCATGCCCACAATTCAATTTGACATGCCCAAGTTTGAAATTGACATGTCTAGGATCAATTTTGAGATGCCAAAGATCGTAGGCTTGTGAATTTATGCCCATGCCCAAGCTTCAATTTGACATGCCCAAGTTTAAATTTGACATGTCTAGGATCAATTTTGAGATGCCCAAGACCGTAGGTTTGTGCTTTCATGCCCATGCCCAAGGTTCAATTTGACATGCCCAAGTTTAAATTTGACATGTCTAGGATCAATTTTGAGATGCCCAAGACCGTAGGATTGTGCTTTCATGCCCATGCCCAAGATTCAATTTGACATGCCCAAGTTTAAATTTGACATGTCTAGGATCAATTTTGAGATGCCCAAGACCGTAGGCTTGTGCTTTCATGCCCATGCCCAAGATTCAATTTGAGATGCCTAAAATCAATTTTTAGATTCCCAAGACCGTAGGATTTTGCTTTCATGCCCATGCCCGAGATTCAATTTGACATGTCTAGGATCAATTTTGAGATGCCCAAGACCGTAGGCTTGTGCTTTGCCCATGCCCATGCCCAAGTTTAAATTTCAATTTGACATGCCCAAGTTTGAATTTGACATGTCTAGGATCAATTTTGAGATGCCCAAGATCGTAAGCTTGTGATTTCATGCCCATGCCCAAGATTCAATTGAGATGCCTATGATCAATTTTTAGGTTCCGAAGACCATATGCTTTTGCTTTCATGCCCATGCCCGAGATTCAATTTGACATGTCTAGGATCAATTTTGAGATGCCCAAGACCGTAGGTTTGTGCTTTCATGCCCATGCCCAAGATTCATTTTGAAATGCCCAAGTTTAAATTTGACATGTCTAGGATCAATTTTAAGATGCCCAAGACCGTAGGCTTGTGCTTTCATGCCCATGCCCAAGATCGGGAGGCGAATTTTTCTGGAGGCGAATTTTTCTGCAGACAAAATGGCTAAGCGTGGATGTTTACTAGCTAATGAAGTGGGAATGCATTATGAAGGAAGACCATTTTTTTTAAATTTATTTGAATATCCAAATGTTTCTTATTATCGTTTCGAGTAGTTTAAAAGTTTTTGGGTTGTTGTGACCTCTTTTCTTGTAAACTATACTTTGTAAATTTTGTTATCTATTAATACAATTTTGACTTATCAAAAAAAAAAAAAAAAAACCATGCCCAAGATTCAATTTGAGATGCCTAGGATCAATTTTTAGATTCCTAAGACCGTAGGCTTTTGCTTTCATGCCCATGCCCGAGATTCAATTTGACATGTCTAGGATCAATTTTGAGATGTCCAAGACCGTAGGCTTGTGCTTTCATGCCCATGCCCAAGATTCAATTTGAGATGCCTAGGATCAATTTTTAGATTCCCAAGACCGTAGGCTTGTGCTTTCATGCCCATGCCCAGATTCAATTTGACATGCCCAAGTTTAAAATTGACATGTCTAGGATCAATTTTGAGATGCCCAAGATCGTAGGCTTGTGATTTCATGCCCATGCCCAAGATTCAATTTGGCATGCCCAAGTTTAAATTTGACATGTCTAGGATCAATTTTGAGATGCCCAAGACCGTAGGCTTGTGCTTTCATGCCCATGCCCAAGGTTCAATTTAACATGCCCAAGTTTAAATTTGACATGTCTAGGATCAATTTTGAGATGCCCAAGACCGTAGGATTGTGCTTTCATGCCCATGCCCAAGATTCAATTTGACATGCCCAAGTTTAAATTTGACATGTCTAGGATCAATTTTGAGATGCCCAAGACCGTAGGCTTGTGCTTTCATGCCCATGCTCAAGATTCAATTTGAGATGCCTAAAATCAATTTTTAGATTCCCAAGACCGTAGGATTTTGCTTTCATGCCCATGCCCGAGATTCAATTTGACATGTCTAGGATCAATTTTGAGATGCCCAAGACCGTAGGCTTGTGCTTTCATGCCCATGCCCAAGATTCAATTTGACATGCCCAAGTTTGAATTTGACATGTCTAGGATCAATTTTGAGATGCCCAAGATCGTAAGCTTGTGCTTTCATGCCCATGCCCTAGATTCAATTTGAGATGCGTAGGATCAATTTTTAGATTCCTAAGACCGTAGGCTTTTGCTTTCATGCCCATGCCCGAGATTCAATTTGACATGTCTAGGATCAATTTTGAGATGCCCAAGACCGTAGGCTTGTGCTTTCATGCCCATGCCCAAGATTCAATTTGAGATGCCTAGGATCAATTTTTAGATGCCCAAGACCGTAGGCTTTTGCTTTCATGCCCATGCCCAAGATTCAATTTGACATGCCTAGGATCAATTTTGAGATGCCCAAGACCGTAGGCTTGTGATTTTCATGCCCATGTCCAAGATTTAATTTGACATGCCCAAGTTTAAATTTGACATGTCTAGGATCAATTTTGAGATGCCTAGACCATAGACTTGTGCTTTCATGCTCATGCCTAAGATTCAATTTGACATGCCCAAGTTTAAATTTGACATGTTTAGGATCAATTTTGAGATGCCCAAGACCGTAGGCTTGTGCTTTCATGCCCATGCCCAAGATTCAATTTGACATGCCCAAGTATAAATTTGACATGTCTAGGATCAATTTTGAGATGCCCAAGACCGTAGGCTTGTGCTTTCATGCCCATGCCCAAGATTCAATTTGAGATGCCTAAAATCAATTTTTAGATTCCCAAGACCGTAGGCTTTTGCTTTCATGCCCATGCCCGAGATTCAATTTGACATGTCTAGGATCAATTTTGAGATTCCCAAGACCGTAGGCTTTTGCTTTCATGCCCATGCCCAAGATTCAATTTGACATGCCCAAGTTTAAATTTGACATGTCTAGGATCAATTTTGAGATGCCCAAGATCGTAAGCTTGTGCTTTCATGCCCATGCCCAAGATTCAATTTGAGATGCCTAGGATCAATTTTTAGATTCCTAAGACCATAGGCTTTTGCTTTCATGCCCATGCCCGAGATTCAATTTGACATGTCTAGGATCAATTTTGAGATGCCCAAGACCGTAGGCTTGTGCTTTGATGCCCATGCCTAAGATTTAATTTGACATGCCCAAGTTTAAATTTGACATGTCTAGGATCAATTTTGAGATGCCCAAGACCGTAGGCTTGTGCTTTCATGCCCATGCCCAAGATTCAATTTGACATGCCCAAGTTTAAATTTGACATGTCTAGGATCAATTTTGAGATGCCCAAGACCGTAGGCTTGTGCTTTCATGCCCATGCCCAAGATTCAATTTGACATGCCCAAGTTTAAATTTGACATGTCTAGGATCAATTTTGAGATGCCCAAGACCGTAGGCTTGTGCTTTCATGCCCATGCCCAAGATTCAATTTGAGATGCCTAAAATCAATTTTTAGATTCCCAAGACCGTAGGATTTTGCTTTCATGCCCATGCCCGAGATTCAATTTGACATGTCTAGGATCAATTTTGAGATGCCCAAGACCGTAGGCTTGTGCTTTCATGCCCATGCCCAAGATTCAATTTGACATGCCCAAGTTTGAATTTGACATGTCTAGGATCAATTTTGAGATGCCCAAGATCGTAAGCTTGTGATTTCATGCCCATGCCCAAGATTAAATTTGAGATGCCTAGGATCAATTTTTAGATTCCTAAGACCGTAGGCTTTTGCTTTCATGCCCATGCCCAAGATTCAATTTGACATGTCTAGGATCAATTTTGAGATGCCCAAGACCGTAGGCTTGTGCTTTCATGCCCATGCCCAAGATTCAATTTGAGATGCCTAGGATCAATTTTTAGATGCCCAAGACAATTTTGAGATGCTTTGCTTTCGTAGGCTTTTGCTTTCATGCCCATGCCCAAGATTCAATTTGACATGTCTAGGATCAATTTTGAGATACCCAAGACCGTAGGCTTGTGCTTTCATGCCCATGCCCAAGATTTAATTTGACATGCCCAAGTTTAAATTTGACATGTCTAGGATCAATTTTGAGATGCCCAAGACCATAGGCTTGTGCTTTCATGCCCATGCCCAAGATTCAATTTGACATGCCCAAGTTTAAATTTGACATGTTTAGGATCAATTTTGAGATGCCCAAGACCGTAGGCTTGTGCTTTCATGCCCATGCACAAGATTCAATTTGACATGCCCAAGTATAAATTTGACATGTCTAGGATCAATTTTGAGATGCCCAAGACCGTAGGCTTGTGCTTTCATGCCCATGCCCAAGATTCAATTTGACATATCCAAGTTTAAATTTGACATGTCTAGGATCAATTTTGAGATGCCCAAGACCGTAGGCTTGTGCTTTCATGCCCATGCCCAAGATTCAATTTGAGATGCCTAAAATCAATTTTTAGATTCCCAAGACCGTAGGCTTGTGCTTTCATGCCCATGCCCATGCCCGAGATTCAATTTGACATGTCTAGGATCAATTTTGAGATTCCCAAGACCGTAGGCTTGTGCTTTCATGCCCATGCCCAAGATTCAATTTGACATGCCCAAGTTTGAATTTGACATGTCTAGGATCAATTTTGAGATGCCCAAGATCGTAAGCTTGTGATTTCATGCCCATGCCCTAGATTCAATTTGAGATGCCTAGGATCAATTTTTAGATTCCTAAGACCGTAGGCTTTTGCTTTCATGCCCATGCCCGAGATTCAATTTGACATGTCTAGGATCAATTTTGAGATGCCCAAGACCGTAGGCTTGTGCTTTCATGCCCATGCCCAAGATTCAATTTGAGATGCCTAGGATCAATTTTTAGATGCCCAAGACCGTAGGCTTTTGCTTTCATGCCCATGCCCAAGATTCAATTTGACATGCCTAGGATCAATTTTGAGATGCCCAAGACCGTAGGCTTGTGCTTTCATGCCCATGCCCAAGATTTAATTTGACATGCCCAAGTTTAAATTTGACATGTCTAGGATCAATTTTGAGATGCCCAAGACCGTAGGCTTGTGCTTTCATGCCCATGCCCAATATTCAATTTGACATGCCCAAGTTTAAATTTGACATGTCTAGGATCAATTTTGAGATGCCCAAGACCGTAGGCTTGTGCTTTCATGCCCATGCACAAGATTCAATTTGACATGCCCAAGTATAAATTTGACATGTCTAGGATCAATTTTGAGATGCCCAAGACCGTAGGCTTGTGCTTTCATGCCCATGCCCAAGATTCAATTTGACATGTCCAAGTTTAAATTTGACATGTCTAGGATCAATTTTGAGATACCCAAGACCGTGTGCTTTCATGCCCATGCCCAAGATTCAATTTGACATGCCCAAGATTCAATTTGAGATGCCTATGATCAATTTTAGATTCCCAAGACCGTAGGCTTTTGCTTTCAAAGCCATGCCCGAGATTCAACTTGACATTTATAGGATCAATTTTGAGATGCCCAAGACCGTAGGCTTGTGCTTTCATTCCCATGCCCAAGATTCAATTTGACATGCCCAAGTTTAAATTTGACATGTCTAGGATCAATTTTGAGATGCCCAAGATCGTAAGCTTGTGCTTTCATGCCCATGCCCAAGATTCAATTTGAGATGCCTAGGATCAATCTTTAGATTCCTAAGACCATAGGCTTTTGCTTTCATGCCCATGCCCGAGATTCAATTTGACATGTCTAGGATCAATTTTGAGATGCCCAAGACCGTAGGCTTGTGCTTTGATGCCCATGCCTAAGATTTAATTTGACATGCCCAAGTTTAAATTTGACATGTCTAGGATCAATTTTGAGATGCCCAAGACCGTAGGCTTGTACTTTCATGCCCATGCCCAAGATTCAATTTGACATGCCCAAGTTTAAATTTTGAGATATCCGGGATCAATTTTGAGATGCCCAAGACCGTAGGCTTGTGCTTTCATGCCCATGCCCAAGATTCAATTTGAGATGCCCAAGACAGATTCTTTTGCTTTTTGCTTTACCCATGCCCGAGATTCAATTTGACATGCCTAGGATCAATTTTGACATGCCCAAGACCGTAAGCTTGTGCTTTCATGCCCATGCCCAAGATTCAATTTGAGATGCTTAGGATCAATTTTTAGATTCCTAAGACCGTAGGCTTTTGCTTTCATGCCCATAAGATTCAATTTTGAGATTCAATTTGACATGTCTAGGATCAATTTTGAGATGCCCAAGACCGTAGGCTTGTGCTTTCATGCCCATGCCCAAGATTCAATTTGACATGCCCAAGTTTAAATTTGACATGTCTAGGATCAATTTTGAGATGCCCAAGACCGTAGGCTTGTGCTTTCATGCCCATGCCCAAGATTCAATTTGAGATGCCTAGGATCAATTTTTAGATGCCCAAGACCGTAGGCTTTTGCTTTCATGCCCATGCCCGAGATTCAATTTGACATGCCTAGGATCAATTTTGAGATACCCAAGACCGTAGGCTTGTGCTTTCATGCCCATGCCCAAGATGCATTTGACATGCCCAAGATGCATTTGACATGCCCAAGTTTAAATTTGACATGTCTAGGATCAATTTTGAGATGCCCAAGACCGTAGGCTTGTGATTGCATGCCCATGCATAAGATTCAATTTGACATGCCCAAGTTTAAATTTGACATGTCTAGGATCAATTTTGAGATGCCCAAGACCGTAGGCTTGTGTGCTTTCATGCCCATGCCCAAGATTCGGGAGGCGTTTTTTTCTGGAGGCGAATTTTTCTGCAGACAAAATGGCTAAGCGTGGATGTTTACTAGTTAATGAAGTGGGAATGCATTAAGAAGGAAGACCATTTTTTTAAAATTCAGTTGAATATCCAAATGTTTCTTATTATCGTTTCCAGTAGTTTACAAGTTTTTGGGGTTGTTGTGACCTCTTTTCTTGTAAACTATACTTTGTAAATTTTGTTATCTATTAATACAATTTTGACTTATCAAAAAAAAAAAAACCATGCCCAAGATTCAATTTGAGATGCCTAGGATCAATTTTTAGATTCTCAAGACCATAGGCTTTTGCTTTCATGCCCATGCCCGAGATTCAATTTGACATGTCTAGGATCAATTTTGATTTGCCCAAGATCGTAGGCTTGTGCTTTCATGCCCATGCCCAAGATTCAATTTGAGATGAGATTAGGATCAATTTTTAGATTCCTAAGACCGTAGGCTTTTGCTTTCATGCCCATGCCCGAGATTCAATTTGACATGTCTAGGATCAATTTTGAGATGCCCAAGACCGTAGGCTTGTGCTTTCATGCCCATGCCCAAGATTTAATTTGACATGCCCAAGTTTAAATTTGACATGTCTAGGATCAATTTTGAGATGCCCAAGACCGTAGGCTTGTGCTTTCATGCCCATGCCCAAGATTCAATTTGAGATGCCTAGGATCAATTTTAAGATTACCAAGACCGTAGGCTTTTTGCTTTCATGCCCATGCCCGAGATTCAACTTGACATGTCTAGGATCAATTTTGAGATGCCCAAGACCGTAGGCTTGTGCTTTCATGCCCATGCCCAAGATTTAATTTGACATGCCCAAGTTTAAATTTGACATGTCTAGGATCAATTTTGAGATGCCCAAGACCGTAGGCTTGTGCTTTCATGCCCATGCCCAATTTGAGATGCCTAGGATCAATTTTTAGATGCCCAAGACCGTAGGCTTTTGCTTTCATGCCCATGAGATTCAATTTGCCTAGGATCAATTTTGAGATGCCCAAGACCGTAGGCTTGTGCTTTCATGCCCATGCCCAAGATTCAATTTGACATGGATCAATTTTGAGATTTCCAAGACCGTAGGCTTGTGCTTTCATGCCCATGCCCAAGATTCAATTTGACATGCCCAAGTTTAAATTTGACATGTCTAGGATCAATTTTGAGATGCCCAAGACCGTAGGCTTGTGCTTTCATGCCCATGCCCAAGATTCAATTTGACATGCCCAAGTTTGAATTTGACATGTCTAGGATCAATTTTTCAATTTTGAGATGCCCAAGATCGTAAATTTTGGCTTGTGCTTTCATGCCCATGCCCAAGATTCAATTTGAGATGCCTAGGATCAATTTTTAGATTCCTAAGACCGTAGGCTTTTGCTTTCATGCCCATGCCCGAGATTCAATTTGACATGTCTAGGATCAATTTTGAGATGCCCAAGACCGTAGGCTTGTGCTTTCATGCCCATGCCCAAGATTTAATTTGACATGCCCAAGTTTAAATTTGACATGTCTAGGATCAATTTTGAGATGCCCAAGACCGTAGGCTTGTGCTTTCATGCCCATGCCCAAGATTCAATTTGAGATGCCTAGGATCAATTTTTAGATTCCCAAGACCGTAGGCTTTTGCTTTCATGCCCATGCCCGAGATTCAATTTGACATGTCTAGGATCAATTTTGAGATGCCCAAGACCGTAGGCTTGTGCTTTCATGCCCATGCCCAAGATTCAATTTGACATGCCCAAGTTTAAATTTGACATGTCTAGGATCAATTTTGAGATGCCCAAGACCGTAGGCTTGTGCTTTCATGCCCATGCCCAAGATTCAATTTGAGATGCCTAGGATCAATTTTTAGATTGCCCAAGACCGTAGGCTTTTGCTTTCATGCCCATGCCCGAGATTCAATTTGACATGCCTAGGATCAATTTTGAGATGCCCAAAGACCGTAGGCTTGTGCTTTCATGCCCATGCCCAAGATTTAATTTGACATGCCCAAGTTTAAATTTGACATGTCTAGGATCAATTTTGAGATGCCCAAGACCGTAGGCTTGTGCTTTCATGCCCATGCCCAAGATTCAATTTGAGATGCCTAGGATCAATTTTAAGATGCCCAAGACCGTAGGCTTTTGCTTTCATGCCCATGCCCGAGATTCAATTTGACATGTCTAGGATCAATTTTGAGATGCCCAAGACCGTAGGCTTGTGCTTTCATGCCCATGCCCAAGATGCAATTTGACATGCCCAAGTTTAATTTAGACATGTCTAGGATCAATTCTAAGATGCCCAAGACCGTAGGCTTGTGATTCCATGCCCAAGTTTAAATTTGACATGTCAAGGATCAATTTTGAGATGCCCAAGACCGTAGGCTTGTGTGCTTTCATGCCCATGCCCAAGATTCGGGAGGTGTTTTTTTCTGGAGGCGAATTTTTATGCAGACAAAATGGCTAAGCGTGGATGTTTACTAGTTAATTAAGTGGGAATGCATTAAGAAGGAAGACCATTTTTTTAAAATTCAGTTGAGTATCCAAATATTTCTTATTATCGTTTCCAGTAGTTTACAAGTTTTTGGTGTTGCTGTGACCTCTTTTCTTGTAAACTATACTTTGTAAATTTTGTTATCTATTAATACAATTTTGACTTATCAAAAAAAAAAAAAACCATGCCCAAGATTCAATTTGAGATGCCTAGGATCAATTTTTAGATTCTCAAGACCATAAGCTTTTGCTTTCATGCCCATGCCTAAGTTTAAATTTGACATGCCTAGGATCAATTTTGAGATGCCCAAGACCGTAAGCTTGTGCTTTCATGCCCATGCCCAAGATTCAATTTGAGATGCTTAGGATCAATTTTTAGATTCCTAAGACCGTAGGCTTTTGCTTTCATGCCCATGCCCGAGATTCAATTTGACATGTCTAGGATCAATTTTGAGATGCCCAAGACCGTAGGCTTGTGCTTTCATGCCCATGCCCAAGATTTAATTTGACATGCCCAAGTTTAAATTTGACATGTCTAGGATCAATTTTGAGATGCCCAAGACCGTAGGCTTGTGCTTTCATGCCCATGCCCAAGATTCAATTTGAGATGCCTAGGATCAATTTTTAGATGCCCAAGACCGTAGGCTTTTGCTTTCATGCCCATGCCCGAGATTCAATTTGACATGCCTAGGATCAATTTTGAGATGCCCAAGACCGTAGGCTTGTGCTTTCATGCCCATGCCCAAGATTTAATTTGACATGCCCAAGTTTAAATTTGACATGTCTAGGATCAATTTTGAGATGCCCAAGACCGTATGCTTGTGCTTTCATGCCCATGCCCAATATTCAATTTGACATGTCTAGGATCAATTTTGAGATGCCCAAGACCGTAGGCTTGTGATTTCATGCCCATGCCCAAGATTCAATTTGACATGCCCAAGTTTAAATTTGACATGTCTAGGATCAATTTTGAGATGCCCAAGACCGTAGGCTTGTGTGCTTTCATGCCCATGCCCAAGATTCGGGAGGCTTTTTTTTCTGGAGGCGAATTTTTATGCAGACAAAATGGCTAAGCGTGGATGTTTACTAGTTAATGAAGTGGGAATGCATTATGAAGGAAGACCATTTTTTAAAAAATTCAGTTGAATATCCAAATGTTTCTTATTATCGTTTCCAGTAGTTTACAAGTTTTTGGGGTTGTTGTGACCTCTTTTCTTGTAAACTATACTTTGTAAATTTTGTTATCTATTAATACAATTTTGACTTATCAAAAAAAAAAAAAAAAAAACCATGCCCAAGATTCAATTTGAGATGCCTAGGATCAATTTTTAGATTCTCAAGACCATAGGCTTTTGCTTTCATGCCCATGCCCGAGATTCAATTTGACATGTCTAGGATCAATTTTGAGATGCCCAAGATTGTAGGCTTGTGCTTTCATGCCCATGCCCAAGATTCAATTTGACATGCCCAAGTTTAAATTTGACATGTCTAGGATCAATTTTGAGATGCCCAAGATCGTAAGCTTGTGCTTTCATGCCCATGCCCAAGATTTAATTTGAGATGCCTAGGATCAATTTTTAGATTCCTAAGACCGTAGGCTTTTGCTTTCATGCCCATGCCCGAGATTCAATTTGACATGTCTAGGATCAATTTTGAGATGCCCAAGACCGTTGGCTTGTGCTTTCATGCCCATGCCCAAGATTTAATTTGACATGCCCAAGTTTAAATTTGACATGTCTAGGATCAATTTTGAGATGCCCAAGACCGTAGGCTTGTGCTTTCATGCCCATGCCCAAGATTCAATTTGAGATTCCTAGGATCAATTTTTAGATGCCCAAGACCGTAGGCTTTTGCTTTCATGCCCATGCCCGAGATTCAATTTGACATGCCTAGGATCAATTTTGAGATGCCCAAGACCGTAGGCTTGTGCTTTCATGCCCATGCCCAAGATTCAATTGACATGCCCAAGTTTAAATTTGACATGTCTAGGATCAATTTTGAGATGCCCAAGACCGTAGGCTTGTGCTTTCATGCCCATGCCCAAGATTCAATTTGAGATGCCTAGGATCAATTTTTAGATTCCCAAGACCGTAGGCTTTTGCTTTCATGCCCATGCCCGAGATTCAATTTGACATGTCTAGGATCAATTTTGAGATGCCCAAGACCGTAGGCTTTTGCTTTCATGCCCATGTCCAAGATTTAATTTGACATGCCCAAGTTTAAATTTGACATGTCTAGGCCAAGATTGCCCATGCCAAAGATTTTTGAGATGCCCAAGACCGTAGGCTTGTGCTTTCATGCCCATGCCCAAGATTCAATTTGACATGCCCAAGTTTAAATTTGACATGTTTAGGATCAATTTTGAGATGCCCAAGACCGTAGGCTTGTGCTTTCATGCCCATGCCAAAGATTCATTTTGAGATTTCTAGGATCAATTTTTGAGATTCCCAAGACCGTAGGCTTTTGCTTTCATGCCCATGCCCATGCCCGAGATTCAATTTGACATGTCTAGGATCAATTTTGAGATGCCCAAGACCGTAGGCTTGTGCTTTCATGCCCATGCCCAAGATTAAATTTGACATGCCCAAGTTTAAATTTGACATGTCTAGGATCAATTTTGAGATGCCCAAGACCGTAGGCTTGTGCTTTCATGCCCATGCCCAAGATGCATTTTACATGCCCAAGTTTAAATTTGACATGCCTAGGATCAATTTTGAGATGCCCAAGATCGTAGGCTTGTGATTGCATGCCCATGCCCAAGATTCAATTTGACATGCCCAAGTTTAAATTTGACATGTCTAGGATCAATTTTGAGATGCCCAAGACCGTAGGCTTGTGTGCTTTCATGCCCATGCCCAAGATTCGGGAGGTGTTTTTTTCTGGAGGCAAATTTTTCTGCAGACAAAATGGCTAAGCGTGGATGTTTACTAATTAATGAAGTGGGAATGCATTATGAAGGAAGACCATTTTTTTAAAATTCAGTTGAATATCCAAATGTTTCTTATTATCGTTTCCAGTAGTTTACAAGTTTTTGGGGTTGTTGTGACCTCTTTTCTTGTAAACTATACTTTGTAAATTTTGTTATCTATTAATACAATTTTGACTTATCAAAAAAAAAAAAAAACCATGCCCAAGATTCAATTTGAGATGCCTAGGATCAATTTTTAGATTCTCAAGACCATAGGCTTTTGCTTTCATGCCCATGCCCGAGATTCAATTTGACATGTCTAGGATCAATTTTGAGATGCCCAAGATCGTAGGCTTGTGCTTTCATGCCCATGCCCAAGATTCAATTTGAGATGCCTAGGATCAATTTTTAGATTCCCAAGACCGTAAGCTTTTGCTTTCATGCCCATGCCCATGCCCAAGATTCAATTTGACATGTCTAGGATCAATTTTGAGATGCCCAAGACCGTAGGCTTGTGCTTTCATGCCCATGCCCAAGATTTAATTTGACATGCCCAAGTTTAAATTTGACATGTCTAGGATCAATTTTGAGATGCCCAAGACCGTAGGCTTATGCTTTCATGCCCATGCCCAAGATTCAATTTGAGATGCCTAGGATCAATTTTTAGATGCCCAAGACCGTAGGCTTTTGCTTTCATGCCCATGCCCGAGATTCAATTTGACATGCCTAGGATCAATTTTGAGATGCCCAAGACCGTAGGCTTGTGCTTTCATGCCCATGCCCAAGATTCAATTTGACATGCCCAAGTTTAAATTTGACATGTCTAGGATCAATTTTGAGATGCCCAAGACCGTAGGCTTGTGCTTTCATGCCCATGCCCAAGACTCAATTTTGAGATGCCTAGGATCAATTTTTAGATTCCCAAGACCGTAGGCTTTTGCTTTCATGCCCATGCCCGAGATTCAATTTGACATGTCTAGGATCAATTTTGAGATGCCCAAGACCATAGGCTTGTGCTTTCATGCCCATGCCCAAGATTTAATTTGACATGCCCAAGTTTAAATTTGACATGTCTAGGATCAATTTTGAGATGCCCAAGACCGTAGGCTTGTGCTTTCATGCCCATGCACAATATTCAATTTGACATGCCCAAGATTAAATTTGACATGTCTAGGATCAATTTTGAGATGCCCAAGACCGTAGGCTTGTGCTTTCATGCCCATGCCCAAGATTCAATTTGACATGCCCAAGTATAAATTTGACATGTCTAGGATCAATTTTGAGATGCCCAAGACCGTAGGCTTGTGCTTTCATGCACATGCCCAAGATTCAATTTGATATGCCTAGGATCAATTTTTAGATGCCCAAGACCGTAGGCTTTTGCTTTCATGCCCATGCCCGAGATTCAATTTGACATGTCTAGGATCAATTTTGAGATGCCCAAGACCGTAGGCTTGTGCTTTCATGCCCATGCCCAAGATTCAATTTGACATTCCCAAGTTTAAATTTGACATGTCTAGGATCAATTTTGAGATGCCCAAGATTGTAGGCTTGTGCTTTCATGCCCATGCCCAAGATTCAATTTGACATGCCCAAGTTTAAATTTGACATGTCTAGGATCAATTTTGAGATGCCCAAGACCGTAGGCTTGTGCTTTCATGCCCATGCCCAAGATTCAATTTGACATGCCCAAGTTTAAATTTGACATGTCTAGGATCAATTTTGAGATGCCCAAGACCGTAGGCTTGTGCTTTCATGAACATGCCCAAGATTCAATTTGAGATGCCTAGGATCAATTTTTAGATTCCCAAGACCGTAGGCTTTTGCTTTCATGCCCATGCCCAAGAATCAATTTTTAGATGCCCAAGACCGTAGGCTTGTGCTTTCATGCCCATGCCCAAGATTCAATTTGACATGCCCAAGTTTAAATTTGACATGTCTCAGGATCAATTTTGAGATGCCCAAGTTTAAATAGGCTTGTGTAGGATTTCATTTTGAGATGCCCAAGACCAAGGCTTGATTCAATTTGAGATGCCTAGGATCAAATTTTTTGAAATTCAGTTGAATATCTAAATGTTTCTTATTATCGTTTCCTGTAGTTTACAAGTTTTTGGGGTTGTTGTGGCCTTTTTTCTTGTAAACTATACTTTGTAAATTTTGTTATCTATTAATACAATTTTGACTTATCAAAAAAAAAAAAAACCATGCCAAAGATTCAATTTGAGATGCCTAGGATCAATTTTTAGATTCTCAAGACCATAGGCTTTTGCTTTCATGCCCATGCCCGAGATTCAATTTGACATGTCTAGGATCAATTTTGAGATGCCCAAGATCGTAAGCTTGTGCTTTCATGCCCATGCCCAAGATTCAATTTGAGATGCCTAGGATCAATTTTTAGATTCCTAAGACCGTAGGCTTGTGCTTTCATGCCCATGCCCAAGATTCAATTTGACATGTCCAAGTTTAAATTTGACATGTCTAGGATCAATTTTGAGATACCTAAGACCGTGTGCTTTCATGCCCATGCCCAAGATTCAATTTGACATGCCCAAGATTCAATTTGAGATGCCTATGATCAATTTTTAGATTCCCAAGACCGTAGGCTTTTGCTTTCATGGCCATGCCCGAGATTCAATTTGACATTTATAGGATCAATTTTGATATGCCCAAGACCGTAGGCTTGTGCTTTCATTCCCATGCCCAAGATTCAATTTGACATGCCCAAGTTTAAATTTGACATGTCTAGGATCAATTTTGAGATTCCCAAGATCGTAAGCTTGAGATTTCATGCCCATGCCCAAGATTCAATTTGAGATGCCTAGGATCAATTTTTAGATTCCTAAGACCGTAGGGTTTTGCTTTCATGCCCATGCTCGAGATTCAATTTGACATGTCTAGGTTCAATTTTGAGATTCCCAAGACCGTAGGCTTGTGCTTTGATGCCCATGCCCAAGATTTAATTTGACATGCTCAAGTTTAAATTTGACATGTCTAGGATCAATTTTGAGATGCCCAAGACCGTAGGCTTGTACTTTCATGCCCATGCCCTAGATTCAATTTGACATGCCTAGGATCAATTTTTAGATGCCCAAGACCGTAGGTTTGTGCTTTCATGCCCATGCCCACGATTCAATTTGACATACCCAAGTTTAAATTTGACATGTCTAGGATCAATTTTGAGATGCCCAAGACCGTAGGCTTGTGATTTCATGCCCATGCCCAAGATTCAATTTGACATGCCCAAGTTTAAATTTGACATGTCTAGGATCAATTTTGAGATGCCCAAGACCGTAGGCTTGTGCTTTCATGGCCATGCCCAAGATTCGGGAGGCGAATTTGACATGCCGACAAAATAGCTAAGCATGGATGTTTACTAGCTAATGAAGTGGGAATGCATTATGAAGGAAGACAAGGCTTTTTTTTAAAATTCAAGATTGAATATCCAAATGTTTCTTATTATCAATTTCCGTAGTTTACTAATTTTTGGGGTTGTTGTGACCTCTTTTCTTGTAAACTATACTTTGTAAATTTTGTTATCTATTAATATTTTTTGACTTATCAAGGCTTTTGCTTAAAAAAACCATGCCCAAGATTCAATTTGAGATGCCTAGGATCAATTTTTTTAGATTCCCAAGATCAATTTAGGCTTTTGCTTTCATGCCCATGCCCGAGATTCAATTTGACATGTCTAGGATCAAATTTGAGATGCCCAAGACCGTAGGCTTGTGCTTTCATGCCCATGCCCACGATTCAATTTGACATGCCCAAGTTTAAATTTGACATGTCTAGGATCAATTTTGAGATGCCCAAGACCGTAGGCTTGTGTGCTTTCATGCCCATGCCCAAGATTCGGGAGGCATTTTTTTCATCGGAGGCGAATTTAAATGCGCAGACAAAATGGCTAAGCGTGGATGTTTACTAGTTAATGAAGTGGGAATGCATTATGAAGGAAGACAATTTTTTTAAAATTCAGTTGAATATCTAAATGTTTCTTATTATCGTTTCCAGTAGTTTACAAGTTTTTGGGGTTGTTGTGACCTCTTTTCTTGTAAACTATACTTTGTAAATTTTGTTATCTATTAATACAATTTTGACTTATCAAAAAAAAAACCATGCCAAAGATTCAATTTGAGATGCCTAGGATCAATTTTTAGATTCTCAAGACCATAGGCTTTTGCTTTCATGCCCATGCCCGAGATTCAATTTGACATGTCTAGGATCAAATTTGAGATGCCCAAGATCGTAGGCTTGTGCTTTCATGCCCATGCCCAAGATTCAATTTGACATGCCCAAGTTTGAATTTGACATGTCTAGGATCAATTTTGAGATGCCCAAGATCGTAAGCTTGTGCTTTCATGCCCATGCCCAAGATTCAATTTGAGATGCCTAGGATCAATTTTTAGATTCCTAAGACCGTAGGCTTGTGCTTTCATGCCCATGCCAAAGATTCAATTTGACATGTCCAAGTTTAAATTTGACATGTCTAGGATCAATTTTGAGATTCCCAAGATCGTAAGCTTGAGATTTCATGCCCATGCCCAAGATTCAATTTGAGATGCCTAGGATCAATTTTTAGATTCCTAAGACCGTAGGCTTTTGCTTTCATGCCCATGCTCGAGATTCAATTTGACATGTCTAGGTTCAATTTTGAGATTCCCAAGACCGTAGGCTTGTGCTTTGTTGCCCATGCCCAAGATTTAATTTGACATGCTCAAGTTTAAATTTGACATGTCTAGGATCAATTTTGAGATTCCCAAGACCGTAGGCTTGTGCTTTCATGCCCATGCCCAAGATTCAATTTGACATGCATATGATCAATTTTTAGATGCCCAAGACCGTAGGTTTGTGCTTTCATGCCCATGCCCACGATTCAATTTGACATACCCAAGTTTAAATTTGACATGTCTAGGATCAATTTTGAGATGCCCAAGACCGTAGGCTTGTGATTTCATGCCCATGCCCAAGATTCAATTTGACATGCCCAAGTTTAAATTTGACATGTCTAGGATCAATTTTGAGATGCCCAAGACCGTAGGCTTGTGTGCTTTCATGGCCATGCCCAAGATTCGGGAGGCGAATTTTTCTGCCGACAAAATAGCTAAGCATGGATGTTTACTAGCTAATGAAGTGGGAATGCATTATGAAGGAAGACAATTTTTTTAAAATTCAGTTGAATATCCAAATGTTTCTTATTATCGTTTCCAGTAGTTTACTAATTTTTGGGGTTGTTGTGACCTCTTTTCTTGTAAACTATACTTTGTAAATTTTGTTATCTATTAATATAATTTTGACTTATCAAAAAAATAAAAAAACCATGCCCAAGATTCAATTTGAGATGCCTAGGATCAATTTTTAGATTCCCAAGATCATAGGCTTTTGCTTTCATTCCCATGCCCGAGATTCAATTTGACATGTCTAGAATCAAATTTGAGATTCCCAAGACCGTAGGCTTGTGCTTTCATGCCCATGCCCAAGATTCAATTTGACATGCCCAAGTTTAAATTTGACATGTCTAGGATCAATTTTGAGATGCCCAAGACCGTAGGCTTGTGTGCTTTCATGCCCATGCCCAAGATTCGGGAGGCATTTTTTTCTGGAGGCAAATTTTTCTGCAGACAAAATGGCTAAGCGTGGATGTTTACTATTTAATGAAGTGGGAATGCATTATGAAGGAAGACAATTTTTTTAAAATTCAGTTGAATATCTAAATGTTTCTTATTATCGTTTCCAGTAGTTTACAAGTTTTTGGGGTTGTTGTGGCCTATTTTCTTGTAAACTATACTTTATAAATTTTGTTATCTATTAATACAATTTTGACTTATCAAAAAAAAAAAACCATGCCAAAGATTCAATTTTTAGATTCTCAAGACCATAGGTTTTTGCTTTCATGCCCATGCCCGAGATTCAATTTGACATGTCTAGGATCAATTTTGAGATGCCCAAGACCGTAGGCTTGTGCTTTCATGCCCATGCCCAAGATTCAATTTGACATGCCCAAGTTTGAATTTGACATGTCTAGGATCAATTTTGAGATGCCCAAGACCGTAGGCTTGTGCTTTCATGCCCATGCCCAAGATTCAATTTGAGATGCCTAGGATCAATTTTTAGATTCCTAAGAGCGTAGGCTTGTGCTTTCATGCCCATGCCCAAGATTCAATTTGACATACGCAAGTTTAAATTTGACATGTCTAGGATCAATTTTGAGATACCCAAGACCGTAGGCTTGTGCTTTCATTCCCATGCCCAAGATTCAATTTGACATGCCCAAGTTTGAATTTGACATGTCAAGGATCAATTTTGAGATGCCCAACACCTTAGGCTTGTGCCTTCATGCCCATGCCAAAGATTCAATTTGAGATGCCTAGGATCAATTTTTAGATGCCCAAGACCGTAGGCTTTTGCTTTCATGCCCATGCCCTAGATTAATTTGAGATGCCTAGGATCAATTTTTAGATTCCTAAGACCGTAGGATTTTGCTTTCATGCCCATGCCCGAGATTCAATTTGACATGTCTAGGATCAATTTTGAGATGCCCAAGACCGTAGGCTTGTGCTTTTATGCCCATGCCCAAGATTTAATTTGACATGCCCAAGTTTAAATTTGACATGTCTAGGATCAATTTTGAGATGCCCAACACCATAGGCTTGTGCTTTCATGACCATGCCTAAAATTCAATTTGAGATGCCTAGGATCAATTTTTAGATGCCCAAGACCGTAGGCTTTTGCTTTCATGCCCATGCCCGAGATTCAATTTGACATGCCTAGGATCAATTTTGAGATATCCAAGACCGTAGGCTTGTGCTTTCATGCCCATGCCCAATATTCAATTGACATGCCCAAGTTTAAATTTCACATGTCTAGGATCAATTTTGAGATGTCCAAGAACGTAGGCTTGTGCTTTTATGCCTATGCCCAAGATTTAATTTGAGATGCCTAGGATCAATTTTTATATTCCCAAGACCGTAGGCTTTTGATTTCATGCCCATGCCCGAGATTCAATTTGACATGTCTAGGATCAATTTTGAGATGCCCAAGCCCGTAGGCTTGTGCTTTCGTGCCCATGTCCAAGATTTAATTTGACATGCCCAACTTTAAATTTGACATGTCTAGGATCAATTTTGAGACGTTTAAAACCAACATGTGAGGAGAGGAGAGAGAAAATCCTTTTTTCTCTGGCGATTTTGAGTTTTTTTGTTTAATCTTTCACGTTTTTTGATTTGCTTTTCAACTTCGTTTGATTCAAGATGAATGTAACTGCGGTTGCACATCCGAATAGCTCAAATCCAAATCTGGTGAAGCCTATTTCTTTTGCTGATACCGTGAAGGGAAGGACAACCCTAAACCCTACCACCATTGATTTATCAACGTTACCAAACCCTACTCGAAAGAGGGAGCTACTCTCGGAAATACCTACGGACTGTTTCAAGAAGGATGCAAGCGTTTTCAACACAGTTTCATTGCGAGACTTGATTTTACATGCCTGAAGTTCAACGAGGTTAAACAAACCCTAATGGAGCAACGGAAGTTTTCTTCCTTACAATGTAGTTTTATTCCGATGAGCAAGGGTTTTTTCATTGTTAGGTTAACAACTGAAGCAGACAAGGAGATGATCCGTGGTTCAAAATGGTTGGTAAATCAACAGCAGTTGAGGATGATTGACTGGTATCCGGGTTTCAACCCAGAGAAACAACGAAGGTCTCATGCTGCTACATGGGTAAGATTTCTGGGACTTCACATGGAGCTGTGGACTGAACGATCTCTTTTGACAATGGGGAAGGCTCTCGGAACTCCAATAGTAGTAGATCAAAGAACCCTCGATCTGGAGTATGGCCATTTTGCAGATGTACTTGTTGATATTGATTATGCAAAGCATGTTCCAGAACGTATCCGTCTTTCGGCAGGGGGAAGGGAGTTTTGGCAATACATAGATATTCCTTCGTATCCTAAGTTCTGTTCAGTGTGCAATATCATTGGACATATAGATGATGAGTGCAAAAAGAAAGCTACAAAATCAAACGTTGTGAACAATCTTCAGTTGGTACATGTTGAAAAACAGCCTGAAGCTTCTGTGCTTTCAGCAAAACAAATTTGGCAACTGGTAAAGAATAAAAAGTCTAGGACTAACGGACCTGAGAAAGCTATTGATGGGGTTAGTGCTGATGGGATTAGTGTTTTGGAAAAATCTAAACAGTTTGAAGAGGAGGTCTGTAAGGCTTCAGAGTTGGAGAAAGCTAAACAGGCTCCTTTAGAGCATGCTTCCACTACTATTGCTAAGCAAACTCCTGCAAAGCAAACGATTAATTCTGGAGTCTCGTAATAAATTTTATGTGCTCCAGGTTGATGAAGGAATAAGTGCGTCTGCAGGTGATGATGAGACGGATGAAGATGTATCATCTGCTCAGGCAGCTTCGGGTGTTAAAGGTAAGAAGTAGGGAGAACTGCCACCGGACAAGGGGACAGAGATGACAACAGAACGATCAAGAAAGAAAGACTCTGATTCGGTCTATGAGGTTAATAATTTGGGCAGAAAAGTGAAGCACGGAAGATCTCCAACTATTCGTAAGAATTTCATAGAGGAGCATAACGCTTTGCTACTACAGTACAGGAATAGAGAGCAAACAAGTCATAACACTGTCCGTGAAGATCATAAGGAAAATAATGGGCTTTTTCACAAGCCCAATAATAATAAGGATACGGACAGTGTTGTTGGATCTGAAGTGAATGCTAAGATTTCTTTTCAACATTTAACTACAGAGGAGAAGGAAGTTTTTTGTTCAATAACAAAATTCGATATTCAACAAATTTTTTTGAAGGATCCATCTTTTCGAAAGGAGTATCTCAAAGAAATACAAGATCAATTAGAAAGAATGAAAACTCCAATGATGAAAAATAAGAACAAAGAAGGAAGTGGAAGCACTTGATATTCTTTTTTCTTTCTTTTGTTAGTTTTTTGTGCTTAGGAGCTTCTTATGGTTAGCTATTTTGATGTTATTTTTTCTCCCCTTTGGTTTATGGGGGTGGGGAGGCCTTGAGCCTTCCATTTGTAATTCTTGTAATTACGTTTTTTTTGCTTAATAAACCTTTTTGACCTAGCAAAAAAAAAAAGGATCAATTTTGAGATGCCCAAGACCGTAGGCTTGTGATTTCATGCCCATGCCCAATATTCAATTTCACATGCCCAAGATTAAATTTAACATGTCTAGGATCAATATTGACATGCCCCCGATGGTAGGCTTGTGCTTTCATGCCCATGCCCAAGATTCAATTTGACATGCCCAAGTATAAATTTGACATGTCTAGGATAAATTTTCAGATGCCCAAGACCGTAGGCTTGTGCTTTCATGCACATGCCAAAGATTCATTTTGAGATGCCTAGGATCAATTTTCAGAATAACAAGACCGTAGGCTTTTGCTTTCATGCCCATGCCCGAGATTCGATTTGACATGTCTAGGATCAATTTTGAGATGCCCAAGACCGTAGGCTTGTGCTTTCATACCCATGCCCAAGATTCAATTTGACATTCCCAAGTTTAAATTTGACATGTCTAGGATCAATTTTGAGATACCCTAGATCGTAGGCTTGTGCTTTCATGCCCATGCCCAAGATTCAATTTGACATGCCCAAGTTTGAATTTGACATGTCTAGGATCAATTTTGAGAAGCCCAAGACCGTAGGCTTGTGCTTTCATGCCCATGCCCAAGATTCAATTTGACATGCCCAAGTTTAAATTTGACATGTCTAGGATCAATTTTGAGATGCCCAAGACCGTAGGCTTGTGCTTTCATGCACATGCCCAAGATTCAATTTGAGAATCCTAGGATCAATTTTTAGATTCCCAAGACCGTAGGCTTTTGCTTTCATGCCCATGCCCGAGATTCAATTTGACATGCCTAGAATCAATTTTTAGATGCCCAAGACCGTAGGTTTGTGCTTTCATGCCCATGCCCACGATTCAATTTGACATGCCCAAGTTTAAATTTGACATGTCTGGGATCAATTTTGAGATGCCCAAGACCGTAGGCTTGTGTGCTTTCATGCCCATGCCCAAGATTCGGGAGGCGTTTTTTTTCTGGAGGCGAATTTTTCTGCAGACAAAATGGCTAAGCGTGGATGTTTACTAGTTAATGAAGTGGGAATGCATTATGAAGGAAGACAATTTTTTTAAAATTCAGTTGAATATCTAAATGTTTCTTATTATCGTTTCCAGTAGTTTACAAGTTTTTGGGGTTGTTGTGACCTCTTTTCTTGTAAACTATACTTTGTAAATTTTGTTATCTATTAATACAATTTTGACTTATCAAAAAAAAAAAAAAAACCATGCCAAAGATTCAATTTGAGATGCCTAGGATCAATTTTTAGATTCTCAAGACCATAGGCTTTTGCTTTCATGCCCATGCCCGAGATTCAATTTGACATGTCTAGGATCAATTTTGAGATGCCCAAGATCGTAGGCTTGTGCTTTCATGCCCATGCCCAAGATTCAATTTGACATGCCTAAGTTTGAATTTGACATGTCTAGGATCAATTTTGAGATGCCCAAGATCGTAAGCTTGTGCTTTCATGCCCATGCCCAAGATTCAATTTGAGATGCCTAGGATCAATTTTTAGATTCCTAAGACCGTAGGCTTGTGCTTTCATGCCCATGCCCAAGATTCAATTTGACATTTCCAAGTTTAAATTTGACATGTCTAGGATCAATTTTGAGATACCTAAGACCGTGTGCTTTCATTCCCATGCCCAAGATTCAATTTGACTTGCCCAAGATTCAATTTAAGATGCCTATGATCAATTTTTAGATTCCCAAGACCGTATGCTTTTGCTTTCATGGCCATGCCCGAGATTCAATTTGACATTTATAGGATCAATTTTGATATGCCCAAGACCGTAGGCTTGTGCTTTCATTCCCATGCCCAAGATTCAATTTCACATGTCCAAGTTTAAATTTGACATGTCTAGGATCAATTTTGAGATGCCCAAGATCGTAAGCTTGAGCTTTCATGCCCATGCCGAAGATTCAATTTGAGATGCCTAGGATCAATTTTTAGATTCCAAAGACCGTAGGCTTTTGCATTCATGCCCATGCTCGAGATTCAATTAGACATGTCTAGGATCAATTTTGAGATGCCCAAGACCGTAGGCTTGTGCTTTGATGCCCATACCCAAGAATTAATTTGACATGCTCAAGTTTAAATTTGACATGTCTAGGATCAATTTTGAGATGCCCAAGACCGTAGGTTTGTTCTTTCATTCCCATGCCCACGATTCAATTTGACATATCTGGGATCAATTTTTAGATGCCCAAGACCGTAGGCTTGTGCTTTCATGCCCATGCCCAAGATTCAATTTGACATGCCGTAGTTTACAAGTTTTTGGGGTTGCTGTGACCTCTTTTCTTATAAACTATACTTTGTAAATTTTGTTATCTATTAATACAATTTTGACTTATAAAAAAAAAAAAACCATGCCCAAAATTCAATTTGAGATGCCTAGGATCAATATTTAGATTCCCAAGACCATAGGCTTTTGCTTTCATTCCCATGCCCGAGATTCAATTTGACATGTCTAGGATCAAATTTGAGATGCCTAAGAACGTAGGCTTGTGCTTTCATGCCCATGCCCAAGATTCAATTGACAAGCCCAAGTCTAAATTTGACATGTCTAGGATCAATTTTGAGATGTCCAAGACCGTAGGCTTGTGCTTTCATGCCCATGCCCAAGATTCAATTTGAGATGCCTAGGATCAATTTTTAAATGCCCAAGACCGTAGGTTTT
This sequence comes from Papaver armeniacum, assembly GCA_023531295.1. Classification (NCBI taxonomy): domain Eukaryota; kingdom Viridiplantae; phylum Streptophyta; class Magnoliopsida; order Ranunculales; family Papaveraceae; genus Papaver; species Papaver armeniacum. The sequence goes on from JAJJWW010009507.1 coordinate 269,478, forward strand.
TTCTTTCATGCCCATGCCCGAAATTCAATTTGACATGATTAGGATCAATTTTGAGATACCCAAGACCGTAGGCTTGTGCTTTCATGCCCATGCCTAAGATTCAATTTGACATGCCCAAGTTTAAATTTGACATGTCTAGGATCAATTTTGAGATGCCCAAGACCGTAGGCTTGTGATTTCATGCCCATGCCCAAGATTCAATTTGACATGCCCAAGTTTAAACTTGACATGTCTAGGATCAATTTTGAGATGCCCAAGACCGTAAGCTTGTGTGCTTTCATGGCCATGCCCAAGATTTGGGAAGCGAATTTTTCTGCAGACAAAATGGCTAAGCGTGGATGTTTACTAGCTAATGAAGTAGGAATGCATTATGAAGGAAGACCATTTTTTTAAAATTCAGTTGAATATCCAAATGTTTCTTATTATCGTTTCCAGTAGTTTACTAATTTTTGGGGTTGTTGTGACCTCTTTTCTTGTAAACTATACTTTGTAAATTTTGTTATCTATTAATACAATTTTGACTTATCAAAAAAAAAAAAAAAAAACCATGCCCAAGATTCAATTTGAGATGCCTAGGATCAATTTTTAGATTCTCAAGACCATCGGCTTTTGCTTTCATGCCCATGCCCGAGATTCAATTTGACATGTCTAGGATCAATTTTGAGATGCCCAAGACGTAGGCTTGTGCTTTCATGCCCATGCCCAAGATTCAATTTGACATGCCCAAGTTTGAATTTGACATGTCTAGGATCAATTTTGAGATGCCCAAGATCGTAAGCTTGTGCTTTCATGCCCATGCCCAAGATTCAATTTGAGATGCCTAGGATCAATTTTTAGATTCCTAAGACCGTAGGCTTGTGCTTTCATGCCTATGCCCAAGATTCAATTTGACATGTCCAAGTTTAAATTTGACATGTCTAGGATCAATTTTGAGATACCCAAGACCGTGTGCTTTCATTCCCATGCCCAAGATTCAATTTGACATGCCCAAGATTCAATTTAAGATGCCTATGATCAATTTTTAGATTCCCAAGACCGTAGGCTTTTGCTTTCATGGCCATGCCCGAGATTCAATTTGACATTTATAGGATCAATTTTGATATGCCCAAGACCGTAGGCTTGTGATTTCATTCCCATGCCCAAGATTCAATTTCACATGCCCAAGTTTAATTTTGACATGTCTAGGATCAATTTTGAGATGCCCAAGATCGTAAGCTTGAGCTTTCATGCCCATGCCGAAGATTCAATTTGAAATGCCTAGGATCAATTTTTAGATTCCTAAGACCGTAGGCTTTTGCTTTCATGCCCATGCTCGAGATTCAATTTGACATGTCTAGGATCAATTTTGAGATGCCCAAGACCGTAGGCTTGTTCTTTGATGCCCATGCCTAAGATTTAATTTGACATGCTCAAGTTTAAATTTGACATGTCTAGAATCAATTTTGAGATGCCCAAGACCGTAGGCTTGTACTTTCATGCCCATGCCCTAGATTCAATTTGACATGCATAGGATCAATTTTTAGATGCCCAAGACCGTAGGCTTGTGTTTTCATGCCCATGCCCACGATTCAATTTGACATACGCAAGTTTAAATTTGACATATCTGGGATCAATTTTTAGATGCCCAAGACCGTAGGCTTGTGCTTTCATGCCCATGCCCAAGATTCAATTTGACATGCCGTAGTTTACAAGTTTTTGGGGTTGCTGTGACCTCTTTTCTTATAAACTATACTTTGTAAATTTTGTTATGTATTAATACAATTTTGACTTATCAAAAAAAAAAAAACCATGCCCAAGATTCAATTTGAGATGCCTAGGATCAATTTTTAGATTCCCAAGACCATAGGCTTTTGCTTTCATGCCCATGCCCGAGATTCAATTTGACATGTCTAGGATCAAATTTGAGATGCCCAAGACCGTAGGCTTGTGCTTTCATGCCCATGCCCAAGATTCAATTTGAGATGCCTAGGATCAATTTTTAAATGCCCAAGACCGTAGGCTTTTGCTTTCATGCCTATGCCCGAAATTCAATTCGACATGCCTAGGATCAATTCTGAGATACCCAAGACCGTAGGCTTGTGCTTTCATGCCCATGCCTAAGATGCATTTGACATGCCCTAGTTTAAATTTTACATGTCTAGGATCAATTTTGAGATGCCCAAGACCGTAGGCTTGTGTGCTTTCATGGCCATGCCCAAGATTCGGGAGGCGAATTTTTCTGCAGACAAAATGGCTAAGCGTGGATGTTTACTAGCTAATGAAGTGGGAATGCATTATGAAGGAAGACCATTTTTTTAAAATTCAGTTGAATATCCAAATCTTTCTTATTATCGTTTCCAGTAGTTTACTAATTTTTGGGGTTGTTGTGACCTCTTTTCTTGTAAACTATACTTTGTAAATGTTGTTATATATTAATACAATTTTGACTTATCAAAAAAAAAAAAAAGCATGCCCATTTTTTTTTGATAAGTCAAAAATTTGCATTAATAGATAACAAATTTACAAGAGATAGTTTACAAGAAAAGAGGTCACAGCAACCCCAAAAACTTGTAGACTATTTAAATCGAAAATAAGCCACATTTGGGAGTTCAACTGAATTTAGAAAAGTTGGTCTTCCATCATAATGCATCCCCACGTCATTAGCTAGTAAACATCCACGCTTAGCCATTTTATCTGCTGAAAAATTCGCCTCCCTAAAAGTATGAATGAATCTAATAGACATATAATGCCTACTAATCACCCTCCATCTAGTTTGTGCAAACCAAGGAATCGAATTATTTTTGAAAGCTTCAATCACGCCAAAGGAGTCAGATCTAACACAAACTCTATCAAAACCCCATTGCATAGCCCACTCCAATCCAACTAGAATGCCATATAACTCTGCCAAGTAGTTCGTCGTAACTCCCAGAACAATACTCATAGCACCAAGAACTGAGCATTGCGCATCCCTAGCCACCACTCCAAAGACTGCCACGCCCTGGATTGCCTCTCGCAGCACCATCACAACAGATTTGAAGCTCATTATCCTCGGTGGATGCCAAGAACACTCCACCGGCTATTGTCTATGCACACTCGTGTTGAACACGGAAATAGTTCAAAAGAATCACATCCTCAGCACAGTTCTTCATATTTCCCTTGAGACGAATTGAATAGTCTTGAATCAACTTCAAAACTCGTTTGTAGAACACGCTCCAGTTAGGTTTCCTTTGCTCAAAAACACACTTGTTCCGCAACCGCCATGACTCCGATCTTAGCACCAGTTGGCAACAAGCCAAAGGTCACGAACAATAGGAATCCTCCCTTTGGCTGCTTTATAAGAGACAATAAGGTTATCATTAGGCTGCAAGTTAAAAATTTTAGAAAGCCAATTCCATGCTCTTGCTGCAAAGCTGCACTCATACAAAGACATGTACAAGCGTTTCCTCATCGGGATTCATTGAGGCAAGCACTTATTGGCAAGTTGGATTTTAAATCTACTCTTGAGTAAATCATAAGTAGCACAAACACCATGGATGAATTTCTAATTCTGAGCTGCAAGAACTGGATGTATCTCTTTTCTCCAAAGAAGCGTAACACCATCCAGTTTGGGATATCTATGACGAATAAGAGAAGTGGCGGAACTGACACTGAAATCCCCAGAGAACTCCGGCATCCAAACTCTGTTATCTTCCCCTCCAATTGGTGTTGGTAGCTTATGCATCTCCAGGCCAGCAGCAAGCATGCATTGCAAATGCACATCCGGGATATCCCACTGACCATCATTCAACAAATCACTAACACGCACATTGTAGTCAAGCGTGTAATCATTAAGAGCTTCCGCAATACTAAAATCAGCATACCAAATGTCATAATAAAGAGAAGTATCCCTACCATCTCCTAGCAAGACCTTAGTATTATTTTCCACCAGATTGTACACACTACACACTCCAGGCAAAATAAAAGATTTAACACCCGTAGTCTTAATGCGCCCATTACGACCAAAAAATTTAGCCTTAAGGTAAAGAGCCCATTTCTTTTTAGAATTACGAATCTTCCACCAAAGTTTCATAATAAGAGCCTTGTTCATAGTTGCCATACGAGTTAATCCGAGACCCCCCTCCTCATAAGGGCAACAGATCTTATCATAAGCCACCACCACCGCGACCGACATTCGAATCACTGGACCAAATGAAATTCGAATTGCCCTCTCACATTGAAGAATGAATTTAAGAGGCCATTTATAAATTGCCATATTATGAATGGAATAACTAGCAATTACGGATTTAACAAGAACAATGCGATCATGAAAAGATAATAATCTCCCTCTCCAACCAGCAAGCTGATTTTTAATATTCTCAACAACATTGCAAATATAGCGAGAACGAACTGTACCTGGCATAACTTGAACACCCAAATAGCGGTCTGGAAACGTAGCTACACTCATTCCCAAGTAGTTTGCAAGATATGTACACCAACTTGAAGAACCACCACCATAATAAATCTTGCTCTTTTGACGACAAACATGTCGCCTTTAAGCTCATTGGTATTTACCCAACAAATCCACGAGATTATGTAGACTTTTTGAATTACCTTTACAAAAAAATCATAATGTCATCAGCAAAGAAAAGATGAGTAGGAGAAACACCACCTCTTGTCACCATAGGAGTCATCTTTTTATCACGAAAAAGTTTCGTAATATTTAGCTAAGAACGTCCTCAATCAAGACGAAAATCAAGGGAGAAAGGGGATCTCCTTGACGCAAACCTCTATTAATTTTGAAGTAACCCTCCGGATTGCCATTCAAAAGAATAGAGATTCTAGCAGATTGCAAGATATTAAGAATCCACGCACACCATTTTTAGAAAAACCATAATTTGAAAAACTTCTAGCACAAAAGACCAACTTACCGTGTCAAAAGCTTGAGAAATATCTAGCTTGAGACCTATGTTGCCATCTTTGCGCTTAAAGTGAAGCTCATTAACCATCTCCGACGCCAAACTAATATTTTCATGAATATTCCTCCCTTTCATAAAAGCAACATGTTCCTCAGACACTAGATTGTCTAAAACACTACCAAGTCTAGAAGCTAGAATCTTAGTAAAAATTTTGAAGAAAAATTACTAAGACCTATTGGTCTGAAATTTCGAAGAGTATTAGCACCCCTTACCTTGGCAAGCAAAATGATTAAAGAAGAATTAACACCATTTGGAATATTACGAGAATTCCAACAAAGTGAACAATGGCCTTGGTTAAATCTTCTTGAATAATATCCCAAAGAATGACGATAGAAACACCCAGAGAAACCATCCGGCCCTGGCGCACTATCCGCCCCCAAATCAAAGATAGCTTGCTTAATTTCTTCCGGAGAAGGAATCTTGTCCATAGCCTGGCTCTCCTCAACAGAAATGGAATCATGCTCAAAGTCAAATAAGTCACTATCAATATCCAACTCCTGGCCGTTGAATTTGTTTTCATAGTAATGAACAACATGATCCCGCAATTGATCATAATCAGAAATACAAGTACCAGTCGAGTCAACTAACTCCGAAATTGTGTTAGAGCTTCTTCTAATGCGAATACTATTATGAAAAAAACTGGAGTTACTCGACCCCTCCACCAACCAATTATTACGAGATTTTTGCTTGAGCATAGTCACCTGTTGTAAACGAGTCTCACTTAAGGTAGCCATAGCGTCCTTCATTGCATTCAAATTAGCAATATTACTTGGATCTTCATCAGAAATAAGAGCTGCAGTCTCAAAACGAAGTTTGTCTTGCTTCAAGCGAGAATGAACATTACCAAAGATTCTGAGATTCCAATCCTTCATCACAATCTTCGGCGGACGCTTCAATTTGTAAGGGAAAATAAAATCTGGAGACCCATAGGCCGGAGCATTCCAACTCTCACTAACCATACGAAGAAAATCTCCATGTAAGAACCACATCTTCTGAACCCTGAAAGGAGCTCGACGAGGTCTAGGGACCTTAAAAGGATAACCAAGAAGAGTAGAATGGTCGGAAACTTCCCTAGGAAGTGCTTTACACCGCTAATTCTCAAACTTAGCTAGCCAAGCCGCATTGATAATAGCACGATCCAACTTGCTGATGATACGGCTATTACCGGATTGTCTATTGGACCAAGTGAATTTGCTACCCAAGGAATCATCTTCAAAAATATTGTTGTCATCCATCCAATCACTAAATTCATCAATGATCAAGATCTTGTTTCCATTCACCCACCTTTCTTTTCGTCCAAGCGCAAAATACAATTAAAATCTCCTATGACCAACCAAGGAGTTATTGAATCTTGCATATCCGATTCTTTGCCAAAGCCTTCTTCTAGTAGTTTGAACATAACTAGCATGGACAAAAGAAATATGAACACCATCCACCGTAATTGTAATAGCATGTTTACTTGAATTTACAATAGAAATATCCAACCCATTCATGTAACAAACCCGAGATTCGCAATACTAGAATTGAAAGAATTATTAATAACAACCGAGGAATAACCTTCGTAATTAGTCTTCTACCAAAATTAATCGAGCAAGCAACTTTCGGTTCAAAGAAGACAAAAAAACATCCGGATTGAAATCCCTTATTAACTCTTTTAGCTTAGATTTGTGATGCCTCACGCGCAACACCATTTATATTCCAAAATAAAACCCGCATATTAAACTACAATGTTTTGATGCTTGGATAGCTTAGCTTGTTTAACAGAAGTTGAGGAGGAATTGATACCTGGTGAAGTACCCCTTCTAGCACGAATACCCAGCTCAGAGATATCTTCCGTGTCAGATAAGGACTCCACATCTTTTAAAGCATTGAGTGTTGCTTGCATATCAATAATTTGGTTTTGCTTGGATTGTTTGGCCGTAACATCAATTTTTCCAAGCTCTAAAGTTCCTTTATCACCTAGGATATGGAACTTATTGTGAGAGATATATTGAGAACTTTCTTCAAGAACATCACACATGGGTGTAGACACAGATATAGTAGAATCCTAACAAGATGTAGAAGTCTGGTTCTTGCCAATTCGACATTCTCACCCGTATTAGTGTTCGGGAGCAGAGGTACTCAACGACCTTGTCTTACTTACTAACACCGAATGCTCTAGAATGGCTTGCTTTTTTTCTCATAAAGAGCAGCAGCCAAACGCAAAGCGACTTCAGATTCTACATATTCATCTTGCAATTGTTGTTCCATCACAACAGCGTCGGGAATGCTCAAAGCTTGATTCACAAACTAAGGACGTACCCAGCAGTGTTAACTACTTCGGGGACCACGGGAATATTGGGAGCTTTATTGCCTTTCTTTTTCTTTTAGCTTCATGCCACTTCTTACCAAAGAACAGATTAATGGATCTGTCAAATTAGGATCTTGAACAAGTCAAGCTGCGTGTTACTTGTTTGCATTAGAGTTTCTGAGATTCGAACTAGGGTTTGCTGCATTCTTATTCTTTTTGCGACATTCGAGTCCGAATGTCCAATAATATTGCACTTAGAACAGAACTTTGGTCTCTTTAGGATTTCAAAAGGTTGCCAAAACTCTAATCCTCCAACAGCAACATGAATACCATCAGAATCTAAATCAGCAAAATCGATATCAATTAACACCGAAGCAAAGTGCCCATATTCATGTGCTAACGTTCGCTGGTCAACTACAATAGGAGTACCTAGTGTTTTACCCATGGATAAGAGAGTTTTTTCAATCCAAAACTCCATAGGTAATCCAGGAATTTGACCTGCATCAGTAGCACGAGAAGATCGCTGCTTATCAGGATCAAAACTAGGATACCATTCCATTATAGTCAGCTGTTGTTGTCCACAATCAATTTTTCAGCTTGTAAAATCTTAGTTTTATCATCTTGTGACAGTAGCTTGATGATGAAGAAACCCCTATTCAACGGCACAAACTGAACACGATCTTCACCATCTGCCATTGTAATAACAAGTTCTTTTTCGCATCTGAGAATGACAACTCCTTAAAATCTAGCCTTCCTATGAGACTAAGTCTCAGATCGCACATCCTTGCAGGTATAGATCTTCAGGGATAACAATAGCTGGTTTACCATCTTTTTGGTAGGGTTTGGTAAAGTAGCCAGATCAACAATGGTTTTGGGTAAAACCCTTTTTCCTTTCAATCGTTCAAAGATAAGTAAGCGGTTTTCAAAGATGATTAGGATCGAGAGAATCACCCATCTAGAATCACCAGTAGATGATTCAAGATGAGGCGCGTGAAAAAGTTTGAAAAAATCTCCAAAATCGCCAGAGCAGTTTAGGAGAGAGAAAAAAAGTTAAAAACTAGGATCAAATCAAAAGTTACATGCCCAAGATTCAATTTGAGATGCCTAGGATCAATTTTTAGATTCTCAAGACCATAGGCTTTTGCTTTCATGCCCATGCCCGAGATTCAATTTGACATGTCTAGGATCAATTTTGAGATGCCAAAGATCGTTAGGCTTGTGCTTTCATGCCCATGCCCAAGATTCAATTTGACATGCCCAAGTTTGAATTTGACAGGTCTAGGATCAATTTTGAGATGCCCAAGATCGTAAGATTTTGCTTTTATGCCCATGCCAAAGATTCAATTTGAGATGCCTAGGATTTATTTTTAGATTCCTAAGACCGTAGGCTTTTGCTTTCATGCCCATGCCCGAGATTCAATTTGACATGTCTAGGATCAATTTGAGATGCCCAAGACCGTAGGTTTGTGCTTTGATGCCCATGCCCAAGATTTAATTTGACATGCCCAAGTTTAAATTTGACATGTCTAGGATCAATTTTGAGATGCCCAAGACCGTAGGCTTGTGCTTTCATTCCCATGCCCACGATTCAATTTGACATGCCCAAGTTTAAATTTGACATGTCTAGGATCAAATTTGAGATGCCCAAGACCGTAGGCTTGTGTGCTTTCATGCCCATGCCAAAGATTCGGGAGGCGTTTTTTTCTGGAGGCGAATTTTTCTGCAGACAAAATGGCTAAGCGTGGATGTTTACTAGTTAATGAAGTGGGAATGCATTATGAAGGAAGACAATTTTTTTAAAATTCAGGTGAATATCTAAATGTTTCTTATTATCGTTTCCAGTAGTTTACAAGTTTTTGGGGTTGTTGTGACCTCTTTTCTTGTAAACTATACTTTGTAAATTTTGTTATCTATTAATACAATTTTGACTTATCAAAAAAAAAAAAAAAAAAAACCATGGCCAAGATTCAATTTGATATGCCTAGGATCAATTTTTAGATTATCAAGACCATAGGCTTTTGCTTTCATGCCCATGCCCGAGATTCAATTTGACATGTCTAGGATCAATTTTGAGATGCCCAAGATCGTAGGCTTGTGCTTTCATTCCCATGCCCAAGATTCAATTTGACATGCCCAAGTTTGAATTTGACATGTCAAGGATCAATTTTGAGATGCCCAAGATCGTAAGCTTGTGCTTTCATGCCCATGCCCAAGATTCAATTTGAGATGCCTAGGATCAATTTTTAGATTCCTAAGACCGTAGGCTTGTGCTTTCATGTCCATGCCCAAGATTCAATTTGACATGTCCAAGTTTAAATTTGACGTGTCTAGGATCAATTTTGAGATACCTAAGACCGTGTGCTTTCATTCCCATGCCCAAGATTCAATTTGACATGCCCAAGATTCAATTTAAGATGCCTATGATCAATTTTTAGATTCCCAAGACCGTAAGGCTTTTGCTTTCATGGCCATGCCCGAGATTCAATTTGACATTTATATGATCAATTTTGATATGCCCAAGACCGTAGGCTTGTGCTTTCATTCCCATGCCCAAGATTCAATTTCACATGCCCAAGTTTAAATTTGACATGTCTAGGATCAATTTTGAGATGCCCAAGATCGTAAGCTTGAGCTTTCATGCCCATGCCCAAGATTCAATTTGAGATGCCTAGGATCAATTTTTAGATTCCTAAGACCGTAGGCTTTTGCTTTCATGGCCATGCCCGAGATTCAATTTGACATTTATAGGATCAATTTTGATATGCCCAAGACCGTAGGCTTGTGCTTTCATTCCCATGCCCAAGATTCAATTTCACATGCCCAAGTTTAAATTTGACATGTCTAGGATCAATTTTGAGATGCCCAAGATCGTAAGCTTGAGCTTTCATGCCCATGCCCAAGATTCAATTTGAGATGCCTAGGATCAATTTTTAGATTCCTAAGACCGTAGGCTTTTGCTTTCATGCCCATGCTCGAGATTCAATTTGACATGTCTAGGATCAATTTTGAGATGCCCAAGACCGTAGGCTTGTGCTTTGATGCCCATGCCCAAGATTTAATTTGACATACTCAAGTTTAAATTTGACATGTCTAGGATCAATTTTGAGACACCCAAGACCGTAGGCTTATACTTTCATGCCCATGCCCTAGATTCAATTTGAGATGCCTAGGATCAATTTTTAGATGCCCAAGACCGTAGGCTTTTGCTTTCATGCCCATGCCCGAGATTCAATTTGACTTGTCTAGGATCAATTTTGAGATGCCCAAGACCGTAGGTTTGTGCTTTTATGCCCATGCCCAAGATTTAATTTGACATGCCCAAGTTTAAATTTGACATGTCTAGGATCAATTTTGAGATTCCCAAGACCGTAGGCTTGTGCTTTCATGCCCATGCCCAAGATTCAATTTGAGATGCCTATGATCAATTTTTAGATGCCCAAGACCGTAGGCTTTTGCTTTCATGCCCATGCCCGAGATTCAATTTGACATGCCTAGGATCAATTTTGAGATACCCAAGAACGTAGGCTTGTGCTTTCATGCCCATGCTTTTTTTTTTTTGTTAAGTCCAAGGTTTATTAAAACAAAAAAATCGTAATTACAAGAATTACAGGTTTGAAGCACAAAGCTTCCTACCCCCATAAACCAAAGGGGTCAAAATAACTAAAAATAAGCTCCTAAGCCCAAATAAATAACATAAAAAGGAAATCTAGAACATTAATATCTTTTGCGTCCCAAATAAATAACTCTAGATCCCACCTTAAACTCCATGTGAATTTTTTCTAAATTGGTGTATCCATATAATCTTCCCGTATAATCTTAGCATTCATGGTATGATCTGATGTTTAATGTTGATATTTGTCTTCTGATTTCAACTGAATACTTAATTTTTGTTCATGTATATAAATATAAATAGGAGTACCCATTGTCGAAAAGCTAATTAAGAAGGCTGGCGTGCTCTAACTTAAGGCTGGACCTTATTAAAATCAAGTTCTGTAAGTCCACAATCTACGAAATCTTAATGCATCAAATAGCAACTTATGGTTAAGTGGTTTTGTAGATTTCAATTGGACTAAATTTACATTGTGGTGCTCAATTTTTATGTACCAGCCAATCAAATCTGAAGCAATAATATCATTTTTCTTTTGAAATCTTTGTAATTCATTATTGAATTAAGATTTATTTTATGTGAATGCTATAACTAATAGCTAGATATATACGTGTGATGGGATTTAGTGGATGTCATTTTAACTTGAGCTGACAATTTGGACTGGACAAGATATAATTTTGCAAGTCTAAGGTTCTTGTTGCTTTCAAACCTGTATAATGCTTCCTCTACGGACTTGGCAGGTATTTAGTATGGTTTCGTACTATACAACACATGTTTATTGAAAAGATTGGACACAAAACTTCATGATGACCTCTTTCGTTAATTTTGTAATAATCAATGAATTCCAATAGCAAAGATAGTCTACCAAGGAAGCTCATAAAGTTCCTTGAGTTTATAATCTGATTAGCTACAAATTGTTCCAAATAGCTGCGAATGCGGACAGTTCTGAATTATGAGTTAGAACTTAGTTATTTTACTGAGATCATCAAACAGAGTACCAGACCAAGTAGTTTTACAGATAAATATCAATATAAATTGTTCAACCCTGATTTCAAAGATAACATTCAATGCAGATTTGTGTTCAATCAGTTAATGAACTTCTAAATTATAATCAATGAATTCCAATAGCAAAGGTAGTCTACCAAGGAAGCTCATAAAGTGCCTTGAGTTTATAATCTGATTAGCTACAAATTGTTCCAAATAGCTGCGAATGCGGACAGTTCTGAATTATGAGTTAGAACTTAGTTATTTTACTGAGTTCATCAAACAGAGTACCAGACCAATTAGTTTTACAGATAAATATCAATATAAATTGTTCAACCCTGATTTCAAAGATAACATTAAATGCAGATTTGTGTTCAATCAGTTACTGTTATTAATGTAAATTGTTGTTTCACTACTGTATTATGTGAATAATCTAATTTAATAGTAGCATTGTATGTTGCTTTTGTAGATACTTCTTGGTTTGAGATACATATGTTCAAACTAAAGTTTCAAAATCAGTACATACTATTAAGTTTTCCATGTATTGTGGAACAAAAAATAGCAGAATAACTTGGAAGACTTTAAGTTTTAGCCAGGCAGAAGGTCTTTGTAATCCCGCCATGTCACAGATTCTGTTGAGAGTAAGAGAGAAGAAGATAGTGACAGGAAGATGATGAAGACACCAATGACAATGCATGTTCATGAGCAGAATCGGCAGATGTTCAAAATGACAGTGGTTGAGACATCTTGCAGTTGGCTTTGCTTCTTTAAGAAACATATATTAGTAGCATAACCAGTCGTTCAGCTTTGTACTGCATTACATGATAGTTTGTCTTTTCCTTCGTGGGTTGTGCAATGAAATGAGGTGGTACTTGATATTCCTTTCCAAATATAAGATTTGCTATGGATATCTTTTTCGTGATTTTATTTACAGTAGTGAGGCCTTTCTACTTTGATGTCGCCATGGTCATAGAACTAAAGGGTTTTATATGTATAATATGTTGTGCAACTAGGCTTACTGGCAAATATTTACAAACCAATAAGATACTTAAATATATGTAAACAAGATAGCCTGTTAAACATCACCCAAAAATTCAGCACTTAATTTAAACTTCACTATTAAACTTCACTAGAGAGTCTCTCTATGTTAAAAAGATACTCTGTGGAGAAAAGGCCTGTCTTGCAGATGCTATATGTGGAAGAGAGTACTCTTGGAGATGCTCTATATTTTCTCCTTTTTTTCTTTTGCTTAATCTAATATTCTCTTTACAGAGTATAGTGATGTTTCTGCATACAATACTAAAATTATCAAGGAAGGATTTATTTAGTATTGTAGTTCTTAATGCAGGGGATTGTTGTTTTTCTTAGAATTTAAGATTATTACTTTAACTCTAATGCAATTGTATGCATGCCCTTTTTAGGCATGTACAATAAATTGGATATTTGAAAGGAGCACCACCGGACACAGTCTTCGTAATGCGCAATGGGTAGGACAATGTCAAAGCTTTGTTTCGTCAATGACAGGTTGGTATCTCTCCCAATATCATAAACTTCTTCTCTGAAACAATAAGATGCCAGGGCTTTTGCATAGATGAGCATTAATTGTTCCTACAAAAACGATTGAGGTCATTGGGCAGAGCGTTGGGATAACAACCTTTCTCCCAATGTCGCACTCTTGCTTCTCATGTGGAGTATCGTGTTAGTGAGATCATGCAATATTTTCATTTACTTTGTATTGACACTGTCACTGTGTTCATGTAAGGAACACTGTCATCTTTTTTTTCTTCTTAATACCGAATTTGTAGCATGCTGACACTGCGTAATTGAATGTAAAAGGTTGAGGTTCAAATGCTATTTAACGTTAAATGTGTCTTTGGTGCCATTGATACCAAAAATCTGGTGTAAAACTCATTCTCGGGGTTCTAATTTAATAAAACCTAGTCTCCCAAACCTGTTCATTTAATACCTTTTCTCATAAGCTTATTTAAAAAGCAGAATCATTTTACGTAATAAGCTTGAGAATGTCTTATGAATCTATTAGGTAATGAAGATTGTCACAAACTCAGAGTTAAGTCTTTTTTTTTTTTGGATTAGGTTTTATTTGATGGCCTTCTATTATTATCTAAAGTCGTTTTAGAAGTTAGAGGAGGTATGGTAATATTAATTGATACATATAAAAAAAAGGGTTTATATATACGAAAATAAGGATTTCCAACCCATATCCTTCCTGCAAGACGTGGAGGAGGGACAAGTAATTATTTCTTTGTGTTTATAATTATTTCTGGATTAAAAAATATTACTGTTTTTAGATGAGTTAATGAAGAAATTTACTTCCAGATCTGAATTGTATATTTTTGTACAAAAGTTTTAAATAACTATGTAACATATGGTGGCTTAAATGGTTTTAACGTTGTTATTCTATAGAATTGTACTCTGCAAAACTTAGTTTTAAAACCGAAGTTAAAAGAGTTCCGTCACAGCTGAATTCACAATTGTATTGCAATCGATCAATTGATTTGAGTACTGTCATAAATCAGTAGGCTTTTGCTTTGGCAACATAAGCACGTGGTGATCAATTAATCAATCATAATACTAATTAGCAATGTGTTTTACTTCGCTTCAAGTATGCATTGGGTATTTTAGGTCTCAGGCCAAGTATACACTTGGTAGATGCTTTTACTTGCATCAAATAAGATTTCTATTCACACATTGCTCTGAGTTTGATTGTTGTATTTTGACACAAAGGTGGAGGCTGTGGAGTTTGGATCGGGCAATGCCTTCGGTGGTGATCATTGATTCATTGAAATTCAAAAACTACATTTAAAGGCACTTATTTCAACAGTAAGAATGTAAATGATATAGGGTCAACTGCCTGTGTGAATTTATAAGGGTTTTTTTAGTACCAAAATGTTTCAAATTAAGTGATTTATTAATTGTGACTGATTGAATGCATCTAAATTGAATGTGTTTAAAGTAAGTGACTAATGTTTTCCTTTGAGTCTCTGACCTAGAAACACATCAATCATAACAAACTAAGTTAGGGTGATATAAAAATCAGATCATGTTTGAAAGATTAAATCCATCTCATTCTGTATATCATGACATGACTAAGATTGCCGATGCTGGGTTTTGTGGTTTAGATATTGATTGCTTCTTGAAGCTTATCATGTGTTTTGTTTTTCAGTTGACACAAGAAGAATGCCAGATCCATACTCTGTAGATTGCCACATCAATTGTTGTGTTATTTGGACAATATAAAGAACAAATCAATTGATTATAGTGAAGCGCGAAGAAGTTAACGTGTTTATTAAATTAACAACTTCGGGTATTTCGAGTGCCCATGCCTTTATTTTGTTGTAAAGCAATCCTGGAATTAATGAATAGCAAACAAGTTAATTTTATCTTTAAAGCTCAGCACTCCAGATTGGGTCACCTTGCTGTCTTGCCACAACTTGCACATCTCCTTGATACGCTATATTATTCTCCCTTCCACAGCGAAGAAGTATTGGACCCTGTTGCACCTCTTTTGCGTTTCAAAACTGAAGAGAAGGCGATTTGCATTGAGAACGACGCAAGTATAGGTAAATATCTATCATATCATTTCCTTCCTAAAGATGTACTTGCTAATAGTGAAAAAAGTAGAAGAAGGTTTTTTTTAATAAATTAACATAGTGTTTGCACAATCTATGGAAGAGCACGTTATTCAATTATTATCCATAGAGATATTTCATGTGCAGGACATATTCAGTAGAAACTAATGCTCGATTTAGGCTTTTCCTTATGTATTTAGGACTTGAAAATAAATTCCGACGTTTTAGGCGTGTATCTGAATTACTTGAATGCAGAATAGTTGGATCAATGAAGGAGATATAATGATCTGCAATTTTGTGGGCTTATCAAGATTTTCTTACTCCAAACTATAGGTTGCACTGTTTAGAGGAATTAAATCGGATACTCCTTCAGATGAATCATTTCTGGATTGGATTAATACTAACTTTGTAGCATATATTTTTTTTATTTGAACTTATTTCTTGCTTTCATGATTTTATGTATTCCTTTTTAGGCTCCTAACTTTCTGCCCCTTTTGGTATGTTAGCTTGATATGACTATAACAACACATCTCCCTTTTGCTACCTTCTGACCTTCTGATACCGTCATGGATAATGCACAACAAGTTGGTCTATGTTTTCCTTTTATGCAATGAATGCGTAGTAGTCAGTTCGTTAGAGTAAAATGTTATGTTTTCTCATGCTCTTGAATGTTGCCCAAAAAACTAGGCGTTCTCTGGCAGCCACATTCCATCCCTTGACATACTATACACATATATTTTACATTTTTTGTAGACGTCTTTTCGCTTTTCTCTAAAACTTAGAAGTAATATACATGGATGAAACTTAAACTAAAACTTCTGTTTTCCTCTGAAACTTAGAACTAATATACATATATGGCTAATGTAACATTAAGCTTAAATTGAATGAATAATTAACACTTTGTGTTTTATATCATTTGCACTTACTCTTCACATAATTAACCTTCACTCTATACAACTGTATTAATAAGTAGTCATTACTAGCTGTATCGTAGCTTTATTGAAAGCGTTTTATTTATTTATTTATTGATCTGAATTACCTACAAAAGAGTTTACAAACATTGCATTCATATCCACAATCTTCATAAATAACACACTGTCTCTAGCTAGATTTTTAACATGTCACCCCCAAGTATATCTTATACAAAGGATCGTGTACATCATTAGTCTGTTATTTTCTGAAAAGGGTCTTTGACAATTTTGAGTTACATGATATTTAGAGTAAATTGGTTACGAGTTGCAGTTACGTGTTTGTTTTTTCCAATAATGTTTTTGTTTGGGAATTTCAGGTAGAGCTAAGATATACAGGCATTATCATCACCAGATGCAAATTGAAGTCCATTTGAACAAGCAGTAGGATGTGGTCCAGCAATATATACAGCTCTAGCTTTATAAACCATCTCGAGGCAATTCCATTGTTCAACATACAGCTCTATCTTTATAAAACATCTCGTGGCAATTCCATTGTTCAACATATGCCATATCTTCAAACTCGGAAGAACTTGCAAGATCTTGAGGGAAGAAGAATAGTTACAACAGAGGGAAAGTTGAAGTTTCAGTATGTATATCTGTTGATCATCAACTATGACAGCAACGGGCATTACAGAAATCTTGGTCGCGAGGAGGGTTGCCAGAGAGAGCAGTTTCCGTTCTTCGTACCTGGAAATTGGAACATTTTTTCTCCCATAGGTTGTCTTTCTTTATTTTATTTGTTTCTGTTCGCTTAGTGTCTTATTTATATGAAACTTTCAATGTTTGAGTTGCGGATATCCTAAGGACTCGGACTAGGTCATGCTTGTGGAGCAGAGAAGGCTTAGTAGAAGCCATATAATGATTAAAATGTTTTCCTTTTCTGTTTCTCTCTGTTATCGGAAATTGGCTTAAATAAACTTTAAGTAGGTAGATCATATTTATAGTTACGGAAAACGAATTCAAAGTTATTACTTTAATTGTTGCTTTAGATTCGTCTGCATATTTGCTTTGTTTACCACTTCAACAACTAATCTATAGTAGTTTGTAAAGAATTTATCCTTTTATTGAAGATTCATCATTCTGGGCTTAATAAGAAACTTTGTTTAGTAATGGTAGTGGAACTCTATCACATGTCTGTAGCCACCATAAAACAATTAACTATATCAATTTTATCTCTCGCACTTTCCATTTGGATGTCGTTCCATATATGCAAGGGTTCTTTGTTGGCTACTGATAATGTAAATCATCGTTTCTTTTGTGTGTTCTGCTTAAAATATGCTCTTTATTTTGGGTCTCTCATTCAATGTCGAGTTTTGTATGGTTCTAAGTGCATCACCTATATTCTTGGTATAATCATGTTGGCATATTTGTGGTAACGCCATTTCATGTCTGTGTTTTTTTTTTGTTTTTTTTTTTTTGGGGTTCCTTTGTAATATTTCTCACTGTTCTATTCAGGTTCAACACCAAAATTAGTAAGGAAAGCTTCATACATTTGAGAAAAGGTGTAAGACCAAGTTTGGTAAGTTGGATATCTAGAGAGCTTTGCAGATTAAGGAATTAGGTAGTTCTAAAGGTAAGCTAAATTATTTCATTGTAGCTATTTGGCATTTGCTTCGGGAAGATGTGGGTTTTCTAACTTTTTCCATATTTTATAGATGATGCATTTACTCAAAGAACTTTCCTACTCAATGGCCGCATCAGGTTGGGCTTATATTTTTATTCTTCAAGCAAAAGGTAGAAAAGCTTATCAAGGTAATGATGCTTCCGAGGTTATTTAACGTGTACGGTACCTTTTACAGTACAATATATATAGACTTAAAATCATGAAGTTAGGGTTATTTGTGCATATGTAGCGGGGTATTAGGTATACTGTTATCTTGCTTTTCCCTTATGACATTAAATTCTTAAAAGTTTAAACAATCAATTACAATTGGATTTGCTGTCTTAGCTCAAAAGGCAGAGCACTTGGTTTTCACCATGTAGTTGTGGGTTCGACTCCCATAAATGGCATAATGTTCAAATACCCTAGAATATTTTTTTCTTCCCCGTCAATAGCCATCTAGATTGGTATATATACGATACATATATAATGCAACAAAGATGTACATGTAGGAAACCTTTTATCTCTATATTGTTTTCCAATTAGCAAACAAATACCAATATTGTTCTCTCAGCACTATGTAGACCTGGGTTTGTCTCTAGGAATCACCGTTTTTGGTTTGGCGTTTTCAAACTGCTTTGTTGTGTGTATGTGGATGGAAATCATGAATGTGGAAGGTGAACTCGGATGTGTAGACTAAGGGGGTTTTGGAGAACGTATTTTTTTCTTGAATACTTGGACACTAACGAGGAAAATTGAGAGGAGGCTTTTGTTAACTGGGTTAGTCTGAACATTATTTTCTTTACAGCATGTCTGAACATAAAATGAATGAGAATGGAATATATTACAGGTAGTGGGATACTTTTTTTGTTGGATTTCGAACTAACATTCGGTGTGTAAATTTCGATAATACTAGGTGTGTTTTGCTGTCCTGCTATATCAAATCATTTTGCGGAGGTTGACAAAGAATAAGAAGGTAATCTTAGGCATGTGATAGTTCTTTCGTATAATTTCTGTCATTAATTATGTCATAGGACAGAAGCAAAGCGGTCATTTCAAGATCCATACCATACTTATGAGACCAGGGGGTTATTGGCACATTGAATGGCAGGCCATCCTAAAAACCCTTAAAGTGGATGATTGAGTCCTTTGTCATGGTGGCCTTTTAATTTCTTCCTAAATAATTTTTGCTTTTGACCTGATTTACTTGGGTGTTAATTCTACATTGCCTGCTCGGTATTTTCATCACAGTTAAAAAGTTCAACTATCTCTCACTAAACAACTGGTAAGTTTCTAATCTGTTTCACCTTCTTTTCCTTATGGCGTGCATTTGTTCTGTTATTTTTGCAAAGTTGGTTTCACTTTTTCCCATTATATATTTTTTAGAGCAGCACTTGGTTCATATTTCCTAAAAGGTTTCCATTTATTTCCCACGTACTTTAATCTTCCCGTGTTTTCCCTTTTTTAATCTCTCCTTAAGAAGAAAGTAAAATTGATTAAATAGCAATTCTAATTTAGTTATATGTTCATAGATAAAGGACTTCGCTGTTGCTGAGTTTTTCAGAATTCAGATTCCATGCCGACTGCTGTAACTATGGTTTCCTGGGTTGTTTGAAAAGAGGTATTTTGGGTATTTAAATACATGTCCTTAGATAAAGGACTCTGCAATTGCTGAGTTTTTGAGAATGCAGATTTCATGCTGAGCTGTTAATAGGGTTTCTCGAGATAGACACTTAATTGGGCTGTAGCATCAAGATATTTAAGTTTGAGCAATGTTCAATCATTTTCGATTATTTACTTAGGTTGGCGAAGTGCCAAATTTTCATTATTCGCTTTAGCTTCTTTTATTGTACTAAGCTTACTATATCTGATCCTGTGCATGACAACTATGCGAAGTATAATAAATCTCGCACACCTCTATTATGATGGAGAGGATAACTAGCAACCCATACTATAATTTGGGCTGTAACTTCATCATTGTGTGTTCATTTTTCCTTAAGGTTTATGATTGTGACGAAGACGAGCAATTTGTTACGTAGGTGTTTATGGGTAAAAATTATTTCCACCGATTTCGGTAAATTCGGTAGGTGAGTGAGAAACTGGTTTAAACCCTAAACAAATGTGCTGCACATGAGCACATTATAGATTCGAGAGATCAATCTGTACAAGTCCGTCCTAAACCAAGAAATGGTCGTTCCAGACTTGCTTCGGTCACAAAGTGGAGGAGAAGGGTTGATTTGGGGAGGGAAGCAAAGAAAGGTGTTGAGACCCGGAATAGTGCGAGAGAGTAGTATTCTCGACTTGTATCGAAAGTGAAAGCCGGAAGCTTGCAAGAGATGAAAGCTTTTTGGAGATCTTGCAAAGTTGCCTTTTCGAGAGTGTTGTGTTTTTCTCGACCGAGACTTGTTGTCCGGTGGAAATAGGTAAGACCTATTTATACAAGTCGAGATTGAAACGTACCACCGGCCTCATGAAGGAAGAGAGTAAAGGGTGAAATAATGGGAGGAGGTGGTAACCGCATGGTATTTATGGGTGAAAACGTTTTCACCATTATTTCCTCATTTATTTGACCGCTTTATTCCTATTCACACTTTCTTCATGTGAGCGTAGTGTCTGCCGCGCATCTTTGTGACCGCCAAACCAAAACCTAGAAAGCATCCCCCAGTTTGTGTTGATGTCTCGAGTGTCGGTTGCACCTTGAGTGCAAGTGGCGCTGCTAGTAGCGCGTGTGGCATGTGCCACTGGCATGTGCGGAATGCCTTTGTTGCGGGTTGCACCTTGAGTGCAAGTGGCAATGCCAGAGCTGCTAGTGGCGTGTGTGGCATGTGCCAATGGCATGTGCGGAATGCCTTGGTGGTAAGTTGTACGTTGAGTGTAAGTAGCAATGCCAGAGCTGCTAGTGGCGTGTGTGGCAAGTGCCAATGGCGTGTGCGGAATGCCTTGGTGGTAGGTTGCACGGTTTGCAAGTTAGGCTACCAGCGTGCGTGTTTGGCATGTGTCAATGGCATGCATGGCCATTAGGGCTATGTCCTGGTAAGAAAAGCTACCAACGATGCATGTTGGCATGTGCCAATGGCATGCGTGGCCAATTTAGGTCACGACCTGGTAGGAAAAGCTACCAGCGAGCGTGTTGGCATGTGCTAATGGCATGCGTGGCCAATTTGGGTCACGGCCTGGTAGGAAAAGCTACCAGCGAGCGTGTTGGCATGTGCCAATGGCATGCGTGGCCAATTTGGGTCACGACCTGGTAGGAAAAGCTACCAGCGAGCGTGTTGGCATGTGCCAATGTCATGCGTGGCCAATTTGGGTCACGGCACAGTAGGAAAAGCTACCCGGCGAGCGTGTTGGCATGTGCCAATGGCATGCGTGGCCAATTTGGGTCACGACCGGGTAGGAAAAGCTACCGGCCGAGCGTGTTGGCATGTGCCAATAGCATGCGTGGCCAATTTGGGTCACGACCTGGTAGGAAAAGCTACCAGCGAGCGTGTTGGCATGTGCTAATGGCATGCGTGGCCAATTTGGGTCACGGCCTGGTAGGAAAAGCTACCAGCGAGCGTGTTGGCATGTGCCAATGGCATGCGTGGCCAATTTGGGTCGGGGCCAGTAGGAAAAGCTACCAGCGAGCGTGTTGGCATGTGCCAATGGCATGCGTGGCCAATTTGGGTCACTACTGGTAGGAAAAGCTACCAGCGAGCGTGTTGGCATGTGCCAATGGCATGCGTGGCCAATTTGGGTCACGGCCTGGTAGGAAAAGCTACCAGCTAGCGTGTTGGCATGTGCCAATGGCATGTGCCAATGGTATGCGTGGCCAATTTGGGTCAGGGCCTGGGAGGAAAAGCTACCAGCGAGCGTGTTGGCATGTGCCAATGGCATGCGTGGCCAATTTGGGTCCCGGCCTGGTAGGAAAATCTACCAGCGAGCGTGTTGGCATGTGTGGCAAATTTGGGTCGCGTCCTGGTAGGAAATGCTACCAGCAAGCGTGTTGGCATGTGCCAATGGCATGCGTGGCCAATTTGGGTCGCGTCCTGGTAGGAAAAGCTACCAGCGAGCGTGTTGGCATGTGCCAATGGCATGCGTGGCCAATTTGGCCTAGGTTGCATGGTTTGCAAGCCTAGGCGCGGGCGCCATTTTGGCATGGCGTGGCTAGGGCCAAGGTAAGGGTGCTTGGCTTGGCGTGGCGTGACTAGCGTAGCTAGGGCCAAGGCAGAGTGTGTTTGGCATGGCGCGGCTAGCTCGGGCTAAGTGTGGCTGGCATGATTTGCTATTGGCACGGGGGTGCGGCTAGCATGGTTGGCATGCTTTGGCGCGTTTGGTGTGACTAGCGTAGCTAGGGCCAAGGCAGAGTGCGTTTGGCATGGCGCGGCTAGCTTGGGCTAGGTGTGGCTGGCATGATTTGCCATTGGCACGTAGGTGCGGCTAGCATGGTTGGCATGCTTTGGCGCGTTTTGGTGTGGATGGCATGATTTTCTATTGGCACAGAGGTGCAGCTAGCTTGGGCTAGGTGTGGCTGGCATGATTTGCCATTGGCACGGAGGTGCGGCTAGCATGGTTGGCATGCTTTGGCGCGTTTGGTGTGGCTGGCATGATTTGCCATTGGCACAGAGGTGCGGCTAGCTTGGGATAGGTGTGGCTGGCATGATTTGCCATTGGCACGGAGGTGCGGCTAGCATGGTTGGCATGCTTTGGCGCGTTTTGGTGTGACTAGCATAGCTAGGGCCAAGGCAGAGTGTGTTTGGCATGGCGCGGCTAGCTTGGGCTAGGTGAGGCTGGCATGATTTGACATTGGCACGGAGGGGAATTAGGGTTTTGTTCGTTGTAACTCTAATTTGAAAAAATACCCCCTATTAATTACTGACTATATGCATTAAATGTTCTAATAAATGTATCACCGGTGACATTAGGTTATTCGGGGTTTTACGATTTTACCCTTTGTCTAAAAACCACCATCAACATTAAGTCCCCTGCTTAGCTCGGAACAGGAGCTTTGTTACGAGGTAAGCATAAGATGGTGACAAACTATCAACAGTAAATCGTAAAGAAAATTAAGGAGTCTTGTCTGACCTTTTATATATAGGATTAGGAATCCTTGCCTCTGGCAGTTTTACACAAATCGGGAGGCTGGCACAATTGGGAAGTCAGCATCATTGAGAGACAGGAAGTTGGGCGGCATTGAGAAGTTGACGCGAGTTGGGAAACTGAGCGTGCTAGCTGGCGGGACCGGCGCAAGGTGGGAAGCTGATCGTGCTAGCTGGTGGGACCGGCGCAAGGTGAGGAAGCTGAGCGTGCTAGCTGGCGTGACTTGGGCGGTCATTGGGAAGTTGGCGCAATTGGTGGGGCCGGTGTAAACAAGGAGGGAGTAGGTGTTTCTACAGATAGCAAAGTTTCCTTATCCATGCCAAAATCTGGAAGCGTTATGTCCCTCATTGCTTCCTTTCCCTTTTAAGGTTCCGTATTCATACCCAACGCAATTGTACCGTCTCCCTTGTTTGATAAAAGGTTCTTCTTGTTGAGTTTCTTTCTTTGCCTAGAGACGAATCATCCTCTAAACAGACAGATTCTCCAAGTGAAGGCGCGAGGTCCGACTCTTGCAAAAGCACCCCGACTAGGGTTATTCGGGCTAAGAAGATCATACTGGTATGTTTTCTTCTTCTTCTCTGTCATGTTATCCTCTTTTTATATGTGTATAGATAGGGTGGAACTTGATCATTTTCCCCATTTTTTGCAGTGTATGATGGGACCCTCCAGGGATGGCCGCGCCTTTAACTCTTCGGAGAAGGACTTCAGAATTAGCGGAGATCGATCTTCTTCTCTTGAGGAGGCACTGGTTGGGATTGAATCTCTGTTCCATGAAGCTAGTGAAATCATTAAGGACCTCCCTTCCATCTATCCCCATGAAGAACATGTGCATGTTCGGACTTTCTTGGGTTCAGTGAGCATGGAGGAGGGGCGAGAGAACGAGGAAGAGTCTTGGCATATTGAGAAACTTCAGTGTGGCAAAACTTTTCTTGATCCGGTATGGTGCGGATCGGACTGTTTCTAGGTCGAAGCGTGAAAGCGAACGTGTGAGGCCCTTGGAGGAGAGCGCCATGATTCTTGATTTTGATGCGGATGAATCAAAAGCTTTCTTCGAAGTGTCAATGAGAAAACCTTCGAAGGAGCATATGACGGAAACGAAATAGCCTTTGAAGTTGATGCCAAAGGTGTCGTTGGTGATACCTAGGAGGGGTCATGGTGGCGTATCTTTGGACCTGGTCGTCGGGAGGACATGCCGCTTTGTGATTGCTTCGGGATGGGATGTTGAGGTTCTTTCTTTGCTAACACCGTTGAATGGAACCCGAGGGATTCTTTGGGGAAGTGCTTGAAGATAGCCTTGCCCGAGAGGACTTGTGCTCCATCCTTCGAGGGCTAGTTCCTCCCTTTTGTTATTTCGTTAGTTGCTTAGTTCCCCGATGTTTTTTTTTTTCGTAAACTCATCTTTACCTTCTTCTTCATCAGTCAACATTTTGCTTCATATATATTTTTTGAAAGAGGTTGTGGTATGATGGCTCTTTAATGGTTTTCTAGGTTTATCTGATGTATTTCTCTGATATCTGGAGAATTTGCTTGGAAAGGGATGTATTTATGCTATTTTTTTGTTTTTGACGGAAAAGGGAATCCCCAGGGAAAAATACAAACGGTGTATTCATCTTGGGGGAGTACAACTACTAAGAGGAATTGTTAAAGGAAATACTAAAAGGGGGAGTGACTGGGAAGTATAGCATTTTAGGGATTGGAGGCCTTGAGCCATCGCGAGTGAATTATCATGCCTTCAGGTGTGTCTGCATTGATGAGGTTGCAATATCCTCCCAAAAGGGTATCCGCAACCATATACAGCTGGTCTTCTCTTTCATTGGGCGAATCAGTTCGAATAGCCATTTTTACTGTCATCCTCCCAACTTGAAACGAGCTTTCCTTAACCACTACATCTCCGATTGAAAACGGGTTCAGACGTTGCGCAACCGTTTGAGTCTTGGCTTCGTTGGTTTCAATAGAAGTTTCCAAGCTTCTTGCAAAGTGTTCAAATGGTCCAGCTCCCATTCACATTTCTTGACGGTGTTCGTGCCGATGTCGCCTGAGTCCCCATGACGGAATGGGGAAGGAAAGACTGGTTGCGAGAAAAGGTTGCTCGGTCAGACTTACTTGCATTTGAAAACCATGAGCTAGCGCCAACGGTTCCTCTCCGGATGTCTGGGTTCCTTCAATAGTTCGTTGATGCGACAACCAGTGGGATGATTTGTTTGAAATTCCTTCGGGCGTGGACATCGGTAGAGGGTGCACATCCAATTTCGCCTTGTTGTCGAGCACCCATAAGCGTCCCAATATCATGTCATGATCTAGTTCTTTGACAATGTGGAATTTGCTATGTGTTATAGCGTCTCCCATATACTGATCTCTAGGTTGATGCAGCCATGCGCGTTCAAAGTTTCTCCTCTCAAGTTCTTAATCACGGACGGGGAATAGGTAGCGTCTTGTTTTGTAAATCCTGCTGCCTTTAGTGTCTTGAAAGTAATGATGTTGTGGCCAGATGCCATGTCGATGAGCGTGTCGTCAAATTCGTTACCTCTTAAACGGGACGTGGTCAGCAGTCCCCAGTTCTCCTTTTTGATTTTGCCTGTTTGGGAAGCTTGGGCCCCTGGCGTGGTTTCCGGGGAGAGAAAAAGTCATTTTCTGGATACAACACGATTGAGAGCTGCGAAAATATCTTGGCGCTGCATCTTGGAAAGATTGAGGATTTCGCATACATGTTGCATCATGGATTATACAGTCTCGTGCACGGAGTCCCCAGAGGACCCGCAGTTTCTTATCGGGAGTGGGTCTCGATGCACTCTTTCGTCTCTGGTTGGAGTCCTCCCGCTTCTATCCTTTCTTTGAAAATATGCTTTAGTCTGTTGCAATCGCTGGTCGGGTGGTGAACGAACCTGTGGTAATGGCAGTATTTGGGGTTCGCCATCTCAGCCTCAGTTGGTGGACGTTTGGGAGGTGGCAGTCTGATAACATCATCTTGAACCCAGGCTTCTAGGAGGTCAATCACCTCCTCGATGGGAAACGGGAAATCAAGGGTATCTCCTTCGGTCTCATGATGCTGCATGGGAGTTTTAGTGACGGTCTTTCGTGGCGGGGGTTCCCGTTGCGCCGGTGCTTCACGTTTTGGCTGGTGGCTCGTAGTTGGGGCTTTCCTTTTTCCCCTTTCGTTTACTATGTTCACGGAGGATGAGCCGGCATTAAATTGCTTGCTGATGAGGCGTCTACTCCCGCGAGTTTCACGCGTGTCTTCGGTTCGAAACGGCCTAGCTCTTTCTAGTAATGCTGGTGCTGTTGTTGCGGATCGTCTGGCGGCTTCATGGAGTTTGGAGAACGTTTGGAAGCGTAAGTTTTCCAGCAGGGCGCGATAATAGGAACCATACCATTGATGCACGCGTTCACGGTGTTGCTCGGTCACGTTTGGGTCGTGACGATCGAGTGCTTGAACCTCGAACCTTTTGACGAAATCATTCGGATGTTCATTATCCCATTTGGTACATTCTTTCGAGGTCCGAGAAAGTAACTTGTTTGACACGAAGAAGTATTTCTTGTAAAACGCAGTGACCATGCTACTCCGGTTGGGAATCTTTGTTCCGTGGGATGTTGTTGTACCATGTATACGCCCTTCCAAGTAAGTGACTTTGAGAATTCCCTTAAACGAAGAACGTGATTATATTCATGTTCACCTAGGGATTCCGGTGAAACGGAGACATGCTCATGTGCACTCCGGTACCATCGTATGTGGTAAATTTAGGAGAAGAGTACCCCCTTGGGAGAGGGATTCTCCGCATTTCGGATGGGTAAGGGGGTTGGTGATGATGCACGTCCAATTCATCATTCTTGATTCGATTACGGAGAAGTTGTTCCAGATCTTCTCGCGTGACGAAGTTAGGCGGCTGATTTCTTTCTAACGAGATTCTAGCGCGAGTTTCCTCATCCGTGGAGGCGTGCTCCGCCGAGGTGCTGGCGTCGGGGTTGTTGGAGACGTTCCTAAGCGGCTCTGTAGGACGCGACTCACGTGGTAGTCGCTTTGTCAGAGCCTTGAGAAAGATGAGTACCTCCTTCTGCGTTGAAACCATATCCGTCTGGGCTCTGGTAAGCATCTCTTGTCGTTCCATCAAATCAGCGATGGTGACATAAGGACGACTTCCTCTGGTCCCTCCGGTCTCTCGTCCCGTCGGCGGGGTAGTTGGAACCTTAGTTGTGGTCGGAGGCGCCATGCTTGACGAAGCATTCGGGGCCGTAGCGGCGGATCTGGCCCTGGTGACTGGTGGCGTGACACCCGAAGAGATATTTTCGTTGCCATGATTAGAGGGTTGTGCATAGACACTAGAGGAGGCAGCGGCTCTGTCCCTGGTGATTGGCGGTGTTACGCTTGAGGGAGTGCATTCGATGATACTGTAGTCAGCAGGTGATGCAACAACGTTATTGGGAGAGACGCTAACATCAGGGATGCGTTCTGTGCTGGTGTTCTCGGCAGCCGCTCTGGACCTGAGTTCCACCATGTTGGGATTTGACGTTTGGGAAACGAAATCAGGAGTCAGAGTTGGTATTGTAACCGATAGATCAATCCTCCCGCTGTGGTCGCCAATTGTTTATGGGTAAAAATCGTTTCCACCGATTTCGGTAGGTGAGTGAGAAACTGGTTTAAAGCCTAAACAAATGTGCTGCACGTGAGCACTTTATAGATTCGAGAGATCAATCTGTACAAGTCCGGCCTAAACCAAGAAATGGCCGTTCCAGACTTGCTTCGGTCACAAAGTGGAGGAGAAGGGTTGATTTGGGGAGGGAAGCAAAGAAAGGTGTTGAGACCAGAATAATTCTGAGAGAGTAGTATATCGACTTGTATCAGAAAGTGAAAGCTTCGGAAGCTTGCAAGAGATGAAAGCTTTTTTGGAGAGCTTGCAAAGTTGCCTTTTCTGAGAGTGTTGTATTTTTCTCCTGACCGAGTGATCGCTGTCGTATGCGTCAAAAATAATTTCACTTTCCTAAAGTATGTGATAAGAAAGAGTTCGTATCCACAGGGAGGCGATTGTAGTTATTTCGTAATCAATTTCTCAAAGTAACCAATTGGGGGATTTTCGAATTTTATGTAAGCAATAAAAGTAAATTAAAAACAAAGTAGATTGTAGAAAGTAATCAATGGAGAAAGATATTGGTCAAGGAATTCATCTTCAATCTTAGACATGTGCTTGCATATATGAATAGAATTACGATTTAATCTCTTTTGTTATCAAAAGCCTAGAGAATCAAGAAAGCAAGATAATCTATTAATTTCCCAAGTTCATCAACACACACATTAGGGCTGCGTATGTGAATTCTACCTAAAGAATAACCTAACGCCTTGCGCTAATCAAGTTCAATTCCTAGGAGCATTAAGTTTCAGAAATAGGCTAATCAATGCAATTGTCATGCGTTGCGCATAACAATTCGGACAATGGTCAAACTCTACATATGATTACGAGAGTGTATCACTACAAACCGTAAACATATCATGCTACTTGTATTCAAGGTTATCGCTTGATGAAAAACCCTAAAATAGCTATGGACTAAGATGCAAGTTCAATTAATTGGCCACTTAACTAATCAAACACCATAATCCTATCACAATACTTCAATCATGTGATCATAAAAACAATAGAGAATTGAACGATAATCAAGAGAGAAAACTAATACATAAAGCAAACACAAGTTTTCGAAATCGGACTACATCCTTAACCAATAATAGAGAATTTAGCTACTCATAGCTATGGAGTTCATCACAAAAATATAAGTTGAATTAAAGAAGAAGATGAACAAAAGCAAACCCTAGTTGCGTAACCAAAAACGGCTCTCCAAAGTTCCAAGAATAAGATATGAGATGTTGTAGAAGACCTTCCCTTTTATAGCTTTTCTCCCACTTCTAAAATTAGGTCTAGTCTTCAAAGTCCATTAGATGAGAATCCACCAAGCCCAAAAGAAGGAGAAACCCATGTAGAAAAATGACCCAAAAATCGTCGTCGGAAAACTGGTATTGTGGCCGGAAAACGGCCGGAAAAGTGCCCGGAAAACGACTCCGGTGACCGGCAAAGTCCGCCCGGTCACCGGTCAACGGGTCAACTCGGGCAAGTCAACCGGGTCAAGGCGAATCGGTCGAGTCAACTCAAGTCAGACCGAGTTGTGTGAATCAGGGGCTGATTGAGTTGAGTCAAAATCTAACTCAGCCTGACTGGTTTTGGCCAAAGCCATTTTCCAGGCCATTTACCAGATGCACCATCATTGTCATTACTTCATTGCCAGCCATCATCCTTGTACCAGAGCCACACACATCACCAGCTTGCAGCACCTCAGCTCAGTTGCATCTTTGTAAGCTCAATTCACCAAGTGAGTAAGAGCACCATAGTCCCCTTCTCCATTTACTAAACTTGCGCTTTGATCCTAGCACATCATAGATTCATACACCAGTCTTCGTAGTCCTAACAACCTTCACCTGTAATTGCTTATATCATCTGCACCTCAAGCCTAAGACTCCAGCAACAGCAGTCCATCACTAGCCCTTCTCGTATGAATTTCAGGCACAAACAATCTCATATATATCCCACAGAGCCATGGCTACTGCAGAGACAGACCAAGGCAGAATCGCTGGGGTGTCTTCGCCACTTTTTCTTACCGTCGAATCGCACCAAATCCCCATTGATACATAAGAACCTAATGGCAGCAGCAGCAACACATCTCTCTTCCATTCTTTACTTGAGCCAATGTTAACCCGAAACACCATCTTCATGTTCAACTCCTAAAACAAAGACATAACTGTCGAGAACAAGAACACATTCACCGCCATTTTCTCATTGTTATGCCGATTTGAAATACAACCCAATAGTCGACCCAAACTCCATTACATCCGCAACTCGGTGCAATACAAAGACATTTGTGCTTAATGCTCCAGATCCTTTGTTCTTGCCATCACCTCCAACTGCAGTTCTCCCAAAGACCACCAAAGCCTTCAACTAAAACTACGGTGACCAAAGCGGTGATCCCATTGCCTCGGTTATTATACACTCTGCATCATAACCAGAGCCATTATCTCATTACCATCCAACACACCGCTTTGCCTTCCCACTCAAATTCCAGCTGCTACTTGAGTACCAGCTTAGGCTTCCAACACAACATTGAGTCTGTATCATCCTCATTTGTTCAAGCTTAGCACCTGACACCACCAACACAACTCAAGGCCACTTGACCATGATGCTAGCTTCTCATCTCAAAGATCATTAAGCTGCCACAAGCAAACCTGCGATTCCCAACAGCACCAGCACTGTTTACAATCCCAGGCCAGCACCACCTGCCAACTCAGCTGCCATCAAACCCTCAGCTCCACCTGCCATTCCTAGCATACATCTATAGCATTCACTTCATTCATCGATTCTGCAAAGAACCCAAAGTCCACTCCCTTGTTCCCTGATCACATTAAAATCCAGATGCACACAAATTCCATTTACTACAGCTCAATTTCAGTCCCCTTCGCAGCTGCCATTACAAACTCAATTCTATCAAACACGACCACAGGAACCCTTGTTAACCATGACAACAGATCCCTTGTGCTTGCAAGAAGATATGTCAGACTAACTCTTCTGCACAGACTCAAAACGATGGCTAACAAGTGGTGATAGGAGCTACATCATACTGGCCAGTCATTCAGGACTTTTCCCAAACACCATATGTGCAGTTTTGAGCTATTGATGGAGATGTGAATTTGCTGTTGATTTTAAGCTCAAACTCTCCTTCCCTGCATTCGTGAATTCATACACAACAAACCCATTCTTATTCTTTGCTCTTATAATGCTCATTCTTGATCCGAAACATGAAACTTTGATTCTCCTTCATGACTCATAGAGCTTACGGCTTCAGCACCTTCCCATCTCAAATTCTCTCTCGACCATGGCTTGCCGGTGTTGAGATTTTGGCAGCAGCTTCTTATTCTTCATGGTTCAGTGAAAGAAACTGGACTTGTGTGATTGTTTACTCCACAGAAACCCTAATTCATGCTTCTTCTCAGGCAACAGAACCACCATCTCTTGTGTATTCTTTTGTTTCTTACTAATTCTTCTATAATTTCCCACAGCCTTCATAATGCCATGATTCATGAAATCAAATCTCGGACACATTAACTTGAGCAGGTAGTTCTCAATCTCCATTTCTCGAATTTCGGGTAAATGGTAATGAAGAAAAACTTGAGTTATAACCCGGGGGTGGATTTAGGATTTACCCTGACACCCCACATTGGATAAGGGCCACCCTTGATTTGCAACCCCTTAACCTCTATTGTGCTCTCGATAGCACATGCATACGCAATGACACTTCTGCCTTCTTGCTCAAATTGAATGATTTCCGCTTCTTTTCCTCCGTGCGACTCCAGAGTACCTAATAACTCAAAAGCACGCGTAAAGTACATAATTCACAAGAAAAATAGCAAAGAAAGCATAAACTCTATATAGTAAATACGGTGTATTCTACACCTATCAGATTCCCCCACACTTAGACTTTGCTAGTCCTCGAGCAAATCAAACAAAACAATAAAATACATACAACTCCGTGTCATCGAGGCTACGATCACTTTTAGCATAAATAACAAGCCTTTAAACCCCTAGGTGTCCCTAGTGGACGAGTTATAGTCTCGTGAGGGTTTAATAGAGATATACCCACAAAACCTATTTTTTTCCAACTTACTAGTTCTCCGTAATGATAGTATCCAACGCGTTAAGAAGACATAGAGATTCTGCACACTAGTCATAAGAAGTTAGACACATAAATGAACACAATCTCATTCTTAAAAGTTGAGAGAGAGATAACCATCCCTTCTCGACTAAAATTCGGGTTCGGAGTGATCAAAAGTCTCGACTCTGCCTCACAAGAAAGGGTTTTATGATATTGCTCTCAATAATAAACAGCTTTTTATGGGTCACACATGTGTCCAGGTTGGAATGAAGAGAGAATCCTGCGACACGTTGAATGGTAGGAAGGCAAAACCTTCCGAAATATTTTGAAAACCCACCTCTTTTATATATTTTTGAAAACCCATTTTTCTGACGATCTCTTCGAAAGGAAATCAACCATTTAACGAAGGTGGGAATATGCTTACTTACCGTGAATCCGTTCGGCGTGCAGCTAGCACCACTCTCACAGCATCCATAGAAACGTTTTCGGTCTTCTATCGGTGTCTTCATCTTCGTCTTCGGTCTTCAACTCTTGATGATAACTCTCGAACTTCGTAGAATCTTGACAATATGATTCTTTCCTCAAATTCCTTGTCGCTTGAAACTTCATTATAGATATTCCTTCTTTCCATAGGCTTTATTGAAAGAATACAAAAAAAAATAAAAACAAACTATACAAACCCAATTTTTTTTTCTTCTTTTCTTTTTCTTTTTTTTTTTTTTTTTTCATTTTTTTTTTTTCATTTTTTTTTTTTTTTTGAATAATGAGAAAGTAAAATACAAATAAAATAAAATACAATAAAAATGTAAGTACAATGCCATGGTGTAAGTACTTTACCGCTTGAATCTTCACAACTTATATGTCTTGATATCATAAACTTCTCGAACTTTCATCCTTGATAATTTCCGCTCTTGTACTATAGTCTTCAACTTATAAAAATTTCGCCTCGTTTTGTTGCTTTACTCAAATCTGAAATCTGCCCCTTTCTGTATCGTTGCTTGTAAACCTCGAACGTATTCAACTTTCCTTCGAATTTGTGGTGCTCCTCTTGTTGATGATGATGGTGTTTCTATGGACCTGTTGGTGTAGAGAGAGATAAGGTGGATGGTGCTAACTGCGAACAAGATCACAAGTGGTATGTAAGTTAGCAATTCGATGTCACCAACATGGTTGATAAAATTAGCACTCAAGAGATCAAAATAGTGCTTCTATGGTGGGAAATTGGACAGCTCACCATTCGCCGGAATTTACGTACGGTGACACACACTCTAAAAGCACAAATTTAGACAGTACAAAGAATTGAAGGTCGGTGCCTCACATTATGTAACATGGGTAGTCTCCACTATAGGGGATCACTGTTCTAATACCGAATTCAGTCTGCACCTTATTTGCCACTGGCATGGTTAAATCCAACTTTAACATACAACTAAGAAACCCGATCATGTTCTCTGTCATCTCTAAATTCAGTCACTATTGTGAGATTCTCGATGTAATCTTAGCGACATGTATACTATGTGACTCTAAATAACTACAAGTTGGAGTTTTCTTATTCACTAGTTCACAAAAAAGTTGAAAAATTGCAAAAAATTTACAACATAAACCACTCCCCCACACTTAAACTTTACATTGTCCTCAATGTAAATTGAATCTTCCAAAGTAAGTCAAGGTGGGAAATCCTAATAAGAAGTCAAAAAAACAAAGAAAACAAAATAAGAAAAAACTAAAAACAAGAAAAGAAATAAATACAAGACAAGAAATACTCATCCTTTGGGTTGCCTCCCAATTAGCGCTTGGTTTAAAGTCGTCAGCCAGACTATCTCCTTGCTTTCTATGACTCCTCCAGGAGGGAGTACTTCCACAAGATCAACTCCTTCCACGACATCCGAAGAGAAGTTCTCATAATATGGTTTCAACCGGTGCCCATTCACTTTAAGTTCATTACCTGTAGCTAAACTACGAATTTCCACTGCACCATGAGAAAACACATTAGTCACAATAAAAGGTCCAATCCAACGTGACCTTAGTTTACCCGGAAATAATTGCAAACGAGAATTAAACAAAAGCACTTTCTGCCCAATGCAAAATTGTTTATTAGAAATCATATTATCATGAAAAGCTTTCGTCTTTTCCTTGTAAATCCGTGAGCTTTCAAATGCATCATTGCGAATCTCCTCTAACTCTTGAAGTTGTAACTTCCTTTGCTTTCCAAAGACCATCCAACCCCATGTTGCATTGCTTAATAGCCCAAAACGCCTTATGCTCAATTTCCACGGGTAAGTGACAAGGTTTACCATAAACAAGCCTAAAAGGAGACATCCCAATAGGTGTTTTATATGCGGTTCTATACGCCCACAAAGCATCGTTGAGTCGCATGCTCCAATCTTTCCTTGTAGGATTCACCGTCTTTTCAAGAATTGATTTCACCTCTCGGTTGGAAACTTCGGCTTGTCCATTAGTTTGCGGATGGTAGGGAGTTGCAATCCTATGCGACACATTGTACTTCCTTAACAAGCTTTGCAAGAACCTGTTTTTGAAGTGTGAACCTCCATCGCTAATTATAGCCCTTGGAATTCCAAACCTTGCAAATATATTAGCTTGCACAAAATCTGAAACAACTTTAGAATCATTAGTTGGGGCGGCCTTAGCTTCCACCCATTTCGAGACATAATCCACAGTAAGCAAAATATAATAATTCCCATTAGAATTGACAAAAGGGCCCATAAAATCAATTCCCCATACATCAAAAACCTCCACAAATTGAATAATAGTTTGCGGCATTTGATTTCGAGCACCTAGATTGCGGTTCTTTGACACCTATCACATGTGATACAAAATGCATGTGCATCCTTAAACAAAGTTGGCCAAAAGAAACCACATTCTAATACCTTGAGAGCGGTTCTCTTACTCCCAAAGTGTCCTCCACAAGCATATGAGTGGCAAAAAGACAAGATAGAATTAAATTCAATTTCGGGAACACACCTACGTATTACTTGGTCACTACAATGTTTCCATAAGTATGGATCATCCCATATGTATTGGTTTCCTAACTTCTTAAGTTTGTCCCTCTCAGCACGAGACAAGTTCTTTGGGATTTGTTTAGACACTAAGTAATTAACAATACTCCAAAGGCAATTGAGAATAGTTGCTCATCCGGGAAACTTTCACGCAACGGGATAGTCTCCTTGTCCATAGCAAGTCGGCTTAAGTGATCCGCAACGGTGTTCTCAATTCCTTTCTTATCTTTGATTTCAATATCAAACTCTTGCAAGAGTAATATCCATCGTATGAGCCTCGGTTTCGCCTCTTTCTTTGTAAGCAAGTATCTAAGTGCTGCATGATCAGAAAAGACAACAACTTTTGTACCAATTAGATAAGAGCGAAACTTTTCTAAAGCAAAAACAATGGCTAATAACTCCTTTTCAGTGGTTGTGTAGTTTTGTTGGGCCTCATTTAACGTTCTAGAAGCATAATATATGGCATGAGGTATCTTCCCCACACGCTGCCCAAGCACCGCACCAACCGCATAGTCACTTGCATCACACATGAGTTCAAACTTCTTACTCCAATCCGGTGGTTTAATGATAGGGGCTGAAATCAAAAGTTCTTTCAAACGATTGAATGCCGCCACACACTTCTCATCAAAGTTAAAAACCACATCTTTTTGCAATAGGTTACAAAGTGGTGATGCTATCTTGGAAAAGTCCTTGATGAACCTACGATAAAAACCTGCATGACCAAGAAAAGAGCGTATCTCCCTCACCGTAGTGGGAGGGGTTAGAGCACGAATAAGGTCTATCTTAGATTTATCGACTTCCAAGCCTTTAGAAGATATAATATGGCCTAAAACTATGCCATGAGTTACCATGAAATGGCACTTCTCCCGTTGAGCACAAGATTTGTTTCAACACATCGTTCAAGGATTAGAGATAAATTGTTCAAGCAAAGGTCAAAAGAATCACCAAAGACACTAAAGTCATCCATGAACACTTCGATTATGTTTTCAACATATTCCAAAAAGATACTTACCATACACCTTTGAAAAGTAGCTGGAGCATTGCATAAGACAAAAGGCATCCTTCTATAAGCAAAAGTACCGAAAGGACAAGTGAAAGTGGTTTTCTCTTGGTCCTCCGGTGCTATCACAATCTGATTATAACCTGAATAGCCATCAAGAAAGCAATAGTAAGAGTGTCCAGCTAAACGTTCAAGCATTTGATCAATAAAAGGTAAAGGAAAGTGATCTTTTCTAGTGGTGGCATTCAATTTTCTATAATCAATACAAACCCTCCAACCGGTTTGCACACGAGTTGGGAAAAGTTCATTCTTATCATTCTCCACCACCGTCACACCCGATTTGTTTGGTACCACTTGTACCGGGCTTACCCACTTGCTATCGGATATGGGGTAGATAACACCCACGTCCAAAAGCTTGAGTATCTCCTTTTTCACAACTTCCATCATGGGAGGGTTCAAACGACATTGCGCTTCCCTTGTAGGCTTTGAATCATCCTCCACACGGATCTTATGCATACAAACAGCAGGGCTTATACCCTTGATGTCGGCAATTGTCCATCCTATGGACGTCTTGTACGTCCTTAGCACCCTTAGAAGTTTTTGCTCCTGTAATTCATTAAGCTCGTTAGAAACAATCACGGGTAAATCTTCATTGTCACCCAAGTACAAGTACTTTAAGTGACTTGGAAGAGGTTTCAATTCTAAACTTGGAGATTTAACAATAGATGGCACAAGTTTTTCATTATTGCAAGGTAAAGACGCATATGAAACATTCTTAATTGCTGATTTTGCCGGTAATGAGTTAAGAGAACCAATGGTTTCTTTCATCTCATCACTATACGCATAACCATTGTCAATAGGAGTAGTGAGAACGGTTTCCAAAGTATCAACACCATTCAACTCAAACATTTGTTGCGCCAATGTGTCCATCATATCAATGGAGAAACAAGAGTGGACATCGCTAGGATATCTCATCGTCTCGAAAATGTTGAAACGTATTATTTCTCCATCAAACTCCATAGTTAGCGTTCCCTTGTCAACATCAATAATGGTTTTCGCCGTTTTCATGAAGGGACGCCCAAGTAGCAATGGAAGAGACGAGTCCGGTGAACCTTCATCCATCTCTAACACGCAAAAGTCCGCTGGAAATACAAGTTGATTAACCTGCACAAGAACATCCTCAACAATACCCATTGGGTAGACATTAGAACGATCGGCTAATTGCAACACAATTCCAGCCTTTTTAAGAGGACCAAGATCAAGTGAATTATACATAGACGCAGGCATGACATTAACGGAAGCACCTAAGTCCAACATAGCTTTATTAAATGTGGTGTTACCAATTGTGACGGGAATGTCAAAGCTACCGGGATCCTTGCACTTAAGTGGGAGTTTATGTTGTAAGATTGCCGAAGCATTCTCCCCCACACTAAGCACTTCATTACCTTTGAGCCTTTGCTTATTGGTACACAAGTCCTTCAACACCTTTGCATACTTTAGAACTTGCTTGATTGCATCTATGAGTGGTATGTTCACATGGATCTTCTTTAGAACGTCTAAAATCTCCTTTTCTAGTTCCGCCTTCTTAGAGCTAGCAAATCTGCGAGGGAAAGGTAGAGGAGGAATATAAGTAGAAACCGGAGTTTTAGAGTTAGAAATAGGTACCTCAGAAGTTTGGGGAGAATCCTCGGTTTTCTCCTCCAAAACAGGTTCCTTTTGTGTTTCCACCGTGCCCGAATCAGTGACTTCGGGTTGCACAAGTTGTGTACCACTTCTCAACGTAATTGCATTAACACCCTCTTTTGGGTTGATAGGTTGAGAAGGGAGTTTCCCACCATTTTGTGCCTTCAATTGATTCAACTCCATAGCCATAGAACCAACTTGAGTTTGCAACTCCTTAACCGAACTCTCCGTTCTTTGCATAAAAGATTTCAGCAACTCCTCCATATTAGACCCCATAGTTTGAGGTTGTTGTTGTTGTTGAAATTGTTGTCTCGGTTGGAATTGTTGTTGTTGAGGTTGAAATCCACTCGGGTTGTTGAAACTAGATTGTTGAGTCGCTCCTTGCTTATTGGCATAGCTAAAGTTGGGGTGATCTCTCCATCCCGGATTGTAAGTGTTGGAGTAGGGATCATACCGTCCTTGTTGATTTGGAAAGATCGCATTAGCTTGCTCATCTTCATAAGATTGAGAGGAACTTGGTATCACCGCGGCTGCAACTTGTTGAAGCATTGCGTTCATATTACCCATTTGTTGACGAAGCTCTTCAACCTCGCTCACCTCACTCACCCTTCTTAGAATCACATCCGAACCACGACTCAAGAATTGTTGTGAGTTCGCTGCCATGTTTTCAATCAACTCTCTAGCTTGTGCCACCGTCTTGTTAACTAGTGCACCACCACACGCAGCGTCGAGAAGATTCCTATCACTTGATTGGAGTCCTTCATAGAAGTATTGGATAATCATCGCGTCACTGAATTGGTGGTGAGGACAGCTTGCAACCAATCTCTTGTAGCGTTCCCAACATTCATATAAGGATTCCCCCACATTCTGCTTCATTCCACAAATCTCCTTGCGAATTTGAGTAGCCTTTGATGCAGGAAAATATCTCTCCAAAAAGAGTTTCTTCAGCCCATTCCATGTTGTGACACTTCCGGCGGGTAAATAGTACAACCAATCCTTAGCACTATCCATTAGAGAGAAACGGAACACTTTCAACATTGCACCATCCGCCTCAACATCCGGTGGAAGCATAGCCATGACAATGGTGTGGAAGTCCATAAGATGTTTGTTTGGGTCTTCATTCACCATGCCATGGAAATTTGGTAATTCTCTAAGCAACCCCGGCTTGATCTCAAAAGTAGAGTTTGTTTGAATACAACCCTGTTGTGTATCAAGCTTGTGAGAATCCAAGTCCTTGAGTGTACGATTTGCATCACCCATTGTTAATTCAACTTGTGGTACGTCTACGATTGGAACCTCTTGTTCTCCTTGTAAGTGTAGCTCTTCGTCCACTTCTAACTCGTGCTCGTCCGTTGCGCCTTGACTTGGTTGGAGTATTGTGCCTCTTCGAGTAGCTATCCCGCACCTTGGATAATTCCAATCTTTAGTAGCCAGGGATTGATACCTGAAAACAATTCTAGCAACCAAGTGAGAAACAAGACGACAAACAAAAAGCAAAGATAAAAGCAGAAATTGTAAAAAGAAACTAAAAACTTAATAACTAGCCGTGTGCCTCCCCGGCAGCGGCGCCAAAATTTGATCGCTGTCGTATGCGTCAAAAATAATTTCACTTTCCTAAAGTATGTGATAAGAAAGAGTTCGTATCCACAGGGAGGCGATTGTAGTTATTTCGTAATCAATTTCTCAAAGTAACCAATTGGGGGGATTTCTGAATTTTATGTAAGCAATAAAAGTAAATTAAAAACAAAGTAGATTGTAGAAAGTAATCAATGGAGAAAGATATTGGTCAAGGAATTCATCTTCAATCTTAGACATGTGCTTGCATATATGAATAGAATTACGATTTAATCTCTTGTGTTATCAAAAGCCTAGAGAATCAAGAAAGCAAGATAATCTATTAATTTCCCAAGTTCATCAACACACACATTAGGGCTGCGTATGTGAATTCTACCTAAAGAATAACCTAACGCCTTGCGCTAATCAAGTTCAATTCCTAGGAGCATTAAGTTTCAGAAATAGGCTAATCAATGCAATTGTCATGCGTTGCGCATAACAATTCGGACAATGGTCAAACTCTACATATGATTACGAGAGTGTATCACTACAAACCGTAAACATATCATGCTACTTGTATTCAAGGTTATCGCTTGATGAAAAACCCTAAAATAGCTATGGACTAAGATGCAAGTTCAATTAATTGGCCACTTAACTAATCAAACACCATAATCCTATCACAATACTTCAATCATGTGATCATAAAAACAATAGAGAATTGAACGATAATCAAGAGAGAAAACTAATACATAAAGCAAACACAAGTTTTCGAAATCGGACTACATCCTTAACCAATAATAGAGAATTTAGCTACTCATAGCTATGGAGTTCATCACAAAAATATAAGTTGAATTAAAGAAGAAGATGAACAAAAGCAAACCCTAGTTGCGTAACCAAAAACGGCTCTCCAAAGTTCCAAGAATAAGATATGAGATGTTGTAGAAGACCTTCCCTTTTATAGCTTTTCTCCCACTTCTAAAATTAGGTCTAGTCTTCAAAGTCCATTAGATGAGAATCCACCAAGCCCAAAAGAAGGAGAAACCCATGTAGAAAATATGACCCAAAAATCGTCGCCGGAAAACTGGTATTGTGGCCGGAAAACGGCCGGAAAAGTGCCCGGAAAACGACTCCGGTGACCGGCAAAGTTTGCCCGGTCACCGGTCAACGGGTCAACTCGGGCAAGTCAACCGGGTCAAGGCGAATCGGTCGAGTCAACTCAAGTCAGACCGAGTTGTGTGAATCAGGGGCTGATTGAGTTGAGTCAAAATCTAACTCACCGACCGGGTTTTGGCCAAAGCCATTTTCCGTGCCATTTACCGGATGCACCATCATTGTCATTACTTTATTGCCACCATCATCCTTGTACCAGAGCCACACACATCACCAGCTTGCAGCACCTCAGCTCAGTTGCATCACTGTAAGCTCAATTCACCAACAGTAAGAGCACCATAGTCCCCTTCTCCATTTACTAAACTTGCGCCTTATCCTAGCACATTGCAGATTCATACACCAGTCTTCATAGTCCTAACAACCTTCACCTGTAATTGCTTATATCATCTGCACCTCAAGCCTAAGACTCCAAGAACAGCAGTCCATCACTAGCCCTTCTTGTCCGAATTTCGTGCACAAACAATCTCATATATATCCCACAGAGCCATGGCTACTGCAAAGACAGACCAAGGCGAATCGCCGGTGTCTTCGCCACTTTCTTACCGTTTAATCGAACCAAATCCCCATTGATACATAAGAACCTAATGGCAGCAGCAGCAACACATCTCTCTTCCATTCTTTACTCGAGCCAATGTTAACCCGAAACACCATCTTCATGTTCAACTCCTAAAACAAAGACATAATCTGTCGAGAACAAGAACACATTCACTGCCATTTTCTCATTGTTGTGCCGACTGAAATACAACCCAATAGTCGACCCAAACTCCATTACATCCACAACTCAGTGCAATACAGCACATTTGTGCTTAATCTGCTCCAGATCCTTTGATCTTGCCATCACCTCCAATCGCAGTTCTCCCAAGACCACCAAAGCTTCAACTAAAACTACAAAGTGACCAGCGGCCGATCCCATTGCCTCGGTTATTATACGGCTCCGCAACATAACCAGAGCCATTATCTCATTACCATCCAACACCCGCATGACCGCCTTCCCACTCAAATTCCAACTGCTACTTGAGTACGGCTTAGGCTTCCAACACAAAGATTGAGTCTCAGATCATCCTCATTTTCTCAAGCTTAGCACCTGACACCACCAACACAACTCAGGCCACTTCAGTCATGATGCTAGCTTCTCATCTCAGCATCATTAAGCTGCCACAAGCAAACCTGCGATTCCCAACAAAGACCAAAGATCTGTTTATAATCCTAAAGCCAAGCACCACCTGCCAACTCAGCTGCCATCAAACCCTCAGCTCCACCTGCCATTCCTAGCATACATCTATAGCATTCACTTCATTTATCAGTTCTGCAGCAACACAAAGTCCACTCCCTTGTTCCCTGATCACATTAAAATCCAGATGCACACAAATTCCATTTGCTACTGACTCAATTTCAGTCCCCTTCGCAGCTGCCATTACAAACTCAATTCTATCAAACACGACCACAGAACCCTTGTTAACCATGACAATGCATCCCTTGTGCTTGCAAGAAGATATGGCAGACTAACTCTTCTGCACAGACTCAAAACGATGGCTAACCAGTGGTGATAGGAGCTACATCATACTGGCCAGTCATTCAGGACTTTTCCCAAACACCATATGTGCAGTTTTGAGCTATTGATGGAGATGTGAATTTGCTGTTGATTTTAAGCTCAAACTCTCCTTCCCTGCATTCGTGAATTCATACACAACAAACCCATTCTTCTTACTGCTCTTATAATGCTCATTCTTGATCTGAAACATGAAACTTTGATTCTCCTTCACAGCTCATAGAGCTTACGGCTTCAGCACCTTCCCATCTCAAATTCTCTCTCGACCATGGCTTGCCGGTGTTGAGATTTTGGCAAAGACTTCTTATTCTTCATGGTTCGGTGAAAGAAACTGGACTTGTGTGATTGTTTACTCCACGTAAAACCCTAATTCATGCTTCTTCTCGTGCAAGAGAACCA
Organism: Papaver armeniacum; assembly: GCA_023531295.1. Taxonomy (NCBI): domain Eukaryota; kingdom Viridiplantae; phylum Streptophyta; class Magnoliopsida; order Ranunculales; family Papaveraceae; genus Papaver; species Papaver armeniacum. The sequence continues at coordinate 311,578 of JAJJWW010009507.1, forward strand.
CCATCTCTTGTGTATTCTTTTGTTTCTTACTAATTCTTCTATAATTTCCCACAACCTTCATAATGATTCATGAAATCAAATCTCGGACACATTAACTTGAGCAAACTGTTCTCAATCTCCATTTCTCAGAATTTCGTGTAAATGGTAATGAAGAAAAACTTGAGTTATAACCCAGGGGTGGATTTAGGATTTACCCAGACACCCCACATTGGATAAGGGCCACCCTTGATTTGCAACCCCTTAACCTCTATTGTGCTCTCGATAGCACATGCATACGCAATGACACTTCTGCCTTCTTGCTCAAATTGAATGATTTCCGCTTCTTTTCCTCCGTGCGACTCCAGAGTACCTAATAACTCAAAAGGCGTAAAGTACATAATTCACAAGAAAAATAGCAAAGAAAGCATAAACTCTATATAGTAAATACGGTGTATTCTACACCTATCACCGAGACTTGTTGTCTGGTGGAAATAGGTAAGACCTATTTATACAAGTCGAGATTGAAACGTACCCTGGCCTCATGAAGGAAGATAGTAAAGGGTGAAATAATGGGAGGACGTGGTAACCGCATGGTGTTTATGGGTGAAAATGTTTTCACCATTATTTCCTCATTTATTTGACCGCTTTATTCCTATTCATGCTTTCTTAATGTGAGCGTAGTGTACGCTGCATGTTGTGACCGCCAAACCAAAACCCTAGAAAGCATCCCCAAGTTTGTGTTGATGTCTCGAGTGTTGGTTGCACCTTGAGTGCAAGTGGCGCTGCTAGTGGCGCGTGTGGCATGTGCCACTGGCATGTGCGGAATGCCTTTGTTGCGGGTTGCACCTTGAGTGCAAGTGGCAATGCTAGAGCTGCTAGTGGCGTGTGTGGCATGTGCTAATGGCATGTGCGAAATGCCTTGGTGGTAGGTTGTACGTTGAGCGTAAGTGGCAATGCCAGAGCTGCTAGTGGCGTGTGTGGCAAGTGCCAATGGCGTGTGCGGAATGCCTTGGTGGTAGGTTGCACGGTTTGCAAGTTAGGCTACCAGCGTGCGTGTTTGGCATGTGTCAATGGCACGCATGGCCATTAGGGCTATGTCCTGGTAAGAAAAGCTACCAGCGATGCATGTTGGCATGTGCCAATGGCATGCGTGGCCAATTTGGGTCACGACCTAGTAGGAAAAGCTACCAGCGAGCGTGTTGGCATTTGCTAATGGCATGCGTGGCCAATTTGGGTCACGGCCTGGTAGGAAAAGCTACCAACGAGCGTGTTGGCATGTGCCAATAGCATGCGTGGATAATTTGGGTCACGACACGGTAGGAAAAGCTACCAAATGAGCGTGTTGGCATGTGCCAATGGCATGCGTGGCCAATTTGGGCCACGGCCTGGTAGGAAAAGCTCCCAGCGAGCGTGTTGGCATGTGCCAATGGCATGCGTGGCCAATTTGGGTCACGACCTGGTAGGAAAAGCTACCAGCGAGCGTGTTGGCATGTGCCAATGGCATGCGTGGCCAATTTGGGTCACGACCTAGTAGGAAAAGCTACCAGCGAGCGTGTTGGCATGTGCCAATGGCATGCGTGGCCAATTTGGGTCACGGCCTGGTAGGAATAGCTACCAGCGAGCGTGTTGGCATGTGCCAATGGCATGCGTGGCCAATTTGGGTCACGTCCTGGTAGGAAAAGCTACCAGCGAGCGTGTTGGCATGTGCCAATGGCATGCGTGCCAATTTGGGTCACGTCCTGGTAGGAAAAGCTACCAGCGAGCGTGTTGGCATGTGCCAATGGCATGCGTGGCCAATTTGGGTCACGACCTGGTAGGAAAAGCTACCAGCGAGCGTGTTGGCATGCGCCAATGGCATGCGTGGCCAATTTGGGTCGCGTCCTGGTAGGAAAAGCTACCAGCGAGCGTGTTGGCATGTGCCAATGGCATGCGTGGCCAATTTGGGTCGCGTCCTGGGTAGGAAAAGCTACCAAGCGAGCGTGTTGGCATGTGCCAATGGCATGCGTGGCCAATTTGGCCTAGGTTGCATGGTTTGCAAGCCTAGGCGCGGGCGCCATTTTGGCATGGCGTGGCTAGGGCCAAGGTAAGGGTGCTTGGCTTGGCGTGGCGTGACTAGCGTAGCTAGGGCCAAGGCAGAGTGCGTTTGGCATGGCGCGGATAGCTCGGGCTAAGTGTGGCTGGCATGATTTGCCATTGGCACGGAGGTGCGGCTAGCATGGTTGGCATGCTTTGGCGCGTTTGGTGTGACTAGCGTAGCTAGGGCCAAGGCAGAGTGCGTTTGGCATGGCGCGGCTAGCTTGGGCTAGGTGTGGCTGGCATGATTTGCCATTGGCACGGAGGTGCGGCTAGCATGGTTGGCATGCTTTGGCGCATTTTGGTGTGGCTGGCATGATTTGCCATTGGCACAGAGGTGCGGCTAGCTTGGGCTAGGTGTGGCTGGCATGATTTGCCATTGGCACGGAGGTGCGGCTAGCATGGTTGGCATGCTTTGGCGCGTTTGGTGTGGCTGGCATGATTTGCCATTGGCACAGAGGTGCGGATAGCTTGGGCTAGGTGTGGATGGCATGATTTGCCATTGGCACGGAGGTGCGGCTAGCATGGTTGGCATGCTTTGGCGCGTTTTGGTGTGACTAGCATAGCTAGGGCCAAGGCAGAGTGTGTTTGGCATGGCGCGGCTAGCTTGGGCTAGGTGTGGCTGGCATGATTTGCCATTGGCACGGAGGGGAATTAGGGTTTTGTTCGTTATAACCCTAATTTGAAAAAATACCCCCTATTAATTACTGACTATATGCATTAAATGTTCTAATAAATGTGTCACCGGTGACATTAGGTTATTCGGGGTTTTACGATTTTACCCTTTGTCTAAAAACCACCATCAACGGTAGGTTGTTCCTCCAAAATTCATCCAATACAATGACTACTTCCATAAAACGTACAATAACCTTTTTCCTACCTTACATTAGTTTTACTTTGCTTTACAACAGATTTGTACCTTATAGTTTATCATCTTCATATTTAGGTGTAAGCTACTAAGGTATTTTTCTGTACACTTTTTTGCTTTACTTTCTTTTGGTTCGCTTTCTTTTAAGAGGGAGTTAGTAGCTAAGAATACATTAACTGGACGATTCATAACCTCCTTATTGAAATGATAGTTTTCCTAAATGTTGCATTTGAAATGAAACTGTTGATAAAATTTTGCTCAATTGAGACCCAGGGGTACTGAGGCTCAAAGTAAGTGCTTGCTTCTATCTTAGGCATCGTAAAGCTTTCCAAATCAGCTTAGCATTCTTTTGCGAAAGATTGATAGGTAAAACACAGACCATCTTCACAAATATCTATAATCGTTGTAGTTTAGTTTTTCTTCAAAGGGTTCCTTTTGTAAGAATCTAAATATCTCTTTTCGCATAACAATAGTGGACCATCAATCATGTTCTACTGATATTTGAAAACACTATCTGATATAGTATAACCTAGCTTTTAAGTTGGTGAACAATGACTTATGTTTCAAAGCTATGTATTTATTTTGTGTTTTTAGGTACGAATAAAGCTTACTCCCACGAAGAATTGGAGTCAAGTGAGGAGAAAACTCGGCCCTCTTAAACCCATGTTAAAGTTAGTATAATTACGTTTGAGTGGAGACTCAATGGTCGAACCTGACCTCCTATTTGACATCGCCAAACCGACTCTCGGCCAATCTTTTCCCGATGTGCTAACCCCACTTGGTTAGGGATTTCGAGAGATTAACCATAGGATTTAACCAAATAATTTGTAAGTCGATAACATTCTTGAGTGTTTAAATTTAAAGATAACTTCAATCTTAGGTACATTGCTTAGGGGAAAAAGAAGATATTGAAGGATCACAAGGTGAAACTCCTTAGCTAGGTGATGGAATTGACACACCTCACTTGTCTACCATAGGAACAAGCCAATGTAGGTTACGTATGCACAACCATCTACCCCGCATATTCTCGATCTTAACCTCTCGAGAAATTTGAAGTCAATCGCAATTGCAAGAATTAATTGTAAGTCAATAACATATGGGTACATTTCCGGCAAAGCATAGCACATAGCTAATCGAACCCAACTCCGGCCGCAACCAAACCGAGCCCATAGTCTCATCGGGCTAGAAACTGGGCCACTGAGTCACACCATCCGGGCTTTTTTAGGCTAAACCTATTAGCCGAATCAAAGGCAAATTGAGCGCACTCAACCTAGGCTTGCACAATCACCGAGCAGACAACTACACATCCGGGGCCACCATCTAGGCCTTACCGTGCATCTCAACTCACTACCGGGTGTGCACAAAACAGAGCCCATGGCCCATCGGGCTGTACTTTCCCAACAAACCAAAGCCCACACAAACCAAATCCCAATAAACCAAATTCCCACATAAACCAAAGCCCATTTTCATGTTATATTTAAGAATGTTAATGTTTCAGACATTATCTTTGGGTTGACCCGCAACTTTAGATTATTAGTAAATTTTTGTATATAAGAGACTTTTTAATTTTTCTTTTTTGATTCGGGTTGAGTCTTCTTGCGCATATATTGTGCTAATCCGATATGATCTCCACTGAGAATGTTGGATTTTAGCCTTGATTAATGTCAATTAACCTTAACCTTGGTAGTTCTAACTTCCGTTACTAGCACGCAAAACTCTATGTCCTCATAGCTTCTAGGATGCTTGAGACTCTTTTACACTGGGTTGGAGAAGGTTTTGTGGGTACAATGTAAAACCCTCACGAGACTACAACTCGCCCACTAGGGACACCTAGGGGTTTAAAGGCTTAGTGCATACGCTAAATGCATTCGAGAGACTCCGCGACAGGGTATAGTTAGGGATTTCTTATTTTCTGCTTCACTTGAGGACAAGTAAAATTCAGGTTTGGGGGTATTTGATGAGTGCTAAATAGTGCATATTTATACACCTTTTATTGGCATTTTACTCATCTTTTGTGCTTATAAATTAGATATTATCCCATATTCGTATTTTCTTGTTTTTCAAGAATAAATATTTGTATTAATTAATTTTGTGTTTTTAGGTACTAAATAAAGCTCGGAGAAATTGAGGAGACCAAAGAGCGAAGAATTGGAGTCAAGTGCCCAAGGAGCAGAAAGCCGGTTCGCGCAAGGCAAGGCAATGGGCTTGCAACCCAACAAGAAGCAACTCATCTACTAGACATGGGTTTGAGCTAGACCCGACCCGCGACCCTGATCCGAGCCCGTACACTCCAAGCCGCTGAGATCTCTATCTTCCACATCCAATGGTCGCTGCCTCCACGTGCATCATAGATCGCCGCTCCCGTGCTACACCGCATCACGCCAAACCGCATACCTCCCCGAGCCGCCTTGTACTTGGTGCCAATGCCATGGGATTTACCCCCGTGATGAGATTAACCAGGCCCTAGGATTTAACCAAATAAATTTCAAGGATCAAGTAGGTGATGGGGACGCAAGACGCCGGTGCACTTGCGGTTATAATTGTAGAGGTCGAGAAAACTCGGCCTCTTAAACCCATGTTAAAGTTAGTATAAGATACAATTAACCTTAATAAAAGTTGCTGCATGTTTGGGAACTATGATTGTGTTCAAGTAGATATTGTTAAAGTTCATAAAAAAATACGTGTCATAAAACACTTCGAACTTTTTTCATACATTCAGCTTAAATTATGAAGTCAAAAAGACGAATACATACCCAGCCAGAAGCTGATGCAGAAGCCATGAGTGGAGCATAATAGATTGGTGAACGCCAGTTCCTCTTTGAAGGGACAACATCTAATAATAGACCCGCAGAGATGTATCTATACTTCCCAGCTGAATTACCAATATCTGGGATGGTCTTCAATATAGAAGTTTAATTGCCATGGCCACTCTGAAACGCAGTCGATTCCCATTGGGCCCTGTTAGATAAATGAACTTGGATATGTGGGATGAGTATTTGTTCTTAGGGGAGGATTTTGTCTTATGGAACTTTCATGTAAGTGTGAAAGTTCATAGCTGATTATGGTGGATTCTGTACAAGATGACTATGTAATAAAACTTGGATGACAATGTAAGCAAATATCATTTTTTTTACTAGATTTCATTAATTTTTGAGTGCCATGCTTGCTTAGCTTGCAACCAAGGCTTTGGGAGCCAGAAATCCGATCTCATTTGTTTAGGCGTGTTTCGAACTAGGTTAGAATTTGGCAATTGTACCATCTGCATGAATTTGGAGGAACACAAATTCGCGATCAATAAGTCAGGCTGAAAACACTTTTTTTTCTTCGGTGCATAACGATGGTAGCAAAAGAGCTTCCACAGTTATAAAAATAAGGAAAATAGGATGGGGAACCGACGAAGTCATTTATCTTACGAAAAAACATAGGAGAACAAGGGTATTTAGAGAAGCATTTATCTTGACACCTAAAGTACTTTCGAACAAAATCATCGGTGATTTAATTTTTCATGGAGTTGACCCGATATGAACACTATATCATTCTCTAAGTATATTGAAATATGGTTTGTAGAGAAAAACGTCACCTCATTTGTTTCTCTTTCATCATTATCACCATTACGTACTAAACTAAATTAATTTATAGTTCCCAATATGGATCCATTTAATACTTTGATTTCTATAATTCGGCTTACAGTAACGATAATTGGTTTTAAAACTAATCAGGGATAAATATTGATGAAATTAAATCAAGTGATTGATTATTTTTTTTTCAAGATTATTTTTTTGCCTGAACGGTGTGTCTAATATTAAATTAATTCTATCAGTACTGATGTATAAGTTATCTATTTTATATTTATTAAATTGATTTTATTGACTAAGTTGTAACCGTATTAATTAATTTATATATATATATTTTGTTTTGATACAACCCAGAAGCTCGACCCCTAGCCAACTAACCCCTATCCTTTAAGTTATAGTCGCTTTCACACATAACTAAGTTGTGGTCTTTATATGAGGGAGGATCCATGGACACTCTTAGATGGACAAGGTCGGACAAGATTTGCGTCATTTTCTCCACAAAACCCAAACGGTAATAAATTTAAGTCTAATATTTTGATTGTATATTCTGCTTATAAGATTCTACATTCCTACAAAAAATGAGCACAATTCGAGATGTATAAAACCACCATCTACCCCTTTGATTATCAGCCGTTCAAAATTAACGGTTGAAATTAAGATTAGTAGATGGTCAGGTTTGCTATCTCGAATTGCATTCATTTTTTGTAGGAATGTAGAGTCTTATAATATAAATATACCATCAAAATATTAGACTTAAATTCATTACCGTTTGGGTTTTGCGGAGAAAATGGCACAAATCTTGTCCGACCATGTCCATCTAAGAGTGTCCATGGATCCTCCCTCTTTAATGTATTGCTATATACAAAGTAAAATATGTACTAAGACTAGAGGTTGAGGCGGGGCCTAAGGCCCCAATGATACCTGGTAATAATTTGAAAAAAGGATATAAAAACATCAAATCATGGATAATGTATCGAATAGCAAACACAATTCGTACATAGTGGGTGTAATGCCGAATATATGTATATAAAAACAAAACGAAGGCAAAGCTATGTACCTTCCACCAACAGCATCTCGCTGCCATCTTTTATGTTGTGTAACATATCGATGTTCACAAATGTAGCTCCATTGCAGACCTGACATAAAAGAGCTTATTTTTAGAACATCGACAAATAGAAAGCCTAAAGGCGTAAAAGCGATAACATTGAAAGTGAATAGGTGTAAATACCTCATCCAAAAAATTATCGAACAGTTCCGCAAAGGCTGTGGAAGCAGCAGAAAAATAAGATTCAACAAAAATGCATCAATGACAATCGGGAAGTACTTAACTCGATGTTAGCTTTACATAATTGACACCCCGAACATCAAGAGTAAGAAATGGCGGAGTCTTGCCTCCAAGAGCCCACTTATGACTGGTTTCATTTGAAAACAGAAACTTCGGATGTACCCTGACATGATTAATAAATTATGAGTATCGAGGGATCATGGATCAAAGAGAAATCGTGACATGAAACAGAGATTTAACGTGGTTCGGTCAACTCGACCTACGTCCACGGACAAAACCCCGAAGGGAGAAATATTATTGATCACCAGTTTTGATGTCACTGAGATGATTTACAATTACAATGACACTCTTTATTTATAGAGTGAATATGTAAATAATTAATTAATCAAGATATTATCTTATTCTTGAGTATATCTTGATTAACTATAACATATCCTAATTAATTAGAATATAAAAAATATAGGAAATTAATTAGATACTTTCCTATATAGAAAACAAGCTAAATTACACAAGATCTCCTATTCGTGTAAACTTAGCTCGATCTCCGTCAATCTTCTGTATTGCTTGATCTTCGTCGATCTTCTAGTAGCTTGAGTCTCGACTACTTCATTTTGACCTTTGACGCATGACTTGAGTCTTAGTCACTTTATCTTGATCGTTGACTACCTCGATATTCATCTCGGTATATATATTCTAACATCCCCCGTAAGTTGAACACGGAGAGAATCGAAGTGTTTAACTTGAACACTGATTTATCGATCACAACTTGATTTGAGAACCATATGGTGAAAAAAAAAACCGATGATCTCATCAAAAATAGATATGATGAGTAAACTTGTTGACACGAAACCACAATATGTGATGAATAACGGTGCCAAAAATGGAATCGAGAAAGAAAACAAAAATTCTAGCGTATAGCTAATAATCTTCAGACCCGTAGTAAAGATATTTTTTTTTAATAATCACCGATATATAAACAAAAAACAGACCACTTTTGAAAATTCGCCTGAACAAAATCGATGAAAATGATATGCGGAAGCAGTTTGAGCGGATCTCCCCGCTCTGATACCATAATAAATTATGAGTATCGAGGGATCATGGATCAAAGAGAAATCGTGACATGAGACAGAGATTTAACGTGGTTCGGTCAACTCGACCTACGTCCACGGGCAAAACCCCGAAGGGAGAAATATTATTGATCACCAGTTTTGATGTCACTGGGATGATTTACAATTACAATGACACTCTTTATTTATAGAGTGAATATGTAAATAATTAAGTAGGAAATACCATTAGGTCCTAGGAATAATATATTAGAGAGAGTCTAGTCCATTTGACCCAGTCAAATGTCTGTTTGGTCCTATTTGGTAATATAAATTATAGTTTGGTCCTAAAAATTATTGTTTGGTCCTAGGCTGATGTCATGGATGATGTAAATGTCACCTTGTAGTGGCAGAAATACCCTTTTGGATAAAGACCATATATATAGTCAAAAAGTAAGAGAGAATAAATCATTCTCAGATTTACTTTCTCTCTCTTATATTTTTAGATCTAGAATTTTTCTCTTTTTTTCTTTCTTCTTCTTTTTCCTCCAGTTAATGGTGTCTCCATTTTTTTTCTTTCTCTTTTCTTCCTGCTGCTGTAAACGATGGCGATGAAGGTGAAATCGATTAGATATTTAGATCGGTAGTTGTAGACGATGAATACGATGATGTTGATAATGTTGAATACGATTTTTTAAGGGTTTTTTTTTCTTTTTTCTACTGCGGTTGACGATGAAGACGATGAAGAAGATGAAGATATGTTGTTGTCGCTTCTTTTTGACGATGGTGTTAATCGATTTAGATATTTTTTTAAGGGTTTTTATATGGACTTCATTTCTGGAATGAAGTCTGTTTTTTAGGTTTTTATATGGACTTCATTTTTCGGAATGAAGTCCTGCTTTTTTAGGTTTTTATATGGACTTCATTTCGGAATGAAGTCCTGCTTTTTTAGGTTTTTATATGGACTTCATTTCGGAATGAAGTCCTGCTTTTTTAGGTTTTTATATGGACTTCATTTCGGAATGAAGTCCTGCTTTTTTTAGGTTTTTATATGGACTTCATTTCGGAATGAAGCCGGTTTTTTAGGTTTTTATATGGACTTCATTTCGGAATGAAGTCTGCTTTTTTAGGTTTTTATATGGACTTCATTTCGGAATGAAGTCCTTTTTTTTTAGGTTTTTATATGGACTTCATTTGGAATGAAGTCCTGCTTTTTTAGGTTTTTATATGGACTTCATTTTCGGAATGAAGTCCTGCTTTTTTTAGGTTTTATATGGACTTCATTTCGGAATGAAGTCCTGCTTTTTTTAGGTTTTTATATGGACTTCATTTGGAATGAAGTCCGCTTTTTAGGTTTTTATATGGACTTCATTTGGAATGAAGTCCTTTTTTAGGTTTTTATATGGACTTCATTTTCGTAATGAAGTCTGCTTTTTTAGGTTTTTATATGGACTTCATTTTGGAAAGAAGTCCTGCTTTTTTAGGTTTTTATATGGACTTCATTTCTGGAATGAAGTGCTACAAGAAAATAACTAAATCTTAACACGGAAAGGTATTTTTGTCAGTTTTAATATTTTTAAATAATTATGGACCAAACAGTAAAGACGTTTGACCAAATGACCAAACAGACATGGGCCCACCTAAAAACGGACCAAACCATATTTTTCCCAATAATTAATTAATCAAGATATTATCTTATTCTTGAGTATATCTTAATTAACTATAACATATCCTAATTAATTAGAATATAAAAAATATAGGAAATTAATTAGATACTTTCCTATATAGAAAACAAGCTAAATTACACAAGATCTCCTATTCGTGTAAACTTAACTCGATCTCCGTCAATCTTCTGTATTGCTTGATCTCCGTCGATCTTCTAGTAGCTTGAGTCTCGACTACTTCATTTTGACCTTTGACGCATGACTTGAGTCTTGGTCACTTTATCTTGATCGTTGACTACCTCGATATTCATCTCGGTATATATATTCTAACAATGATCCATGCCACCTTCAAACAGGAGTGAAACAATATTAAAGTTCCACCGGCTATAGGAAAATCTTAGTTATTATTAATGCAAAATAAAAACTGCAACTGTCTCATCATTACTAAAAGTGGGATAGCTCGACTTAGTCTATTAGACGTCCCAAACACTGAAAATGTATGACGGCGCTTAAATCTATCACAGCTGCAACCAAGCGGGGCATTTGTAGCGAACTTTACGCTTGCAGTAGCTTGGGAAGTGGTGATATACGTCACACCTATATCACCAAAACAAAACCCATGCTCTACAAAAAGGAGAATGACGATAGCAATAAGTTCACTTCCCATATAGTTTAGTATCTAAGATGAAATCCATATTTTCTAAAAAGATGAATATCACTGACCTTGTTGTTTTTTTTTCCTCTTATGTATTGTATTAGCCTTCCTTGCTAAAAGGCCATACAATTACAAAGGTCTTTGAATTTTTAACAGATGTATGAAGACGAGAATACATAAAGAAAAAAACCGCCAAAAGTTTTTCTTGTGATGTCAAACTTTTTAATTAAGAAATGTTTTGTTTTACCTTCCTGTAGCTAGTTTTGATTCTTATAAAAAAATTGGTCCACTAACGGCTGCAGTTTTTGAAGTCCGTATAGAAGTTGGCCGAAAATGTTTCTTGCTTGTGCAAATTGACGCGCTCGATGATTGGTAAACTGCAACAGACCCATTAACCGAGGGGAAACCCCAAATCCAACTATCTTTGGGTATGTGAATTGCAATCAATGTCTGCTTTTCGACGTTGGCAAACAAAAAAAAAAAAAACATTTCCGTATCAAAAATTACAAAGTAGAACCGAAATTAGGGGGACATCCTGCGGTCTTATTGGTTGGTTGGAATGACTATACATGTTGTAGTACTCAAATAGTTTTGAGTTCGCCTGAAAAAAAAAAAAAATCTAATAATGGTGGGTTTGTTTGCAGAATTCACAATTTCCAGGAATTTATAATCCCATGGGATTACAAATTCTGGTATTCGTGTAAATCCCTTGGGTGTTTGGTAACCCAATTGAAATTCATAGGATTCATACAATTATCTTGTTCTAAAGTCCATATACCGTTTGGTTTTACCCTTGGAAACTTAAAATTGAATATATATGGGATTTAGAGTTAAAAAAAGTAGGCTCATAAATCCCTTGATAAGTTTCCCAGCAAATCTTAGGGGGGAGGGGTCGGACTCCATATGGAGGATTTACTGGAAAACTGATTCCCATGAGAAACGTGATTCCAGGGGATTTGGGCAACCAAACAAACCGAGGGAAACATAATTCCACCAAATCCCTGGACCCCTAAATCCCACCTTTAAAATTCTACATCCAAACCCACCATAAGTAAATACCATGATAAAAAAAGCCCACCAAGCACAAAATACTACCACCACAGTGCATTCAATGAAGGTAAAAATCTATGTTATAAGTCGGTAACAAATATGGGCCTCAATGCACGACTTCAATATCTGTAGAGGGTCATTTTTATTTTTCGGGAAGAAAGCGATGGAAATCCTACAAAATTAAGGAGACAGCCTTAAAAACATTATTCCACAACGTCGTCATGTCCATCAAAAGACGGCTGGAAGATGGCTTACATGTCAGGGGAAAGTAATTGTTGGAACAATTGCTGAAATCCGCCTGCAAAACAATCATAAACCAAACAAATAAAAAATGTTATGGCTGAGTCACGACCAGGTCGCTCTCTTTAAGACGTTTTGCGGCTCTACCCAAGATTGTGCAAGCAGTTCTTCCATGTCGCGTCGTCCCCAGGATAAAACAGCCGAGTAAATCTCTTTCACAATCACTCTTGCACTTTGAGAGTATGTGATACTTGTACACTTCTATTCTTGCTCAAAATCAAACTTGTAGAAAATAGGTGATGATCACACACCAGTTTTCTTTCTCTCAAAAAATTCTTATTTTTGTTTTAGAACTCCAAAAACATTAAAAATGAAAACTCTATTCCTTTAGTTTCCAACCAAAAATCTGTTTTTGTATTCAAGAGTTTCAATTGACTTTAATGAAAACATTTATATGGTTTAATAAAAACCATTTACTCTTGTAACATGAAATGGTCAAGGAATATATAACAAAAATTAAAATTCTTTTATGAAGATCATTAAGACTATTAAAAATAGATTTAATAAAAATAATAAATAGAAATAAATTATCTTATTAAAACATATATTTCCAACAATCCCCCACTTATATTTTTAAAACATTGAGCAAGATCTATATAGTGATGTGCATAAGTAAAGGTATCTTTCGATTTTGAACCTTTACATAGTGTTAGGCTCTCGAAAAATCTGACCATAGAGTGAACATAAGCCTTTGAACTGTAGGAGATTAGAAGATTGTCTAACACACACAAAACTATACTAGTGTAAAGTCTAAAGCCTGCACATTACGGCCATGTGCTTGAATCCCGGTTTAATGAATGATCTAGAGAACTTCCCAAATTCTCATAGAAAGCGGCCACACTTTCACATCCATATAGGTGAGTCTATCAAGAGTACTCCTGTAGCTAAGTACCCCACTCTAAATAGAGATATAGACATCATTAATAGTTTTAGAAACAAAAAATCAACCTTAACTCGCTTCAGGATATCATGCGTGGGATGAATTCTCAAAAGCATGATTCTGTGTCTACATATTATCCGTGACTTAGCCTCATTTGAACCTACATTTTGGGATCTCCATTCATAGGTAGGGATTACCTTTTGAACCTACTTCTGGAATCTTGAGTTATAGGTTGAGTGTCCATCACGAACAACTATGGCCATATCATATGTGAATCGTTATTCCCTTTGAACTTATTTCTAGGTGGGTATCCATCACAAATGACTCAATTCTTAATGGGCATCAACATCATCCCATAAGATGTATTAACACCTTCTTATTAATCCTTTCGTCAAAGGATCAACGATAACTCTTTTTTTTCAGACCATATATAATCCACTCTCATAGCATCAAAGATGCCTTTCTATCACCATATATGTCGACTCTACCGTTGTAATTAACGGTTTATAATTCTTGCAATAGCCGCGGTACTATCACATTGGATTAATATGTCTGTTCTTCCTCTTTCTAGTAAAGGACTGAGTCACTCCATCCCTTAAAGGATTCATTTGAGAGGATATCTCAATCAGCATCGCAATAATATCCTTAAAGGGTTGCGGTAAACTGATGCAGGAGCATAATTAGTTTCCTTTCTTTTTATCTAAGTTATTTATTTTTATACGTTAGATGATTTTCTTATTGTAAGGGCTAGGATTTAAAGTATCGTTATTTAGGATTCTTAGCCAAGAAACCCTAGGATTCTTAGCCAAGAAACCCAATTAGTATAAATAGGTGATTGAAACTCTTTTAGAGGCAGTTTATTATTATTATTGAAATATTTCAGTTGAGTTTATGATTAGAACTCTTCTTTTCTACGTTCGCTGAGAATCAAACCCTAGTTTTCTTATTTATTTCTATCTTGCGCCATAAAGTTTGGTATCGAGTCAAAGAGATCCTATACTTGTCTTTCTCTTTATCATGGCTGGACGTGGTGGAGGTCGTGGAGGAAACGGAAATCAACAAGCGAGCTTGCTGAACTTAGGCGGATGGTTCAAGACTTATCGCGGACTCGTTCGAGCAATGCGGCGACATGAACGTGCGGAAGCCGAGATGGAGATTCCGGATGGCAACCGTGTACATCATGAATTATCGGAAGGTAGTCATGATGATAGTGATTCTGAAAGTGAGGAGAATCCTTTTCACAACCAAGCTAGAGGATTGGAAGCAAGGCTGGTTCAAGCCCTAGACTTGAATGGTGGAGGAATCAAAGTTGAAGTTGCTGATTTTTTTGGTAAGATGCATGCTGAAGATTATCTAGATTGGGAAGCAAGCATAGAATCTTACTTTGAGTGGAAAACCATGAAAGAAGAGAGGAAAGTTTTGTTTGTGAAGTTGAAGTTGAAAGGTGCAGCGCTTCAATGGTGGAAGCGAGTTGAAGAACTACGTGCTCGGCAAGCTAAACCTAAAATCGAACTTGGGAGCACATGAAGTCGAAACTGCTGTAAACAGGTTCTTAGCAGCTGATTATGCAATGGAGTTGTATGAACGACTCCACAACTTGAAGCAAAGAGGATTAACGGTGGAAGAGTACACATCTGAATTCTACAACCTTCTCATAAGGGTTGGTTTGAATGAAACTAATGAGCAACTAACCTCTCGTTACCCTCGTCAGATTGAATCAATCCATAAGAGATGAGATGGGAGTAGTTCGCTTGTTTACCTTAGAAGATGCGCGTCAATATACATTGATGGCAGAAAAGAGGTTATCACGTCCTACCATGAGGCGGAACATAACAAACCGAACGAGTGCATCGTCTCCAAGGAATCATGCTACCGTAAGGAGTGATATGAGAAGTACCACTACTGACAAGTTTGAGAAGGGAAGAAACTCACGTTTCCAACCGCAAAACAACAATGGAGTAGGTTCATCTAAATCTAACAGTGGGTCGCAAGCCCGTTGTTATACTTGTGGGGACAGTGGGCACATGAGTTATGCTTGTCCTGATCGAAGAGTGAACTTTCTTTGAGGCTGAATTTGAAGAAGAACGCACAGAACCTGTGTATGATGACTATGATGACTATGAAGAAGACAATGTTGACATTCTACCTGTGAAAGGAGATTGCTTGGTTTTGCAGCGAATATTGGCAGCACCTAATGTAGAAAAGGAAGACTGGAGGCGACTGAGTGTCTTCCGTACTCGCGTCTTTTGTGAAAAAAAGGTATGCAATGTTATCTTGGATGGGGGGAGCAGTGCGAATATCATCTCCAAGGAAGCTGTTGAGAAGTTAAAACTACCAACAGAGAAGCATCCTAGTCCATACAAGGTTGCTTGGATTGAAAAAGAGAGGTATGTACCTGTTACATTGCGCTGCTTAGTCAAGTTCACCATGGGTAACGATGTAGAAGATGAAGCATGGTGTGATGTTGCGCCTATGGACGTTTGCCACATTTTGTTAGGTAGGCCATGGTTATATGATAAGGACATGGTCCACCTTACAAAGGCCAACACATACACCTTTCGGAAAGACGGAAGAAAGTTTACCTTACATCCACTACAAGAAGAAATTGATAACAGTCAGAAAACCCACAAAGAGAGAGGTGTACTGACAGCTCAAAAGTTTGAAGAAGAAAGTAAAGATTCAGGGATTATCTATGTGTTGGTTGGGAGGAGTGTGAATGAAGAACTACATGGAGAGTTTGCTGATTTTCCAGTGAAATTCAAAGAATTATTGATTAAGTTCAAGGATCTGGTTGCCGGTGAGTTGCCAAAGGGACTGCCACCAATGAGAAGCATTCAACATGTTATTGATTTGGTGCCCGGTAGCTCATTACCGAACCTGCCAGCTTATAGGATGCCGCCAAAACACAGAGCAGAAATTCAGCGTCAAGTAGAGGAGCTGATGGACAAGGGGCTGGTGCGTGCAAGTAAAAGTCCATGTGCTGTTCCGGCACTTCTTACTCCAAAGAAAGATGGTTCATGGAGGATGTGTGTGGACAGTCGTGCAATCAACAAAATTACGGTCAAGTATCGATTCCCAATTCCTCGTTTAGATGATATGCTTGATATGTTAGTTGGTTCTAAGTTTTTCTCCAAGCTGGATTTATGAGTGGATATCATCAAATCGGGATGCGAATTGGTGATGAATGGAAGAAGCATTCAAGACCCCGGATGGACTATATGAATGGTTAGTTATGCCCTTCGGACTTTCCAATGCGCCTAGCACCTTCATGAGAGTCATGACTGAGGTATTAAAACCTTTCTTGGGAAAATTTGTTGTTGTTTACTTTGATGATATATTGATATTCAGTAAAACTAGAGAGGAACATCTGTTTCACTTGAATCAAGTCATGGAAGCTCTTGATAAGGAGAAAATCTATGTCAACATGAAGAAGTGTTCCTTCTTGTGTGACAAGGTTGTGTTCCTTGGCTACATAGTCTCAGTTGAAGGGTTACAAGTTGATCCGGTAAAGGTTGAAGCTATAAGGGAATGGCCAACACCACAATCTCTTAGTGATGTCCGCAGCTTTCATGGTCTGGCATCTTTTTACAGAAGATTTATAAAGAACTTTAGCGCGGTAATGGCCCCAATTACTGAATGTCTAAAGGAATCTACCTTCAATTGGTCAAATTCAGCAAGCCTTGCTTTTGAGAAGATTAAAGGTTTGTTGACGGAGGCACCGGTTCTTGCTTTACCAGATTTTGAAAAGCTTTTCGAAATCGAGTGTGACGCGTCACATGTGGCTGTAGGTAGTGTTCTTAGCCAAGAGGGCAGACCAATAGCTTACTACAGTGAAAAGCTAACAGATGCTAAACGTCGTTACTCGACATATGACTTAGAGTTTTATGCTTTAGTGCAAGCTATTCGTCATTGGGAGCATTTTCTAGCTTGCCAAGAGTTTGTGATTTACACAGATCATCAAGCACTCAAGTATTTGAACTCTCAAAAGAAACTCAATCCTCGACATGCCAAGTGGAGCGGTTACCTTCAGGGATTTACATTCTCATTAAGGTATAAAGCAGGCAAGTCCAACAAGGTGGCTGATGCGTTGAGTAGGCGTTCTCTGATCTTAACAGTAATGCATACTCAGGTGACGGGTTTCGAGGAATTGAAAAACCAGTATACAACTGATTCATTTTTCAGTAAAGTTGTGGCTGATCTCAACAACTCAGCAACGCACATTCTTCGTCCATACAGGATGCATGAAGGCTATTTGTTTAAAGGTAACCAATTGTGTATTCCAGAAGGTTCACTTCGTGAACATATAATCCAGGAGTTGGATGGTAATGGATTAGGAGGCCACTTCGGAAGAGACAAGACCTTGGCAATGGTATTTGATCGTTATTATTGGCCAAAGATGGCTAAAGATGTTGGGCTGATGGTGAAAAGGTGCCGTAATTGTCAGTTGGGTAAAGGAAACTCGCAAAATACTGGTCTATACACCCCATTACCAATTCCAGCACTCCCTTGGGTTGATTTAAGCATGGATTTTGTGTTGGGATTACCAAAGACATCTAAAGGGTACGATTCTATCTTTGTTGTAGTGGACCGATTCTCTAAGATGGCACATTTCCTTCCTTGTTCTAAGACATCGGATGCTACTCATGTTGCTGATTTATTCTTCCGTGAAGTAGTTAGACTACATGGTGTTCCGACTACTATTGTTTCCGATAGAGATGTCAAGTTTGTGGGACACTTTTGGAAGACTTTGTGGAAGAAACTGGGTACTCAATTGAAATACTCTAGCACTTGTCATCCACAAACAGATGGCCAAACAGAAGTTGTCAATCGCAGTTTGGGAAATCTGTTGAGATGCCTTGTTGGTAATCATGTTAAAACTTGGGATGCCATTATACCCCAAGCTGAATTTGCTTATAACAATTGATTAATGTAACCACAAAGAAGACCCCATTCAAGCAAAGATATGGATTTCAACCACAACATGTGCTTGATCTAGTCCCAATACCACAAAATGCTCGAGTGAGTGATGATGGAGAAGCTTTTGCTGAGCATATCAAGAAGGTTCATGAGGAAGTGAGGACTGCAATTAGAACAAGTAATGATTCGTATGCTACTGATTGCTAATCGCCATCGGCGAAGTTCAATTTTGAAGAAGGAGACCAAGTTCTAGTACATTTGAGGCGAGAACGGTTTCCTAAAGGCACCTAGCACAAGCTCAAGTCAAGAAAGTTTGGACCTTGCAAGGTATTGAAGAAAATCAGTTCAAATGCTTATGTACTAGAACTCGCCGAGGATTTACATATCGGTCCAATCTTTAATGTTGCTGATTTGTATCCTTATGATGGATTTGATGGAGAGACTGTTGAAGTAGGTCGTCAGGTGGCGGAACTTTCAAAGGGACCAGCAGAAGTGATTGAAGATGTATTGGATATTAAACAAGCTATTTCAAGGAGAGGCATACAATACAATCGAGTACTCGTCAAGTGGTTGGGAAAACCAGCTAGCGAAAGTACTTGGATCGCAGAGAAGAGGAATCAAGAGGATTGATCCAAGAATCTATGAAGAGTATTTGAAAGTTTTCCGACCATGCTCAACTCTTCTTCACCCGAGAAGATTGATGCAGGAGCATAATTAGTTTCCTTTCTTTTTATCTAAGTTATTTATTTTTATACGTTAGATGATTTTCTTATTGTAAGGGCTAGGATTTAAAGTATCGTTATTTAGGATTCTTAGCCAAGAAACCCTAGGATTCTTAGCCAAGAAACCCAATTAGTATAAATAGGTGATTGAAACTCTTTTAGAGGCAGTTTATTATTATTATTGAAATATTTCAGTTGAGTTTCTGATTAGAACTCTTCTTTTCTACGTTCTGTTGAGAATCAAACCCTAGTTTTCTTATTTCTATCTACTGCGCCATAATAAACATTTTTAGATAGTGTATTTCTAGGTTTAAGTTTCTTTTCGGACACCTCATAACCTTCTCAATGTTTTACTAATTATCCATACATGGATTATTAGTAAATCTGCATATATGTAACCCCCACTACAGAAGTAATATACATATAGTCTATCACGTATCAAGAAGCAATGTCATGCTATCATACTCATTTCTAGTGCAATCACACACAATCTCAAAAAAAAATTGGCACTAAATCAAATGAGTGAAAACTAGTTTAAGTTAGACTATATATATTTCTATTTCTTTCCATTGTATTAAATATATTCAGGAGAAGAACAAATTTAATTCAAGCATATACACTATCTTCCATCAAGTCTTTCATGTCAAGTAGTAAACTAAGCATGTTCTCATTTTCATTAACATCATATAAGTTAGAATTTGAATTCCACAAATCACTTATGCATATACAACAACGAGCGTTATGCATTTCATTTTCAAAAATTCTGAAATTCTTCAAACTAATCAAAAAATTAATTTTGTCTCATTCAATTGTTTCAAAGTTTGTTTCAGAATATATATAATGATGACTTATCTAACTTTTATCCATTCTGTTCTTGTAGAAACTACACAATTTTTCATGATTGGTCTACATAGATTCTCATCTTTTATACATTCCATATATTTTTCTACATATGATACACAACAAATCACGCATCGTAGAAACAACATCACCAATCAAGAATGTAAATCAAGCGACATGAAATCAAGTATTGAAATTAATTACCCTTTCCTTATTTTTCAAACTAAAATATGTGGTTCTTAAAACCTTTTTCCAAAGATTAAAATTATGAGGAGCTAAGTATCTCAAACAAGATAATAATTATGATTGAAGTTTGTTTTAGTCTTACTACTTACACATCAATTCTTAATGATCTTGTGATCTCCATTTCTAGCTAGCTCTTTAATCTAAGTTTAGCAATCAAACATACATAGGGTAGAGAACCCCCACTATTTCTCGACCAAAGGAAACTTCAAATCAACACCAAAATATAAAATGGAGAAGTTACTTATGCAAATTGCATTTCTAGCCACGTTCATTCAAAAATTTCTATAGACTTCGTTAGACGTCATATTTCGGTGTTTAATACCAATTCAAAAACTAGAAAGTTTCCTCATTCATACAAAAATTAGAAATAATTTTTTTTAAGTGCAAATAATTTCTCTAAATTCATATTTGACGCGTTATGTGTTCTTGCTCATTACTAATAAAGTAATTATCCAATTTCGAAATCCTTTTTGGCACAATATAGAGGACGACCAAATAAACATTTTTTCATGAAGAAATCATTTCATTATTTACTACTCAAAAGATCAATTTTAGTCACCAAGTTAGACTTCGTGAAACACCAAAAATATCTTATAAAATTCTCAAACATTTTATTTCATTCGATGCTTTTGTAAACTAGTAAGATTGGGAGTTTACATGCTTTGAAGACTTGAGTAAAATTTGATATATGTCACTTAAAAAATTCTTAGAAATTTTAGAGGAAAACACAACATGCTCACTAACTCAAAAAATTTCATAGAAGCAAGATAAAATCACATATTTCAAGCACTCCAAAGCTTCAATCATATCAGATAAATAATACAATATTTGGTTCAAACATTCCATTAATAACATATTTATTGTAGTAGTGCAATGATCAAGTTCAACAATTTTTTTTTAAAAATCTCAATCTTGTTAAAAACAAGATAGGCGGAAACTAGATTCTTTCTCATTTTGATGGTATGAACATCTTTAACAAGATAGTTCTACCGGAAGCAAACTTTTCAGACCATACCAATACCAAGAATCCTAGAGATGTGAGTATAACTCAACACCACTTTCTTTCAAACGATTTCATTCAACTTTTGAACCATAACCTATACCAAGAATCCTAGAGATGTGAGTATAACTCAACACCACTTTCTTTCAAACGATTTCATTCAACTTTTGAACCATAACCTATCAAAACAAACATGGTGTAAAACACCAATATATACCAACCTCTCACCGTATCCACAATTCACATTAACTTAGCTTGAAAAGCATTGTTAATAATATTTGATATTCTTGCAGCCGTGTCGTAAGACTTGGTTTAATGCAAGCGTAGCAAATAACTTCATAATTAAAATTATGTTCATTTCTTGGTGAGATTTGGTATTCATATTTGTTTTGACTATGTTTCTTATTCTTTCGGTTTTGGTTTGGTATCAAGTTCTATCTCATAAGTTCCAAACTTGTATGAGTCACTCATTTATTGTCATAAACAATAATTCTCAATATCTAGTTTCCGTACAACTCATTCTAACATTGAAGAATCAATTCATTTTCAATGTAGAATGCAACTATTTGATCACTACAATAGCTACAAATTGTTCATCAAACATACCTCAATTGCTTTTAAAGCTCAATTGGTTGTAAACCAGTGTCCATTCTCTGCGCACCAACAAAGAAATCAGCAACCTCATTGCTCCACACATCGATTAATCTCCCGCAATTTTTATATCATTACAAAATAAAAACTTGCTCAGGTAAGTGAAATTGCACCTGTCACAATCATGTACATGTGAGCATTTGAAACCAAAAAAAATAAGTAAGGTATGCACTTACATAATTACTTGAAAATCAAATCAAACATAGCACTCCATGTTTCTCTTAAGTTTCAAACAAAAATTCAAAGTTATATAATTATAACATCATACATATATAGTTAAAACTTTCTACTAAGCATATTATCAAACACATGTGGTGCATTAGTTTGATTTCTAACTATGATCTTCTTTTTCACTTCCAAACAAGAGTATGAAGTAATAAAAATCAAAATAAAAACATGAATTTTAATGTATTTTATTACATCTCAATCTCTAATCTCTAATGTCAAGTATCATCTCCTATTTTGGACAAACATACACAATGATTTCCAAATCACCACATCTCTCAATCTAAAAATCCAAACGGGAAATTTCAAAATGGATTTCGAAGATAAGTTCATGATTTAAAAAATTTCATGTTACACACAAACCCAAAAAATCACCACAGAGATCAGAAAAACTAAATTAATCAATACAAAATTTCTAATCGTCAAAAAATTTCAGCAACATTATTCAGTTTTGTAAAATACCCTAAAAATACTTTTCGGACTCCAAAAATTATGAAATTTGGAGGAGATTATCCTCATGATGTATTATATTTATGGTTAAAATTTCAAGTCCCAATTCACTTCCGTGTAGGAGATAAAAATAAAACTCTACAACATGTTAAAAACCATTTTTATAACATCAACAATATTTTTTATGTTAGATATTCATGATGAAAAATATTATCCTTGTTACAATCCTAGTCCATCAAAATCAGACATAAAATTTACTTTAGGTATCAAGTAACCTATTCCAAGCATCATGGTTTATCGCAAAAGTAAAATTATACCGTTATATAATTCTATAAAAAAAATTAGACAATGATACTTATCGTGTTTCAGCAATCGTTTCTTTTGATATCCATGGCAGAATATAAACGTCTTAAAATTGTTGGAACAATTGCTGAAATCCGCCTGCAAAACAATCATAAACCAAACAAATAAAAAATGTTATGGCTGAGTCACGACCAGGTCGCTCTCTTTAAGACGTTTCGTGGCTCTGCCCAAGATTGTGCAAGCAGTTCTTCCATGTCGCGTCGTCCCTAGGATAAAACAGCCAAGTAAATCTCTTTCACAACCACTCTTGCACTTTGAGAGTATGTGATACTTGTACACTTCTATTCTTGCTCAAAATCAAACTTGTAGAAAATAGGTGATGATCACACACCAGTTTTCTTTCTCTCAAAAAATTCTTATTTTTGTTTTAGAACTCCAAAAACATTAAAAATGAAAACTCTCTTCCTTTAGTTTCCAACCAAAAATATGTTTTTGTATTCAAGAGTTTCAATTGACTTTAATGAAAACATTTATATGGTTTAATAAAAACCATTACTCTTGTAACATGAAACGGTCAAGGAATATATAACAAAAATTAAAATTCTTTTATGAAGATCATTAAGACTATTAAAAACAGACTTAACAAAAATAATAAATGGAAATAAATTATCTTATTAAAACATATATTTCCAACAGTAATGCATCGGAATTCTTTGCTACTTACAACTTAAAGGCAGTTTCATTAATCCTAACTCATAAAAATAGACACAAATGAATTTAACTATTGCAACCATCGGGAAAATTGATCAGAACTGCAAAACAAAAGACAAAATTCATATCCTAAGAACACAAATAAGCATAATCGTAACAACAGTTCATATCCATTACATAAATGATTTTACACTACAGATCAGCAACACAAAATTGGTTAAAAAGACCAAAATCAACAATTCCTGGATGAAAAGGACATTTAGATTTCAATATTGTTTAAATGGACAAAAATGTAAAATAGGCAGGATGTAAACAGTTTCATCCTACCCATTTTCAAATACTTTTTCTTATTTTTAATTTACATCAGGATGCATCCAGTTTCATCCTTACTATTTTTTAAGTTTAAGTCAGGATGAATCCAATTTCATCCTTGCTATTTTTTTAGTGTCCATTTCACCCATACTAATTTTTTACTCGTCCATTTGAACCATGTTTTAAAAATATTTGGACAAATGACCTATTTTCCGGATCAGCAATTATAGCTCACCGGCAAAATCTATGATCAAGTAAACTGTTATTTGATTCCCATTTTGGTTTCATACCCAAGGGTAAAGAAGATAAGACCAAGAAAGTAAAGAGGAAAAGTGGGACAAGTGTACCTGCCGGTCACCACACTAACTATTAATCTTTTTTAGATTCATGAAAAAGAGACCATATACACTTTAAAATGGGAACATACATTTTCAGTTTTAAAACTCTATCTTTAAGAACCACCACAACTAAGCCTGAAATCTTCTCCCTTAAAGGTCTTGACAAATAAAGCTCTCATATTAAACGGTGATGAAACCCTCGCTTCCTATTGGTCTAGAAAGGCCTTTTCTAATGCAGAAGCTATGGTGAGGACACTTGACATAACTCTATTGGTTGATTAATTAAAAATTTGTTACACTTTGTTTACATAAGCTACTTAAGTGTCCGTTAGTAACGGTGTTAAAAAAGTAGGTAAACAATACTTGTGTTATAATTTAAACTTGAATCATTTAGTTACACCGTGTTTACACCTATACTTAATTGTACTTTAGTAAGGGTGGACAAAACTCACATCCAAACCGTTAAATAAAGAAAATGATAACACTAAAAGAATGAGATCTTTTGCTCTCAATCACATGCTAAGTTAGGCTACTTTAGGAAAGCTAATACAAATTTGGTTATTCGACAACGATAACGCCGGTTTCCTTATTAGGAGTTCAATACAAATTTGATTGTATGTAAACACTGTTTTCTTTTACAAAGCTTCTCTAGAACATATATATATGACACACCATTGCACAATTGTGTTGTTATTGAGCCAAGAAACCAGGGAAGAAAGTGAGTTACTTTGCTGCCATCGATTGTGGATGATTAACAGAGCCAAATGAGCGAGTCTGTGGAAGATCCAAAGGATGGGTTGGCCTTGAATTCGAGGTTGATAGGTTTTGGTGAAGTAATGCAATGAGAACAAACCAAGTTTTCTGCCATCAATATGGGGATGAATCAATGAGATTAATGGTTGTTTTTGAGAATTTGTGAATGTTTAGAAATGTGGATTGTGTACGAATTCGTCTTTTTCAGGGAAGCAAAAAAAATAAGGAACAAGAAGAGTACCTACATTGTCTTCCCAATCAACAACTCGAAATGCATATAAACGGTTGGGTAAATGCTTGAACGACCAGATTAGCTGCAGCTTTTGGTTTTCACTGATCTGAGCTATTACTGGCAGCTTAACCTCAGTAGGAAAATGGCTAAGTTTTCTTCTCTTTGTTCCATTTTGGGTATCATTGTAGGGTGCCTCTTTCTGTCCATTGTTTCTGTTTATGATTCATCAACAGATCAAAATGGAGCCGAGCCCTCACTTTCCCCTTCCCGTAAGTATTATCCTTTATGCTAACTAAGTGCAGCTCTAGATTGTTTTGAGCACATGACATATCTTGATAGGGATCCATATTGTTGTATGCACACATTAGTAAACTCCTATTTTTTTATGCCAAAACTTTCTTTCGGTTTTCTTTAGAGGGATCAAATAGGTTCACATACTGAAAATATAACTTCTAATGGTGTCGTGTATTTTCTAATTATATATATGCAGGGAAGAAGGGACCTGTTGAATTTAGGGCTTACAGAACCTGTATACCCGGAGAAATAAAAAAAAGATCTGGAATTTCCTTGTATGTCAGTTCTCTTGCATCAATATGTCTAAGACTCTGAAGGTTCTGATAAAGATGAGTCTCAAAGTTACAGTTGAGTATCAAAAACAACAAATATACAATATGTTTTGTATTATTTGTTGCGGGATATCGTCTACTCCTATTACTCCTGTTGCTTCACGCGAAAAATGTGACAGTGATGGGAGACATGTACTCAGAAATTCAATATCCTACGTCGAATTGCACTTGTTGTACAGATTGGTGTAGAGACAAATGAGGAGATCAAAATCTCAAGTAATTTGTGTTTGTGTAGAATTATCAAGTTTCTCTCGCAGTCGCTAACCCAATTTGAGGTATGATTCTTTAATACTTGTTGTTTCAAGAATAGGGTTTACTAATTTGTATGGTTTTATACTAGGGTTTGTTGATTTCTTTGTATTTTGAAACGAGGGTTTAAAATATTTGTTGGTGTTCAAATCTAGGGTTTATTGATGTAGGGGATGGATTTACCATCGCTTTAATTGGTGTTTGAAAACCACGTCCGCTAATTGTTTGAGAAAATGTCCGGGTGAACTCTGTATTTGCAATTCCATTACTTTAAAATTCTAATACTCATTTTGATGCAACTTTCTCAAGTTGTTTTATGTATGTTAATTGTATTTGTAGCATTTTCACTCTTTTTCGTTGATTTCATTTTCAATGTTTTTCTGATTTTGTTTCAATTGATTTTGCCATTGTTGTTGTTAATTGATCTTTTAGTTTTGCTTTTGATGATTTCAGTTTTTAAATGATTATAGAATTACTTTTCTATTTGATGCATGTGTTGATAAGTGATAGTACCAAGTTGGGTATTCGTTTGTTTCAATTGATTTGGCCATTTTTGTTTGTTGATTGATCTTTTAGTTTTACTTTTGACGATTTCAATTGATTACAAATTATTTTTATGTTTGATACCCATTTTAATAGCTGATAGTAATAATTTGAGTATTCATGGGTGTGAAATGGATTTAGATATTTTAAATTGGTAAATGAAATTAGACTTTTTTTAGTGCGTAAGTTAGTGTTAGTTGTTAAACTCTAATTTGGTTTTGAATCACTAGATACACAAGTAAATGAAACGCATTAATGTTAAAGCTTGTGTTTTATCTTCCCATTGGGATGACAACCAATTTAAATAACTTGCTTTTCTTCATTTCTTACTTGTCCTAATTTTGATGGTGGGTTCATGGATAATAGTGATGAGAGTTATATTTGAAACTGACTACTGGAGTACTACCAGCTTTAGCAAGGAGTGTAGTTTAAATTTACGAACGCTTAATTTTTTTAAAATGAATAGTGTTGTTGTATGTCGACTATAATGCATTACGTTGTTTTACAACCAGAACTACTATTCTTCAGATCATTACTAACCCAAAACTATTGTCATAGGTGCCAAGTTATGGGTATTCCTGGAGAGTTTCCAAGAAATCATAAAGATTCAATGCCAGTGGTGAAGGAAAGGTAAATCGTCGGAAATACTATTATGTTCTATTTGACTAGGCTACAATATCTAGTTTTATGCTCGTACAAGAATGAGTATAATGACTTCTGTAAGTGTTTATCAATAGGGATTTTTCGTTTTGTAGGACGTATATCCACCCCAAAAATACAGGATGGTTACGGCAAGATTACGAATTACTCCAACCTTGCCGTCCGTAAAAGAACTACGTGAGAAGTTGGAACCCCATGAGCAAGCTCTTGCTTCGAACAACCGTAATTGGGCATCTTCTTGACATACCGATAAAACAAAGATTTTCTCGGGGTACTATAAATTACTTATTATCTAGGAGATTTGATCCCTGAGAAAAGTCCGAAGAAGACACAAAAGAAAAGTCAAGAAACGTGGTTCATTGACAAGCAATTTGGCTTTGGGAAAGGTTTAGCAAGAAAAGATAAAACTATTTGTGACAACCTTGTGACAAAGACATTTTGCTTTGAAAGCTCGAGTTTGCATTGATTTCGGGTCTTAGTTTTGATCAAACCTTTGTTTGTCCCGGAACCATCTACCCTCGAGACAAAGTGACACCCATTTGAGGAATTTTATTTTTGGCAAAGAGGTTGAATCTAGTTCAAAAAGAAGTAAACAAAGACAAAAAGGTTGAACTTGACAAGAAAGACAAGGTCACAGCCGCCAAAAAGGTGGATTGTTCCTAGTGAAGAAAGGGTCAAAGTAGCTTTATTGTATTTTATCCACTTCTTCCGCACGCAAATGATGCTAATGTCGCAGCATGAGTTCCGCATCTTGTCGACAACCTTACTGAGTTTAACAAGTACCTGGGGAATTAGTGTACGACAGACCATTACTTGAAAAGTAGGTCTGCGCTGGTCTATCAAACCAACAATTGCGAGAAGGAATGTCTCTACCGACTTTTTAAGTGTCAAGGGTTCCGCAAGTGCTGGTGGTAAGATGAATTTTCTTGATATAATAATACAAAGATGTATCCGATATAATAGTCAAAGTTGTTTGTGTTGTAGGTTTGGGCCTTGAAATTTTCCTGGACTCCTTCGGAGGTTTGGAGATAGAAAAAAAGAGTACAAGGTGGAAGCCACATATCCTTACCGTCAGCGCAAGGAGGTTGTCCACCACCAAAGCATTGTTGAACGTTGAATATGGCACCGAGAAGTAACGTTGAAAATCAGTGATCGGGTCTATGTTGTATTAGGGCGCTAGGCGAGGCAGGCGCCAAGCCCGTCGCCTAGCGCCTAGGCGCCCTAAGCGAAAAGGAAACAAAAATATGGCATAAAAAACCGAATTTGATCAGCTCCTTGTTCAAAGGATAGATATTTGTTGTTGTTGTTTTTTTTTTTTTTTTTTTTTTGAAGCAAAAGTTCAGAACACAAGGGAGAGAGAACATTGTTGAGCATAAGGAGTGTAATTCATGATAACATTATCAAACATAACGTGATATTTGCTAGAACATAAGGAAGAGAATATTGTGAGCCATGTGAATTTACAACGTCACTAGAAGCTAGCTAACTTGTTAAGAATCCAGATCAAATGTGTCCATTTGCTACTTATGCTTGTACCTAACTTAACTAAGGAGTGTAATTTTAAGAGATAACTCTATCTCCATAGATATTAGATACTTCTTTCCTAAATATAAACTAATTATATCAAACCTTATATCAATCATGTTATTCTCTCATAAGATTTTTATTTCCATATTTTCATCATTGACAGTTGGTATTGATTGATCTTTCCATAATGTAATTTTTATAATTTTATATCAAGTAATAAAACCCATAATTGCCGATTTAATAATCAATCACATTAATCACGTTGATATCAATCTTTTTCTTACCATATTTTGATTATACAATGTCAAAAGCCATAATTACCTCAGTATTTTAATTATACAATGTTAAAAAAGGAAATAGAAACGTTTATATATTTGTTTATTTAGATTCCACTGATAATTAACTAATCCCTTAATCACGTTAATGAAGTTTCCATATTCGCCCTCTATGTAATTTGATTTGAAGGAAACAGATAAAAAATAGGAAACAGAGGAAAATATAAACGATTTGTCCTTTTACAACATAGGTACTGTATTTTGTAATTTGTTAAGTACCTATTTACTCCACAATGAATTTTAGGCATTGAAAGACGGAGCATACCGAAAGTAATGAAAAAGGATATTTAGATTTTTATTTATGTTGCCTAGAGCGCCTAAGTCGCGCCTGCAGCGACAAGGCGTGAGGCGCTTGGCTTGGCGCCTCGCCTCGCCTAGCGCCCTCATACAACATAGCTTACGAAAGCACATTTGGAGGATTGGAAAGCAGTAATGTGAGATTAATGAAAAAATGCACTTAAAAATGCGTAGAGTGTGATAAACCTAAAATGATTAGCAATATTTCCAAAATCTCCAATGAGAAATTAACCTCGAGCATTTTGAATAGCAAAGATTGACATCTCTTACTTTTTTTTGCTATGCTAGTCGTGAATTCTAAAGTATCAAGTTCAAGCTTCATGATATCATACAACAAACAAGCAAGATATTTGGAGATGGGGTCTTAAAAATACAAAAGGTATGGATAATAGAACAGGAAAAAAAAAAAAACCTTTGTGAGGCAAAAGACTTGAACTTCTTTAACAATGAGCAAGATCTCGCTTTGCAAATCCAAGTCATGATAACATAGAAAAAAGAGACTAACATATTAAGTCAACAAAGAGACAGTGGGCATTTTATCAAACAAGTAAATGAGCAATAATGGTTTCATTTCTTTTTAACAGAAAATCATAATCGTTAAAAGAAGAAGTCTCAAAACGTGATAGAGAGATACAAATTCAAAATAAAGAAAGAAACAAAAAAAAAAAAAGCAAGACAATTGGGAGCTGAGAAGATTAATTATACTTTTAGTCTTTACTTTCTTTAACCTAATCAAGTAAACTAGGAAAAGGAAAAATTATGTTGTTTGAATTTTCTGTACATACCGGAAATGAATTTGAGTGACCGAATAATGGTATTGATAAGAAATTTAAGAGGCGGTAGGATAGACTTCAGTATACTTCAATGAGAAAGGAAGGGAAAAATGAAATAAGAATGAAAAATTAAGACGTGAAAGTGCAAACGTTTGTGGACCTTAGGGCAGTGGAGACAGAGGTGTAATACGAGATGTAATATTAAATAAATTAAATAATAATAACATATTGATGACGTAGATAGTATGGTCCAGACCTTATTACGCCTTCAGATCCTGGGGCTAAAGTGGTTAGTGATAAGTGCTCACTAATTGGTGAATCTAAATCCATAATGCGATGCAAATATTGCTGTAATGAGAATCTAAATTTCTTTTGCCATAAAAAATCTTTTAGCCTCAATTAGTTCATGAGAACAAGGACAAATCCATGCATGTCGCTGCGTATTGTTGCTTGCGGCGTATTATTGCACAGGTATGAGAATCTTATTACCTGTTTTCTTCATCTTTGTTCTTATCTAGATTCTAGGGTTTAAGTACATCGGGATGGTGGCAAAAGATTGACCATTCTTATGCGTCCCTTGGTAGCATGGTCCCTACTAAACAACATGAAGGAAGAATTGTTGTTTGTTTTTGGTGGGCAGAAGGGAAAATCATAAGGCCGTTAAGTCAAACTAGGTTACTTCATGTTATTGCTTTCTCACATGTTTTTCATGTCATCTGTTCATGCATCTATTGAGGATATAGAGAAATATTGAGAAAATGGAATATTTAGGCAAGAAATTTTAGTAATATGGTATGGACTCACTGTAATAGCTCCTCTATTTGGTCCTTTTTTCTTTGGTTTCATGGGATCATCAATTTGGACTCATTTTGTGAACTCAATGGAAATCAGTTAGTCGGTTTGTGACACGGTATTGAAGTCTCAAGAATTGAAAGTTAAGGACTCAAACACTATAAAGTATTGTATCTATATAATTTTTATGAATCTTTGGTTAATTTTTTTTTTTTTTTTTTTTTTTTGGCTAAGTCCAAATGGTTTATTGCAGCAAAAAAAAACGTAATTACAAGAATTACAAAATGGGAGGCACATGACCCCCCACCCCCATAAACCAAAGGGGTGAAAAAATGAAAACTCAAAACCACATAAGAGTTGAGTTACTCATATTGTCTATTTTCGTTTTTTCTTCTTAGGATTCTTCTTAGGAATGATCCCCACTGTCTCTTGATAGGAGCCCACCTCTTGAGAAGTAGCGGAACTAGAATTGGGCTTAGGAGATCTCTGTTGGGCCTTGGTACCCAAATTTTTCTTTGTATGAAAGGTCTCCAAATCCCTGCAATTTTCTTGATGTTCCTTACGCCCAGCCAAAACCTGTTTAGCTTCATGTGCTCTCATTCTGGCCTTTATATCCTCACTTATATCCTGATTTATATCCGACTCATCAGAAAATTCACCCAGTTCCGAATTTGTTTCCTCTTTCTCACGCCTACTGTCAGCTAGGGCTTTCTTATTTTTTTTCCAATTGAGCCAAGGACAAATTATATTTTGCTTCAGCTTCAGCCAGTTCCAACACCAACTGTTTATCTCCCTCCATAGAGTTAACCATACCTGCATCATCAGTGTTAACATCCAAAATAGAACCCCAATCTTTTGAATTTTTGACTTCAGTTGCCATAGCAACAGCCTCCAATTCAAGGTTTCCAATGTACTGAACATCAGTTTCCACATCAGTATTAACTCTTCCCTCCTCCTCTCTAATACCCAGTTCAGCAGTAAGCACTTGAAAAGAATTTGAAGAGAGAATTGGTTCAGACCTGAACAAATCATTCACCAAAGGCGTTGAAACATCACCCACCACACCTGCAACATGCTTTTCCCCCACACTTGCAGCAGCATTCACTGAATTGACAGTACCCTGCACATTTTTCCTACTACCTCGCACTTCTTTCCAAGAATATTTAGCATGCTTATTTTCACTCCTAAGTGCATCAACAGTACTACGCTCATTAATTTGGGTACCTTGACCATTCGCAGTCTCCTTAGATTTACCACCCAAAATCTTACGAGCTGCAAGATAATCTTTAAATTTGTGTCCCATATGCTTGCAGTGACTACAAAATTTAATGCTCTCCAAATATTGTATTTCAACATACTGCCAGAATTCTTTTCCATTAGCCTTAAGCCTAATTCGTTTTGGAATCAATTTGGCAAAATCAATATCAATAAGAACAGCTGCATAATTGCCTACATCATGATCTAAAGTTTTCTGATCAATGGCAATCGTCTTACCAAGAACTCTAGCAATAGCTAACAGAATTTTTTTAGTCCACAATTCAATGTATAAGACGGGAAAACTCACCCAAACAGAAACATGAGATGTACTTTGACGTTCTGGATCAAAATTGGGGAAAAAATTGAAAACCCTAAGAGTTTGTTTCTGAACTACCCATGAATCTCCATGCCATACTCGTTCCTTATCTTCAGCCGTAGCTAGCTTGATGATGAAAAAACCCCTTGTCATTGGAACCAACTTGCACCCATTTCCAAGTTTCCATTGCTTCTCTAAAATTCTCTGAACTTCATTGAGTTTTAATCCTCTGAAGTTTAGTCTCCCAATAAGACTAAATTGAAACATATCCCGCCCCTCTTGCGTTAAATCAGGAGGTAAATCCAACGCTGGTTCATCACAAAAAATAGTAGCATCAGGATGAGATGTGAGATCTGAATCTGTTAACATATAGGATTTTTTACCCTTAACCAAATCAGCAAAAGACGTTGCTTTAGCCTCATTACATGTAGCATTTGAATCAGAATTCTTCCCATTAACGTTAAGAATTAATGGTTGATTTTTCTGCATCGTGAAAAAAAAATGAAAAACCCAAAAAAAATCGTCCAGAAAACGCCCAGAGAGAGACGATGTTTCTCTTTCCTCATTTTTTAAAAAAACTATACCAATCGAATTACTAGAATAGCGGAATCTTTGGTTAAGCTGATTATTTAGGTACTTACGTTCCGACGCAAGATAATAACACTTATTGGCACACTGTCAGGAAGGAAATTTTTTATGGCACGGTATTGGAATCTCAAGAAGTGGAAGGTAATGATTCAAACACTATAAAGTAATATACATGTCATCTTCCTTCTGGCTTAGTTTCTGAATTTTTTGTTGGGTTACTTGGTTACATACGTACGTTCCTATGCAGGGTAATGTCACTTATTATTCTTTGTTGTGAAGGAAGGATTTTATGTGCGAATGTGAATCCCTGACAAATTCGATATCGAAGAGAATACTTTTAGACTTGACCGGAACTACTTATGGTACTTATAAGATTTGGATGTGGGCATAAAGGCACATGAAAGAAAAAAACTGAACGCTAAAATTTCCAACCTAAGTTTCAGGGAAAGCTTACTATATTCGTTTCATAAATAGTAGTATTATTTTTTTATTTTAGCCTGCAAATAGGCAAAATCTGATCATTATTTATCGTTCCTAATATATTAGGACCATAGTTCTCTGGCAGCAACATAAAGGCCATTGTGGTGGTGAGGGAGGTAGTCCATTGTAAATCTCATAGAATTTTCACCATTAACGAAATTGTTCGTGAAGGCTATGTAATGTTTGGTATATTAATTATATGTACTCATATTATTTATTAACCGTTTTTGTTTCATCTAAATTTAGAGGTGACTGAAATTTTGTTTTGGTTTCCATCTCAATGTGTAAAACGCAAACTCAAAAAGAAAACTCAACTTACTATATATGTTTGGAATTTTACGGAAATCCCAAATCAATTTGGAAGTCGAATACCTACCATATTAAGACTTTTTTCCCCTAATACATGGAAGAAAAAAAAAAGGAAACCACATATTTCACACGGGTTACGTACGAAAATAAAAAGAAAAAATGAATAAAATCCGCATATATTTCCTATCTTTTTTCCATCTATTTAATGTATTCGCCCCGCCATCAAAAACACATTGCCACGGGGTGGGGAGAAGCCCCGCGCACACCAAATTGAAAATGCATCGTCACGGGGAGGGGCGAAGCATCGTGCACGTCAAGTTAAAAGAGAAAATCCCGGTGCGTAGCACAGGCACTAATCTAGTTTAGATAATTTGTTAGAGATATTGGCGCTACTTACATTGTCACCAAGCACTAACATTTCCGCTTGCCCACCAAGCATTCAGGGTTTGCCTTCTTCAGCCTCGCATATACGGGAGAGTGTCTGCGCATCTGGTAACCCATTTGAAGAACATGCAAGACTATGGACTGCGCATTAGTATAACAACAGATAAGAGGCAAAAAATTCAATGGTGCGACTAAAAATGATATGAATTACACAACTAATAATGTAAAATGAGGCACAATTGATCACATTTAAAAAAAAAAATTAAAAAAAATGATATGAATCCTACAATTGATAACAGTAAAATGATATGAATTACACCTAGAAACTTTTTATTTATTTGATTTCTAGACATTAACTATTGCAACCCCGCCAAAGAAAATTGACATCCCACATTCAATTTTTTTATTTACTTCGATTTCTAGACTTTTAGTCGCGACATTTGAAGATAATAATACAGTGTAGTTATCCAGTGAATTCATACTATTGTTACATTTGATTAGCAGGAATCCTACCTGGATACCTGAAACCATATTGTCGGAATCTGCATTTACCCAAATATTTCCACTCTATGATTTACCCAAAGTATAAATTTTGCTTGAACAAGGTATCCATTAAACTTTCTTGTTGGTAAAGAAAAGTGATGATTCTTCCAGCTCAGACAAGTAAATCAAAAATTCAGAACATGGGATTAACATAAAAGATGAAATTTTTATATCATAAAAAAGAAGTTAAAAAACAGCTCACGTCCAAGAAATTGAGAATCTGCAAAGATGGTGAAAACAGACTCTACACAAAAATAAAACCTTAACATTCACAAAAATTTCATCTTCAACTGAATCAAATCATACGCAATACTTCAAATCTACATAATTACAAAAAACGAACACCAAAATCAACAATAACCCTAACTATTTCAGATATTGGTTAGGCCAAAATCAAAGACCCTAACTATTTCAGATTCTAGTTAGGTCAAAATCAAAAACCCTAACTCTATCAAATGATTTCAGATGAAAACAAATTAAGCACAAACTAGTTTATACGTGATGATAATCCAACTAACTAGTTTATATCAGAAGTTGAATGATTTGATTTTTCGATTTCAGGGAAACCTAAAATCTAATGGGATGTACCAGTTGATGTGATTTTAACAAGTTGTAGAAAGTGGTAGTAAAAAGTTCGTTCAACTCAGACTTGTAAAGGTTTGATTTAAGAAAACACTAAAAATAAATAAAATATGTACACACGGTTGTCACAAAATATCGAGAGAACTGGGACTCGGGATTCTACCATTAATCACAATTAATTGGTTCAAATAATGACTCAAAACAATTCTAGCTCTTTTGTTGACTCTTTTCTTTGCCAAAAGTAGATTTCTAAAAGATTAGATGTAAATCACAAGCATGATGTATCAAAAGCTCTTCCGTCTAAGCATACACCATCAAACGAAATCACAACTAATTAGTGAAAATCATAAATCAATTAAAATAAGTGCGAAAAGTCATAAGGAATCAAATATAGTTACCAAACATTGTCAAATAAGGCTTCCTCCCTCGTCCCAGTGATGGGGTTTAGCTCCTCATATCAAAAAAACGATCAAAAGACTCATTCATGGTTCAAACGGTGTTCTTATTGAAGAATTTGTATAACTCAAATGAACTGCAATGTCGTAGCGGCGTTCTGAGAGTTCTTCGTTACAAGAAATAGTTACTAATCAAGATAAACGTGACTAATTGAACTGTTACAGAACTGTTTGAATATAAGACACTGATTGCGACAGTTCTATGCAACTTAATGTTCTTCAGATTAGGGTTCTTGAGAACGACACTTCTAGTATGTCGTCTGCAACTCTTCTTCTTCCTCTTCTTAGCTGCTACTGCAGAATCGCTCTGCAGCGATTTCTGTTGCTCTAAACCTACCCCAAACTCTCGACACCCCCTATGAGATTCGTACAACTCCTTTTATATGTAACATACCTCAAAAATATCTCACAGATCCTCCCGTATCCACCCATTCAAGTCACAGAGATTTTTATTCTCTTTCTGGTACGTCTCTAGCAGAGTTCGATTGGTCCAAACACTTCTAAACCTGGTAGTAAATCCCACAGCAAGATATTCTCTCCCTTTTAACGCGTAACTTCCCCAAAATACAGAGAAATCCCAAGTATAACTACACCTCTCTGTTTTAAGAAACCTTCTTGATAATCTCCTTTTACGCGTCTTCTGAAGTTGTCCAAACGTACCCAAACTTTCCTATTATTGATAGATACGAATCGTGAGATGTAAGTCCTCTTTCATACGTAACTTCTAAGTACAGCAAAAGTAAATTCTCCGACCCCTGTTTCACCGGAAATTCATTAAACCTTCCATTTTTTTACGTTTTTCCAACACCGACCAACCCTGACTTGCCGTAACAAGCCCATACCAGTCCACCGAGCCAGAAAATCCGAGTAAATATCGCTCAGATTACATCCAGACAATTACGCATGTGGTAGAGAAATTTCCCGCCAAATTCAATTTCTAAACATGTGGAAGAGATGCCCCCTAACCATCTGTGGG
Source organism: Papaver armeniacum (assembly GCA_023531295.1). NCBI lineage: Eukaryota > Viridiplantae > Streptophyta > Magnoliopsida > Ranunculales > Papaveraceae > Papaver > Papaver armeniacum. The sequence continues at coordinate 348,342 of JAJJWW010009507.1, forward strand.
GTGCAAATATCCTTGGGTGCAAATAGTAGATGTGGGGTGCAAATAACTGTGGGTTACCCCTTATCAAGTGCGTACCCCTTATCCATTTGAGGTGTGACTTCAATAATTTTCTCCGGAGAGTCCAAATACCACTTTTCGAGCCAATTCCTCCGCAAGAGCTCATTTCTCCAAAAACACCTACAAACACATACAACACCATAATAAGAACAAAAATGAGCCCTAACAATATATAGAATCGAGACAAATCGGACACAAAAATGCGTCCATCAAATACCCCCAAACTTATTATTTGCTAGTCCTCGAGCAAAAATAAAATAAAATAAAATCCTAACTCACTGTCGCAGGCATCGTCGATTGCATTTAGCGTATGCAATAAGCCTTTAAACCCCTAGGTGGCCCTAGTGGCCGAGTTATAGTCTCGGGAGGGCTTACCAAAGATATACCCACAAAACCTTTACTCCAGACCCTAGCTATCTACGCATAACCTTGTAAGACACTAAAGAATCTCCTTGGTTGGCATACTTATTGACTACAGGAGGAAGTACCCTGATGCGAAATTCCAATTGATGTACACGAGTTTGCACTCAAGCATACTAAAATTCATATATAAGTCACAGAGCTCTACTCAGATAGTTTCTGGACATCATAACCTGAGTCAACCAATCACATGGATAGATTAAGAAGATGGATGTAGAGAAAAACGTAGATGGTTTTGATGTTGACTAAGGTGAACGATGTTTCTCATATCTGTCTGAAGGCCACTGCCAAAATAAACCTATCCTAATGGACTGAGATACTGGTCTGACTAATGCCAACACAACTGGAAAATATAAGGGAACCAGTGGCCGATAATCCTAACTCTAGGTCAACACAACTGGCATATAAAAGGGTTCCAGTGGTCGACTTTATTGAATTTATTCCGGTTGGTCTGATGGTCTGGTCTCAATTTTATTTTATTTTTTTATTTTTTTTGTATCTCAATCACTCTATTTCACCCTAGCAGTGGTAACAAATTGAATCGTGAGCCCCACCTAATCACTTAGAGAAACATATTTTAAAGGAAACAAAATAAAAATAGAAGTGAAAAGGATTCAACGAGATATGGCGAAACTACCATGTTTTTTTCTTTAATTCTAACACCTGAGCTCTGTGCTTTTATGAATAGACTCTTTAGATGTTTCCATCTAATCAGATTGGTTCCTCAACTCCTACAACCAAAATGCTTCCATCCACTTAGATTGGTTAGTGCCATCCTTAATAAGCATAAATTTATAGGCTCTGGAGTTTAACAATGCAACTAAAATGTTTCTCCCATACCCCCAAACTTAAATCTAACATTGTCCTCAATGTTCTAAAGATAAAATTAAAAGCATGAACAAGGAGAAATTGTTACCATTTGAAGTAAAAGAGATAATGAAAGATATTACTGTGTCGCATGAATGTTGGGTTACCTCCCAAGAAGTGCTAAGTTTAACGTCTTCAGCCAGACTAAGAAAGGATTAGTCACCTTATAAAATCATAAAGTAATATCCGGAATTTCTGTGGGTCATCAAAACCAAATAAAGCTACCACAAATAAAAGGAATCTGCAACATGCCAAGAAAATGAACAAATAAAGCATACCCTTGTCCAGTTTCCTGTTTAAGACAATTACATCTAACTGTGGTTCAGGTTCAGGTTCTATAACTGGGTCCAAATAAAATATTTTCATGGGTTGGATTTCCTCGTAGCTAAGATCCGATTCAGGTATCAGAGTCTGGAAAAACTCAATTAAAAATTTAGAAGCACATAATGATAACCTAAATAACGGTGGATCCTTAAATTCAATCAGGTTTGACTCACGCAATTGACCATGATGAAACTGGCGGTCAATCTTAAGCAAATGTGTCGATACTAATTTCCTAAAGTACTTAGGCTCAGTCTTAAAACTTAATAGCTGACACATTTGAAACTCATACGTTCCCACATTTTGTTGAAAAGATTTTGGTGGGAAAACAAAGTCAATCTGGGTATAGCCTGGGTAAACCACATCAACCAGAGGATGGGTTTATAACAACTGGACTTCCTCATGGACATCACTAGGCTCAGGAAAAAGTGTATGAAGATAATCCTTTAAAATGGTTGAGGCACATATATCAAGTCCCAAGTGAGGGATATCTGTAAGAGCTAAAGGTAAGGCACAAGGAGGATGATAGTCACCCCCAAACTTAGAGTTTTGGGTGTCTCTAGATAGACTAGCTACAATTTCCCTAATTTCTAGATCATCAGAATCCTGAAAATGGTGAATTGCTTTTTCTAGGTTGTACTCAGGTGATGCATCCTCACTCAAATTTAAAAGCTCTACGAGTTCATCTTCTTTGTCTAAGACTAATGTTTCTAAATCGTTCGACTCTAAAACATATTCTCGGAATAAACTCGTTCCTCAAAACTATCATCGGCTTCGTATAAAGGAAATTCTACATCGTCTAAAACGGTGGTATCTCTAGTCAAATCCTCGTCCTTTTGAATAGGTGAATAATTATTAAAATTATTTGGATTTGAACTAGAAATATTATCATTGTAAAGCTCAATTGGAGTAACAAATTCCTGATTACTATGCCTACATATTTCAGATTCTTCATCAACACTATCCTCATCATAATCATCATAATAGCATGAAAATAGTTGAACCTCATCTAAACATGTAGTGTTACCAATTCTAACCTCGTCATCCTGATTATGCAAATGACTATCCTTATTTTCAAGGGTATTATTGGAAACACTATATTGGAAATTAAGACTATCTTGAGCAAGTTTTTCCACAATCCTATTTGTATTCTCAGTAAATTGCTTGAGAGACTCTTCTAGAGACATCCTAGTTGACTGCTCTGGGGACTCGTCCGGAATATTAAAGGTTTCCTTCATAAATAAGGAATGATTCTTGAAAGCCTCTTCTATAGAAATAGACGAATTGTTTTGCTCATATGATTGATGGGTGTGTGAATAGTAATTGGGCTCACCATGGTATGAGCCATAACCTTGAAAAGGGGGATGCTCCCAACCACTATTCACACTATGGTAATGTCCATTTTGAAAATCAGTCGGATATTCGTTTGTATTGGCTATTGTAATACCATTTCGACATTTTATTGCAGGGGTGTGAGTTGTCACACAAAATAAAACCCACTGACAGGGGATTCGTGGGTGGATAGAGTCTTACCTCCCATACCAGACGGGCGATGAACCGTTGAAGTCGACTCAGGCCACCGACTCCTATGTCGGGCCATTTAACCCGAGGGGCCGAGACAGTATCGTAACTGTCGTCCTTCCCTGCAAGCAATTTATATTTAATTTCAACCCTTCCTTAGGGTTTTTTAAAAATAATGCCCAGTCCAAATAAAGTCCAAAAAGTGTCCAAAAATAAAAAGAAAAATTATAAAAATACAACCCTATTTACAGTTTCTAAAAATAAAACAAAATAGCTATATACAAAATCTTCTTCTTCACTCCTTTTGAATTCCTCTTTTCTTTCCGTCTTTGGAACATGCTTTCCTTTTATAGCACTTTTTCTTTCCTTGTAGCTTCGCTCCAAATCTGAAAAGAATCAAAAAATACCAAAGGCGTAAAAGTGAACAAAAAATATAAAAAATAGAAATAGAAATAACTCTAAAACCTAAAACCTAAATACAAGTCTGCATCGGCGGCGCCAAAAATTTGATGTGATTTTAACAAGTTGTAGAAAGTGGTAGTAAAAAGTTCGTTCAACTCAGACTCGTAAAGGTTTGATTTAAGAAAACACTAAAAATAAATAAAATATGTGCACACGGTTGTCACAAAATATCGAGAGAACTGGGACTCCGGATTCTACCATTAATCACAATTAATTGGTTCAAATAATGACTCAAAACAATTCTAGCTCTTTTGTTGACTCTTTTCTTTGCCAAAAGTAGATTTCTAAAAGATTAGATGTAAATCACAAGCATGATGTATCAAAAGATCTTCCGTCTAAGCATACACCATCAAACGAAATCACAACTAATTAGTGAAAATCATAAATCAATTAAAATAAGTGCAAAAAGTCATAAGGAATCGAATATAGTTACCAAACCATTGTGAAATAAGGCTTCCTCCCTCGTCCCAGTGATGGGGTTTAGCTCCTCATATCAAAAACACGATCAAAAGACTCATTCATGTTTCAAACGGTGTTTTTATTGAAGAATTTGTATAACTCAGCGAATCTGCAACGCTGTAGCAGCGTTACAGAGTTCACTGTTACAAGAAATAGTTACTAACTGAAGATAAACGTGACTAATTGAACTGTTACAGAACTGTTTGAATATAAGACACTGATTGCGACAGTTCTGTGCAGCTTAATGTTCTTCAGATTAGGGTTCTTGAGAACGACACTTCTGGTATGTTGTCTGCAACTCTTCTTCTTCCTCTTCTCAGCTGCTACTGCAGAATCGCTCTGCAGCGATTTATGTTGCTCTAAACCTACCCCAAACTCTCGACACCCCCTGTGAGATTCGTACAACTCCTTTTATATGTAACATACCTCAATAATATCTCACAGATCCTCCCGTATCCTCCCATTCAAGTCACGGAGATTTTTATTCTCTTTCTTGTACGTCTCTAGCAGAGTTCGATTGGTCCAAACACTTCTAAACCTGGTAGTAAATCCCACAGCAAGATATTCTCTCCCTTTTTACGCGTAACTTCCCCAAAATACAGAGAAATCCCAAGTATAACTACACCTCTCTGTTTTACGAAATCTTCTTGATAATCTCCTTTTACGCGTCTTCTGAAGCTGTCCAAACTTACCCAAACTTTCCTATTATTGATAGTATGAATCGTGAGATGTAAGTCCTCTTTCATACGTAACTTCTAAGTACAGCAAAAGTAAATTCTCCGACCCCAGTTTCACCGGAAATTCATTAAACCTTCCACTTTTTTACGTTTTTCCAACACCGACCAACCCTGACTTGCTGTAACAAGCCCATACCAGTCCACCGAGCCAGAAAATCCGAGTAAATATCGCTCAGATTACATCCAGACAATTACGCATGTGGTAGAGAACTTCCTGCCAAATTCAATTTCTAAACGTGTGGAAGAGATGCCCCCTAACCATCCGTGGGGTGAAAATAGCCGTGGGTGCAAATAGTAGATGTGGGGTGCAAATAACTGTGGGTTACCCCTTATCAAGTGCGTACCCCTTATCCATTTGAGGTGTGACTTCAATAATTTTCTCCGGAGAGTCCAAATACCACTTTTCGAGCCAATTCCTCCGCAAGAGCTCATTTCTCCAAAAACACCTACAAACACATACAACACCATAATAAGAAAAAAAAATAAGCCCTAACAATATATAGAATCGAGACAAATCGGACACAAAAATGCGTCCATCACCAGTATTTTGCAGGAAATCATATATATGTTCAATGTCTCAACTGATCTTTGCAAGCACCAAGTTGTAAACTCAGTTCTACCGATCCGAGTCAATTCTCTCATGCCTTTCGAGCCAATAATTTTTCAAAATTTGAAAACCCTTGATTGGCGGCATTACAACGGCTGTGCGATCATTACGTAGGAAATCTTATACCCATTCAATGAAAATTTTGGTCTTCGTCAAGTTACCAAAGCGTATCTCACGCTATCTAAGTCAACCTCATACTACTTTAATGTCAAATATTCGATAATAGTCTTTGCAGTTATAGATTGTTCAAAAATAAAAGATCTTCCTTATTTTTCTACAACCGTTTATTTTTTCGCCGCTACTATCACTATTTATAACCAAGTAAAGTGGATGTTTAGTCTTAATCTTTTACTGAAAAATATTCTGCATTATTCTCAAGGAAAAACAATGGCTTCCTCATCTAAAAACCATGTTTCTTCTATCACCAACCAGCTCCAGAATGCTAACATTCGCGATATCTCTGCTATGAAGTTAAGGCGTGCGGTTGGTTCAGTGAAAGCTTTATCAGTAGCTACAGAGGAGAGAGGTCACACTTTGATAGGAAAACTTTTTGCTGAGGATCCCATGGAAACGGATATGGTAAGGAAGGAATTAAAAAGTCTTTGGAAGCCGTACAAATTCAGAGAAGTTCGTGCTCTAGATAGAAACATTTATCTTTTCAAGTTCCCCACTAAGGAATTGATGGAAGCTGTTCTCAAGAGAAGTCCTTGGAATGTTTTTTAGTCTCATCTTAATCTCCTAATTTATGATGATGTTATCCCTTTAAAATACTGGAAGTTTTCTCATCATTAATGGACAATCCAATTCAAAACTTACTGCTTGAACATCATTCTGTTCAAGTAATTAATGAAGCTCTGGTCGAATTGGGTTCAAAAATATGGACTAACCCTGAAAATTGCAGACCTACTTTTGGGAGCATGATCTCAGCTAGGGTAAAATAGACTTAAGCAAACCTTTTTTTAGGGGTGGTTGGTGGAACACAGGGGCATGTGGTGTTACTTGGGTGAGATACCATTGGGAGCGTCAGCCACATAATTTATGTCCTAACTTTTGGACAATAGATCATAACAATGAGGAGTGTGCTAATGTTGCTCATGATACGAAAATAATGATATATACAAATGATAAGTATATTGCATATTGTCATGAGCTGGCTGAAACTTATGGCGTTGCAATCTGTGATGATCTTGACTTGTTAATTCAGAGAATATGTGAAGCTAGCAGAAATCAATTGGCAGAAAAAGCAGCTGACCAAGAGGAAACCAGGAGGCCCAAAAGATCAAGAATCTCTGAAGAAGAAGACCCTGACTCTATAGATGTCTTGCAGAACAACGAGTTGCATAATGTTAATGAGCATAGTACTGGTAAGAATCCATCTGTTATTGAGTTTGATGGTATGGAGCACGATCTGATTGATGAGGCGGAGAATATTACTAAGGAGTATTCACATGCTATGGATGAGGTTGATGCGTCTTCAAGCACTACGGTGCATTCTACTCCCAATATTCTCTCTTTTTATTCTTTTCTTATTCGGCAAGCTTTACCTACGGTTTCTCATAGCATTATTTATACTTTAAATTCTCGTTCCCATTTAATTTTCAGTATGAAAATTTTAAGCTGGAACTGCCACGGCTTTTTAGGAAAAGATACTAGATCTCTATCTCAACAATCTTCATAATCCTGATATAATTTTCATCTGTGAGACCAAAATAAATGACAGTAGAGTCATTAGATTATCTAATTTCCTAGGAATGCCAAACAATGTTTTTGTTCCCTCAGTTGGTTTAGCTGGTGGTTTACTTTTGTTATGGAAAGATGGTTTCTCTTTAAACATTGTTTACCAAGATGAAAAAATGATTCATGCTCGTATTATCAATGACCCAAGTATAGGGGAATGGTACTTATCTTGTGTCTATGGCACCCCTTACAACCATGAAAAAGTAGCACAATGGTCTTTCATTAAAATTCTCAGCAGTTCTATTAATAAACCTTGGGTTCTTATTGGTGATTTGAATATCACTTTTTCTCATAGTGATAGAAATTCTGAAGCTAATAATACTACTTCTAGTGATGTCCTATACCTTATTAAAGACTCTAACTTATCAGACTTAGGTTTTTGTGGAAATCCTTTTACATGGACCAGTAACATACATGGTACTAGTCATGTTAAGTCTAGGTTAGATAGAGCTTTAGGTAACACTGACTGGTACTTAGCCTATCCAGACTTTGTTCTTAGTCACCTACATCAAAATGGTTCTGACCATACACCTATATTGTTAGACCTTTCAAAACAAAATAGAGTGTCATGTAGAAGTTGGAAATTTTTTGAGCATTGGCTCAAACATGATAGTTGCTCTGAACATATTAAATCTGCTTGGTCTTCTAACTATTCAGGTTCAAATGCTTTTATTCTTTCTAACAAGTTATTTAATACAAGGCACATATTGTCACTATGGAGCAAAAATTCTTTTGGTAATATCAATAAACGTATCACTCAGCTTCAGTCAGAATTAAATACTTTACAAGATGCAGATGTGAATGGTTCAAACACAGAAGTTGTTGTTAACTTAGAAGGTGAAATCAGAATGATCAATGATATTCAAGCAAGTTCTAACATAGAAAAAGCTAGAGACTATTTCTATAATGATATGGATATGAATTCAAGGTATTTTCACATCAGAATGAATCATAGGAGATCTCGAAATAGAATTGATTCACTACTGGCGCCTGATGGTACATGGTGTAACGATGGAGACTCTCTTTCTGATCTTCTCAAAAAACATTTTCAAGATATCATGACTACCTCGGATCCTCCCAACAGTCAGCACTTTCTCAAGCATATTCCGAAGTGTATTTATATAGAAGATAATGAAGCACTAAAAGCCATTCCTACAGCGCATGAGATCTACCAAGAGCTTATGACAATGGAGCCATGGAATTCTCCAGGTCCGGATGGCTTTCCTCCTGGCTTTTATCAGACTCAATGGTCATTGGTGAAAGAAGATGTTTGTAAAATGATCAAGTATTTCTTTCATTCTGGTTTTCTTCTTCAGCAGCTTAACAACACAAGAGTCTCTATGATTCCTAAAGTCCAGATAGCTAATAAACCGGAAGATTTTCGTCCAATTGCCTTGTGTAATACGGTATATAAAATTATTTCAAAGATTATTGCCTTGAGGATGAAGAAACATATAGCTAAAATCATATCTCCTATGCAATCTGCATATGTCCCAGGAAGACTAATCTCGGAGAATATATGTCTGGTTCAGGAAATTATTCAAGCAATGAAGAAAAAAGAAGGTATGAGTGGGCATCTTGCACTCAAAATGGATATGTCTAAGGCGTTCTACAGATTGGAATGGAGTTTCTTGTTGGATATTCTTCAACAGTTTGGTTTCTCGGATAAATTTCGTCAACTTATCTCGCAATGTATCTCTACAACTCATATCGAAGTTATGTTAAACGGTTCTCCTACTACAGCATTCAAGCTCAATTGTGGTATTCGGCAAGGTGATCCATTATCACCTTACCTTTTCATCCTAGCAATGGAATCATTCTCAAGATTTCTAGCTCATTGCGAGAAAACTGGACAATTGACAGGTATGAAAATCTCACGCTCTGCACCAAAGATTAACCATCTGCTTTTTGCAGATGATTGTCTTTTGTTTTGAAAAGCCAATGATTCCCAAGTTCATAAACTTTTTTTTGCTCAATCAATTCCAATTTTATTACTCATTATGGAAAAATACAAAGACTCCAAGGTTTACAAACTAAAAAGGAGCCCAACAGGAAAATAACTGAAAAAAAAAAAAAAAAAACCAAAAAAGCCCAACAAAAATTGGAGCCCAACAAGCTAACAGAACTCAACAAAATCTATAGTAAATTTGCTCAGGTGATTCCAGAGCATGTAAGAAACTTGGTTTTGTAGTGTATTTCAGTGCAGCTCCTCTCTCCAAGCCTGCTCCCTTCTTTGCCATGGAATCAACAGAGAAATTCACTTCCCTTAAGCTATGTACAATTTGAATATTTCTTATTAATTCCTTTATTTTACTCCATCTTACCTGCACAAACCAAAGCAGTCTTCCAGAGTTGTATGCACTCACTGCAGCTTTAGAATCAGAATTGATGCACATGTCAAGTTTATTATTCTGTAATGCCCATTCAGCTGCACCTGTAATAGCCATTATTTCAGCAATGTAATTTGTTGCAATCCCCAGACCTCTTGCTTCAGCATATATGTACTCTCCCTGATCATCTCTGCACACAAAACCATAACCTGCTGCACCTGGATTGCCTCTGGAAGCACCATCACAGCAAATGAGTGTTTGATTTCTTGCAGGTAAGAAAAATCCCACTGCTACTATCTTCTGTAACTTTATTGGTTGATTTTTCAGATCAAATTTTTTTAAAATCATGTAGTCATAACTACAGTCCCACATACTACTCCTTATTCTTACTGCACAGTCTGTAGTATACTGTTTTATTCTCCTCTTGAACTTTCCAAGGTCCACTTTTTCCTCATCAAAGCAAATTTTGTTCCTTAAGAACTAAAGTTCCATCATTGTTATGGAAGCAACAAGTATCCATATATCCTTTACAGCTCCACTTTTATGTTTAGCAAATTTCATCACATCTTCATATGATTTGGATTGCAGAACAAGAAAATTCCTCCAAGCCATTCCCATATTAACTGACTGAAGTTACAAAGCCATTCCCATATTATCAGTATCAGCACCACATAATTAACATTTTGAAGCTAAAGTGAATCCATTGTGTTTCATTTTCTCATCAGTTGCACACACACCCCTCACTATCTTCCATACATTACTTGCTGTTATGGGATGAAGAGTTATATTCCAAACATACATTGCCCATTTCACTTTTTGACAATGCTCTCTAATCAATTCAACAGCTGATGACACTGTGAACTCACCTGACATAGTACCAGTCCTAATTCTAGTGTCCTTCTTCTTTGATATAATAGGTAATTCCTTTATTTGAAAGTATTGTAACATTCTAGGAGGTATTAACCTTTCACCATTAACAATCAAATCTGCTACTTTCATGCTTCTATTCTGAAACATGTATTCATCTTCCTCATAAAGTTCAATCAAAGGTTGTTCCTTTATCCAAGCATCATTCCAAATTGAAATTTGCTCTCTTGAACCTGTAATTCATCTTGTATGCAGCTATACTTCTTCCATAACCCATTTTAAGCCAGGCCACACTGAAGACTTTTTATATCCTATAATCCATTCACCATTAGCATTAGTAAATTTTGCTCTCATAAATCTTGCCCATTTAGCTTCAGAATTTTGTATCTTCCACACTAATTTCATTAGCAAAGCTTTATTAATCACTTCCATTCTCCTTATGCCCAAACTACCTTCCTCAATTGGAGTACATGTTTCATTCCACTTTAAAGTAACACTTTGTCTTTCATATGGATCCCGTGTCCATAGAAAATTCCTTATGAGTGTTTCACACATCTGCACCACACTTGCAGGCCACTTGTAGACTTACATGTTATAAATGGGAATGCTGCATAAAATTGACTTTATAAGTGTTATACTATCTTTTAAAGATAGCATTTTCCCCACCCATCTAGTCAATCTATTTTGCATCATCTCCACTACACCCCAAACTGTACTTGATTTTATAGCTCCTCGTTTTAAAATTACACCCAAATACTTGTCTGGAAACTGAGAAAGATTCATTTGAAGTTCATTTGCAATTTGGTGCTTTCTGGCTTCAGTTACACCACCCAAAAAAATCTTGCTCTTCATTTGATTGATTACTTTCCCAGAGGATGATTGATAATCACTTAAAAGCTTCATCACCTTTTGTATATTCTTTTTATGCCCATTGAAGAACAAAAAAAACATCATCTGCAAAAAGGATATGAGTGGGATGTACTCCTCTGTAATTCACCATTGGTACAATCTTGTTTTCCTCCACCATTTTACTCAAGCTTCTACTCAAGACATCTTCAGCCATCACAAAAAGGATTGGTGATAATGGATCACCTTGTCTCAATCCTCTACTCACTTCAAAAAAGCCAACTGGTCCTCTTTTTTTTGCTAAGTCCAATAGTTTATTAAGCAAAAAAACGTAATTACAAGAATTACAAGCAGGAGGCACAAGGCCTCCCTACCCCCATAAACCAAAAGGGTAAAATAAATAACTAGTCTGAAAGCCCAAAAATTATAAATGAATAAAAATAAACAGAGAAAAAGAAAAAGAAGACTAGTTGCCTAATTTTTCTTCACTTTCTATAGCGCCAAAATAACCAGCAAAACACTCCTCTCAGAAAATAAGGTTAAGTGTTTCCACCTCCTTTAGCTTTCTTCTTTGGAGTCTTCATTCTTTTTAATTGATCTTGTGTTTCCTTGACATACTCCTTTCGAAAGGAAGAGTCTTTCAAATACTTTTGTTGTATATCAAATTTTGTAATTGTACAAAAAATTTCATGTTCTTCTTTTGTTAACTGAGTAGAACCACTTGCATGCACCTTGGGCTGTACTTCCCTATCCATATTTGCAGGCTCATTCACTTGCAAGCCCAAATTTTCAGAGCAAACAGAGTCCGTGTAATTTTTAGTAACTTCACGTACAGAATCCAAGTGAATTTGGATTTCCGTGTCTTCCTTGGACTCGGCTACAATCCTCTCATCTTCTAACACACTAAACTTGTTCGGAGATAAACCACTCCAGTGAAAGTTAGTTTACTTGACGAATTTGAGGAGTAATCCTTATACGCCTTCTTAGCTCTCTCCAAATCTTCTCGCGCCTTCAGCAAATTTGCTAAATCTTCTTCCATTTTATTTCCTAGCTCCAAAGCTATACGCTCCTCAGCACATAATTCATCCCCTCGTTCAAATTGAGCCCTGAGCTGTGCAACCGCACCAATAATAGGAGGAAGGTTTTCATCATCTTCTTCCTGAGGCATATTTGTACTCTTATTTCCATTCCTTTTATGTTGAACTTCATGCCAGTCACTTGTAGCATCCACAGAAACATGGCTTTGTAAGCTATGCAATTCAGAATTTTTTCCCCAGCATTAGTTGGATTGTTACGTACCTGCCATTGCTGTTTTGGAGGACCTTTGGCTTGCGGTTTTGCCTGTTTATTTTTCATACATTCTGCATCCATATGACCAATTATTTTGCACTTGGAGCAGAACTTTGGACGCTTTGGAATGTCGATATCCTGCCAGAAGTTTCTTCCCCCAGCCGTAACATGAATAGCATCAGCTTCATGACTTGCAAAATCTATATTTATAAGAACAGATGCAAAGTGTCCATATTCATGATTAAGAGTTTTTGTATCCACCACAATTGGAGTACCTAGGGATTTACCCATAGCTAGCAAAGATTTCTCAACCCAAAACTCCATTGGCAAGCCAGGGAATTTCTCCCAAACTGTTGCTCGTGAAGTTGGTTGCTTGTCTGCATCGAAACCAGGGTACCATTCAATGAGTCGTAGCTGATGATTATCCACCATCCAACCATCTTCAGAAAAAACCCTATTTTTATCTTCTTGAGATAAAACTTTTATAATGAAAAACCCTGATTCAAAGGAACAAACTGGACTTGCTCCTGCCCAAGGTTCCATTGCTTTTCAAGGGAGATTTTGATAGCGTTAAAATCAGCTCCCTTGAAATCTATACGACCTATAAGGCTGAAATGCCAAATCTCACAACCTTCATTGAAAAAATATTGAGGTATTTCAATGGATGGTTTACCATCTTTACTGGTGGGATTTGGGAGAGAACTCAAATCCACGGAAGTATTAACATGAAGTTTATTTTCACGTTCAGAAGTTAGGGTTTTCTTTCGCTTAACCTTGTCCGCATAAGAAGTTGTTATAGTAGCAGTTGAAGATGAACCCCGTTCATTGTTTTCCCCCATTTTGAATCATCCAAAAATGATCAAAACAAAGGGAAAAAACCGAATGGTTTACCATTTTGAAGCCAACTGGTCCTCCATTTACTAAAACTGAAATTCTAGCTGAAGTGGATAATTGATGTAACCAATTTATGCACTTCTGAGAAAAACCAAACTTTCTCATGACTTCAAATAGGAATTCCCAGCTTAGTGAATCATAAGCTTGTGTAATATCCAATTTTAATCCTACATTCCCACCTCTCCTCTTTGTGTCTAACTCATTTATTATTTCAGATGCCAAAACAACTTGTTCTTGAATACATCTATACTTTATAAAAGCTCCATGTTGTTCTGACAGTAACTTCTCCATGAGCCCATACATTCTAGAAGTCATTATCTTTGTGAAGATCTTAAAACTGAAATTGCTCAGTCCTATAGGCCTAAATTGATTTGGTCTTCTAGCACACTTTACTTTAGGTAATAGAAACAGAAAATTAGAGTTTAAACCTTTTGGAATTATACCTTTCCTCCAACAATATTGGACTGCATTTATTACTCCCTCTCCTATGATCTCCCATGCAAATTTGTAGAAGAAACCTGGAAATCCATCAGGACCAGGAGCATTGTCTGCATTTAATGAAAAAACTGCTTCTTTGATCTCCTGACGTGAAGGGATTCTCTCTAACATCATGTTGTCTTCTGAATTTATCACTTCTGGGATTGCATCAAAAATTCCTTCCATAAAGTGAACTTCTTTGTATTTGAATTTATCTTTAAAATGATTCTCCAATGAGTTAGCAATCATAGCATGATCATTAATTATAGTACCAGCATCATCTTCAAGTTCAGTTATAGCATTAGTAGCCTGTCTTATCTTTATTGAATAGTGAAAAAACCTGGTATTTGCTGCCCCATCCTTTAACCAACTTACCCTTTCCTTTTGTTGTAAAATTGAGCGATGTTGTTGAGTTAATATCTCTTGTTTCCCTCTTGCCACCACCAAATTGTTTAAAAGTGAAATATTACTTGGATCCTTGTCTGGAATTAAAGATGCATTCAATACTTATTTTTCAGCATCTGCCAATTTGATTCTAACATCACCAAAAATGCTCCAATTCCATTCTTTTATTCTTATCTTCATCATTTTCATTTTTTGCATAAACACAAAAATAGGATTACCCTGTATATCTTCATTCTAAACCTCCTTGATCACTCTTTTGAAGTCATCATGTTCCATCCAAACTTTTAGGACTCTAAATGGTATATTTTTTGGATTGGGAATCATCACACAAAATCCCAGTAGTGGACTATGATCAGAAATACTTCTTACTCCCACCTTATAGCTCCAATTTGGATATTTCTCAATCCATTTCACATTGCACAGAGATCTATCCAAAGTACATACAATTCTTTTAACACCTGCTCTGTTATTGCACCATGTATATTGCAACCCTGAACTTGGAGCTTGTACTAAACCACATAAATTCAGCACTTCATGGAAATCTTGCATTGCTACTCTTAAAGGAGTTCTCCCACCTATCTTTTCTTCTAAACTTAGCACTGTATTAAAATCTCCAATTAACATCCATGGTAGATCCATATTATTTATATTCATCAATTCATTCCATAATTCCATTCTATCCACAGAAATTGAAGTTGCATGAATACCAGAAACTAAAACCCCTCCCACATTTACAGTAATCACTTGTCTTGTTATTGATACCACTGTAGTTTCAGTTATAGAAGCACTCCAAAATAACCATATATTGCCTTTATCACCATTAACTGAATTATGTATTAACTTGTGATTCATACCTGATAACTTTAAGCTTTTGCAATCCTTAGAATTCCATTTAATTTTTGGTTCCACCACCCATACTAAAGTACGACTATTTTTTTTTACTAAACTTCTTAGTTTATCTTTGGCTCTAGGTCTCCTTAAGCCTCTGATATTCCAAAAGATTGTCTTCATATAGAAAGTTGAGATTGAGAAGTAGAAGGACTTCTCACTCCTTTTTTCTCTTTCACTAAATTCATAGCATTATGCTTTCTAGTTGTAATCAAACTGATATTCTTAGGTTTAACAATTTTTTTCACAACTTCTTGCACCACTTGATCCTTGCCAGCTTCCACAGTAACTTTATTAATAACAGAAGAGCTACTAGTTGCAACATCCAGCAATTTATTCACACTTAAGGGTGGAAAATCATCATTCACTAAATTCTGAAGAATATGAAATTTACCTGTATTCTCATTTTCATTAACATTAGCATTCTCAGTTGAAATCTCCAATGGAGAGAGAATAGCATCCACTACTTCATCTTCACCAAACATTTCATTCTCAACTCTATTATGCTTCTAATTTTTTGGAGTGCAGCAAATATCAAAACCAATAGGTGTTTGAGCATTTTTCTCCTTAAGTTTTCATATTCTCCTTTGCACTTTTGGTTCCTCACCATTAACATCTTTATGCACTCTACACTCAATAACCAAATGTCCCACAACCTTACAATGACTACAGAAACTAGGAATTTTAGGGATTTGTACCTCTTGTTCAAAGCTGCCATATTTGGTTTTGACTAAAACCTGATTAGGAATTTTGTTTGCTAAATCCACTTCAACTAAAACACTGGCATAATATCCAACTTCCCTTTTAAGACTTGTGTCATCCACCTTTATAGCTCTTCTAATTGCATCGCCCACAGACATAAGTATCTTTTCTTTCCAATATTCAATAGCCAATGCAGGAAAAATTAACCCATTCAAAAGCTGTAGTAGTTTTCTGAGAAGCTGGATTAAAATTTTGTTCCCAAAGTCTCAGTTTAAGAATCTGAGAATCAACTTTCCACAAACCATTCCAAATATATTTCATATCTTTTTTATTTGTTAATTTGATGATGAAAAAACCTTTGCCAAGAGGAATTAGTTGATAAGTACATGTTGTATTCCATTATTTCCTCAAAGATTCTTCAGCAGTAGCAAATTTTAATTTGACAAAATCTAATCTCCCAATTAAACTAAAATTCCATTAACTAATACTTTCATCAATTTCCTCATCCGGTATATATAAAGATGGAACATGATTAGAAACTTCACCTTCTATTCTCTTCTCTTTAGGTTCAGAAAAGAAACTAAAATTAGGGTTATTCAAAATCGATCCCATATTTTGATGAACGGATCGAAATTCCTTTTACAATCCACCAAAATCTTAAACAGAAATCTCTTTCAGATAAACTAATTATCCGTAACTAAGAACGATCCTAAAATCAACATCAATTCTCTCTATGCTCAGGAAAGCCGATTAACTTCAAT
Organism: Papaver armeniacum; assembly: GCA_023531295.1. NCBI lineage: Eukaryota > Viridiplantae > Streptophyta > Magnoliopsida > Ranunculales > Papaveraceae > Papaver > Papaver armeniacum. Next base: position 364,990 of record JAJJWW010009507.1, read on the forward strand.
AAATCAGCTGTTTACTTCAGTTCAAATCTTGATCCTGAGACTTGTCAAACTATCAGTGGTTCCTTATAGCATAACCTATGGGTAGTCTCCATTTGGAGACTAACTCTTTCATATAAAAGAGTACTCGTCCAATAGAAAGAGTGAAGCTACTATGGCCAAAAATGAAAGAGGACACTAAACGGGTAATCATCCCCGTTTATACAAAAAAATTCAAAATTTAATAATAAAATAATGATTGGGGGGGAAAGTTATTCTTTAAAAAATTGAATTTAAGCATATACGGGGGACAATCCCCCGTAAGATAATAAAAAACAGTATAGACGGGGGACTTTTTTTAATTTTCTCAAACGGGGGACAATCCCCCGTCCAGTGTTACACTACCAACAACTCGTTCACATGAACGAGTGTATGAACGTGTTGGGGGTGGAAGTGGGGTAAAAACTGCCCATAGCAGCCTCTAATTAGAGCAAATTGGTAGTTCACTCCTTCAAATGAAAGAGTGACACTACCCGTAGCTCTTGCTCTTACAAGTCAAATACCTTAATATTTCAGATGAGAAGTACCTTGGACTACCTTTCATTGTAGGTAGGAAAAAGTGTATCCCCTTTTCTATTCTCTGTGAAAAAATGGATCACAGATTCTCCAATTGGAATGGCAGCAACATGTCTGAAGCAGCTAGATCCGTGATGATTAAGAATGTATCCAATGCAATACCAATTCATCACATGAAAAGTTTTAAACTACCTGATCTTACCATAAAGAAGATGAGCTCTAAACAACAGCAATTCTGTAGAAATAAAAAAATATGCAAGCGAAACCACATTATCACATGGAGAAGAACACAAAGGCCGAAAGAAGAAGGCGGGTTGGGTTTTTGAGATATGTACATTTTTAATAGATCTTTACTGGCAAAATTAACATGGAAGCTTTGTTCTGACACTGACTCTATGATGGTAAAATCTCTTCAGGCAAAATATTTCCAAGATGGAGATCTCTTCAACCTAAAGAAAAAGTCTAATTCAACCTGGTCATGGAGAAGCATGACTTCTGAGCTGGAGTTTGTTCAATCAAATAGTTGTTGGTGCCTGGGTAATGGTAAGTAGATCTTAATTTGGAAACACAGATGGATCCAAGCTTTCACAAATCCTCCTGTCCCAAAACAAGGTTGTACTTCACATCTGCAATATAATTATGTGCATCAACTTTTTAATCAGGATAACAATTCATGGGATATTAATATACTGCAAGAGTTATTTGATCATAATACAGTCAGTATTATCTTTGGTATTCAGATTCACTTGATAGGGTGTAGAATACATCCTATTTACTATCTATTGTTTATGCTTTCTTTGCTATTTTTCTTGTAAATTATGTATTTTACGTTTGTTTTGAGTTTTGTAGCTACTTTGGAGTCACACGGAGGAAAAGAAGAAGAAATTAACCAATTTGAGCAAAAGGGCAAAATTGTCATTTCATGGGCGAACACTATTTGGAGCCCAGCCAATGTTAAGGGGCAACCCTATTGGAAGGAGTATTAAAGACAGACCAGCTGAGGATAAGGGGCTAGAAACTTGGTTACCCCTTATCAAGAGTACCCGAGTACCAATATCATGCCCCAAATCTCTCCATCCCTAAATCGAGAAGAGATTTCTTCTCAATCATTCTCTCACCCCGCTCCACCTGAAAGTGAGAAAAGCAGCGGCTGCTGCTATTGAAATTGTGAGAGAAGAAGAGTAAAACGATGCAGCCAAGATCGAGAAATTGCTGTAAAGTCTGAGATTGAGCCTGAGAAGAGCTGAGCTGATGATTATTGAGTATTGATTCGTTGTTGGTGTTATGAAGAAACCTAGGGAATAAGAACTAATGGGGATCTGGTATGAGTTAATGGATGATGGCTATTTGAGGTTCAGATTGAGAATTAAGAAAATTGGGTTTGGCTCAAGAACCAGGTTCACTGTTGCTGCTATGAGAAAGGGGATCTGGTGGTGATGTGATGATTGAAACTCGAGCTGAACAAAAGCTAGGGTTCGATGTAACCTGAGATTGAGATTCAGATGGGGAAAATGAAGTGGGTTCGATGCAGATATGAAATTGGGTAGAGATTGATATGGATTTATGGTGATTGACGAAGATTAGAGGCTGAATTCGAAGTCAGAAAAACACAGAGAAGATGGGTTAAGCTGGTATTGTAGGGATTGTGAACTGTGATAGAGAAATTGGTATGGCTGGTGGATTGAAGGAATTGGTAAGGTTCTGAAATGGGTTTCTGAGATCGAAGAAGAGAATTTAAACCAAGAATGGGTTGATGGTGCTGTTGGTTGAAGTCATGAGCATGTATCGGGGGAGAAGTTGATGTTGGTTCCAATTGGTTTTGGTGATGAATTAGAAGATGGGTTTGTGGTTAATTCAGCCGTGCTGCTGGTGTACATATTGAGTTTGCAGCTGCAGGATGAATTGTTGGTGGAGCAACTGGTGTTGGTGGTCTGAGATGGATGCAGGGTTTGTGTATGAGTTCTGTTGATGTTGCAGGGAAGAATGGAAGAACGATTGAAGCTTCAATAGATGTATGCTAGGTTCTTAACAAGAGAAGACCAAAAAAAAAGAGGCTTGAATTTGGCCGGGAAAGCCCTGTAAATAGTCGAAACTCGGTCGGTTCTCCATTCCGGCGAGTTAACTCGTACGAGTCTGACAAAGATCCAGTTCTCAACTCGTGAGTAAGACCAGCAAGACAGATTCAGATCAGCTGATTCATAAGCTGACTCCTCCTCCCCTTGACCGTTGACTGACGGTTTGACCCTTTTGACCGTTAGTACTAACGGTGGACTGACGGAATATTCTGTCGGCGGAGAAGAAGATTCCGACGACTATTCCGACTAAATTCCGGCCATAATACCAGCTTTTCGGTGGACCAAAATTACATAATTTTGTGTGGATTCTTCTCATGGGTGTGAAGACTTAGATTTGGAAATTGGATAAAAATTTGTGGAGAATTCTCTAGAATCATCTAAACTCATGGGTTTGTGGAATTTGGTTCAAATTTGGAAAGAGAAGATGGAAGATTTGAGAAAGGCTTGGACTTGGAAATTGAATTATTATGGAATGAGGATTCTATTCCTTGGAAGATTTGGAGAATATTGAAGCCTATAAATAGAGAAGTTTTCTATATCTTTTACACACCTCTCTACACACACAACACTTGTGTTTTTGTTTGCTTTTCAAAATCCTTCTTTTTAATTATTTGTGTGAACTTTAAAATTCTCCCTTTAATTATTTGTGTGAATTTCAAAAACATGAGTAGCTAATTTTCTTATTGATTGAGGATGAATTCCTAGTTCTTAATATATGATTTGAGTTTTGTTTCAATTCTATCTTGAAGTTTTTCACATGATTATCGTTTGTTTTTACTAATAGGAATGTTTATTCATTCATGATTGATTGATAGATTGTTTAGAGTGCACGCTAAATTGATTTGTTAATTTGATCTAAAGCTAGTGAAAGTTAGGGGATAAGTAATCGTTTCTTGACTCTTTACATAAGTAGCAAACACGAGACCTTGCGGAGGGATTCCGTGGAGCGATTGTGTGTAAAAACAACGCTAGAAAGTGGACCAAGCGAACCGAGTTTAACTACTAGTACTAAACCTAAATTCATAGATCTTAATGCATTCGGGAATTACATCTTGTAAGCGAACCTCAAGGTGGTTCTTTTGAATAGAATCGATAACTAAGCGGACTTGTTACTCAGTGAAATAAGGGATTTTGGGGCTAGCTAAGCGAACCTGCTATCCTACGGTTGGTGATAATCTGTGACTAATAACATGTGGATGAAAAACATAACTTGATTCATTGTTTTGCAACGAAGAATGATTCCTTGATCTTGTCTCTCTTATTGATTTCAACTTTATCTTTTAATTGCTTTGTTTATTTTCTTTTGCTTTATACATCCCCCCTTTTTTGTGACAATTTTTACAACTAGAATCTCTTGCTCCTCGTGGGAACGAACTTGACTTCCATTATATTATTTTTAATTGAGTGGAAATAAGATATTAATTTGATTGCACCTACGACACGCATCATCAATACACTCAAGAGGACATGTTAGTCTGGTTACTTGAAAGAAATGGTGTTTTTTCCGTAAAATCGTCATATAGGAAGATGTATGAAGCGCAAAATGTCTCAGAATCTGTGGGGCGAAGAATGATTAAAATCTAGAAAACAATGTGGAAACTCCCTTTGCTTCCCAGGATCAGGCAATTCTTATGGAAAGCAGTCTCAATCTTTCTCCCAACAAGAGACATTCTGAGCATGAAAATGCCTGGAATTGAAACTGTCTGTCCATTCTGTAAACAAGTACAAGAAACTCCAACTCATGTATTAATGGAGTGTAATTTAGCAAGGGCAGTTTTGTTCTCTATCTCTGGTTGGTCTTCAACTGGCTCTTTCTCCTTCTCGGATTGGGTAAGAAGTTGGGTTGATGAACTACAGGAAAGAAAGATTACGACAGATGAAATTTGCAAAAGGTCTATCATTGCGTGGTGTTTATGGTTGAGCAGATGTGATAAATTTTTTCAGAATGTTAACCCTTGTCCTGGAAGAACTATTATAAGATATCGCATCTTCATCAATGAAAACTTAGGTCAAGAAAGAATGACTCATAATACTGTCAGTAGAGTCAGTAGAAGAAATGTGCACTGGTCACCTCCTCCTATGGATGTTGTTACTATCAATGTTGATGGATCATTCTTAAATTCTAATAAAACTGGTGGGATTGGTCTAATAATTTGAAATTTTGTAGGTGCTCAGCAAGCCGCAAGGTGCATCTACCTGAGGGGAATAAGAAATGCAGAGCAAGCGGAATGCATGAGACTATTGGAAGCTATAAATTGGGCTCAAAGCTTAAAGTTGGAGAGATTGCATTTTGAACTTGACGCTAAGACAGTGGTGGAAGCAGTTAACAACAATGCTTCAATTGATTGGAAACTTCTCAATATGATTAAAGATATTCAAACTTTGTTTCGTAGATTTGACTCTTGGAAATGTTCTTACATTCCTAAAGAGGGTAATAAAGTAGCAGGCATACTTTCTAAGTTAGCTAGAGAAAATGCTTTTTCTATTTCTTGGTCTAGCTCTTGTCCTGTTGAGATTAGAGCACAGTTATGTGAAGATAGAACTCATGTACTGATCTAATTTTCTTCAATACATCATCTTTCGCTTCAAAAAAAATAAATAGATGATGGATTTGTAGATCGAGATTTGTTGATGATGGGTTTTGATTAGATGATGGATTTTTTGTTGAAACCTAAATCTATTGAAGATGGGGTAGACTGCAGATTTGTTGAAGAAGAAAAAACTATTCTCTTCGCTCTCGGCTGAAAATTAAAAAGCCTTTGATGAAAAAAATAGAAAAGAGAGAGACAGAGTAATTTTAATCTTCTTAAAAATATTTAAGAAAAAAATTAGAAAAGAATTATAGAAAATTAAAAAAAGAACTATTAACAACCCATGAGAAACTGTAATATTACAAAAAAAAACATATGGTGTGCAACGTTTGTATATGTTGTACCACTAATAAATGAAATATTAATAGTCTGTGCAACGGATAATCTGGTGCGCAACGGATATTAACGTTGTTAACTGTGCAACGTCTATATCCGTTGCGCACCTCCGAAAATGAAGCGTTGCTAAAACAAGGATATGGTGTAGTGAGTAGCGGTTTGAGTTGGGAATTTACATTACTCTTTTGTAACCATTAGTTTCTTTTTACAAAATTATATTTATGCACTTAAACAAACTCATGTATTATTGGATTTTGATTCCCTAAAACCCTGTTGATTCTTTCGGCCTTTCCTTTACTTGGAAAGAACCTGAACTGTTTGCTTGCTTGTATGAATGTTATGAGAAATAGGAATTTCCAACTGTGGTATATAGGATACACTCCTTCATTTATATCTACTTACTTTCGAGCTTTTATGCATAATAGGTGTGTAAGGAATTGGTCGACACCAATATATACATTGTTTGAAGAAAGAGTTAGTTCCATATACTTCGATTGTTTCGTGTGTGTTGTTCTTCTTTTAATGTTTAGAGTACCCGATTGTTATTGCAGTGAGTTAAATGTGTTTGCCAACGTTTGGTAAATTTTGCATTGTTTGAAATTCAACTTTGATGATTTCATTTGAGTAATGTAAGTATCCACTGGGCTTGTTTAGCTCACTCCTTCCATCTCCTTTTAGCGGCAGGTAACTTTGATATAAGTGGTGTTGACTCAGCCGAAGGAGAGATTAGCGTTTGGGTCGAGTAAGGTGTTCGGTTTATGTATAGGGAGGTAACTGCCGGTATCTTTTTGTGGGCAGTGCTGTGTATGTAGTTCTTAAAATTGATACGTTTTTGCTTGTATGTGAAGTACTAATCTACTGTTGTATATATATATACTTATCTATCTCAAACCAACCGTGTCTAAATGTCTGGTAAAACTATGAATGTAAATCACTCCTTAAAATCTTAAGTTGAACACGTTTTATTTTTCTTCTTGAAGTACCTGTGTCTTTTTACAATTTTGTAAGTGTCCATTTGTGTAAGGATCAAGTCAGTACATGTGGTCTCATCTCAGCAAGGGAAACTCTTGTTGTTCGTCCTTTTGAAACTTACTGTAGTTGGTTTCTTTTATATTCGTTTATTCAACAACAAAAAAAAAAAAAAAAAAGAGGTTAGACAGAGTAGCACCTTAAATTATGGATTTGTGCGTTAATTACGGGATTTTCTGAAAAAAGGGCGCTACAAAAATGATTTATATCATGTATCTAAACTTATAATAGAGCATAAGAGACCAGGAACACTTCAGAGAAAGGATTATTATAACATCTACAACTGAAATTTTGGCCAATCATCTTTACCCGATGTAAAGAGGCTTGAGTTTTCTTATCTATTTGTCAATATTAACACCCTCTTGTTCTTTTGCATCTGATTTTATTACGGTCTTGTGATGATTGTAGCATCTTAGTGGTTTTATCTCATTGATGATTGTGGAATCAATCTATGAGATGTTTTCCCTAATAGTTTCTGAGTTTTTCTTTTAGTTCACTATTCCCATCAAAATTTAATTTAACTAAACTAATTGATGCATATATTTTATGAGTCACAAAACGTATGATTGTGGTACTCCCTTTGTGTTAATAGTAGAGATCCAGTGGTGGTTTGGAAGCAGTGGTGCAAGGGTTTTCAATCTTCCATTTCAACAGTAGTGTTTATTCCTTCATCAAAGACATGGAAAATCTGAAAGTCACTTGTAGCAGTAGTAGGCCATTAGTAGTGGTATTTTTGGCTCTAATCATATCGTATATGTTTCTCTTAACAGTAGTAATTTCAAGTGCTATATATATAAAAATAATGATCATCATCATCATCACAATAGCTTTTTCTCTCTGAAACACAATGGGGGAAGTGGTATCTTGATAGGGTGTAGAATACACCCTATTTACTATCTATTGTTTATGCTTTCTTTGCTATTTTTTCTTGTAAATTATGTATTTTCGCTTGTTTTGAGTTTTGTAGCTACTTTGGAGTCACACGGAGGAAAAGAAGAAGAAATTACTCTATTTGAGCCAAAAGGGCAAAATTGTCATTTCAGGGGCGAACACTATCTGGAGCCCATCCAAGGTTAAAGGGCAACTCTCTCAGAGGAGTATTAAAAGTAGCCAGCTGATGTTAAGGGGTAACTACATGTTAGGGGCTGTCCACTGGGGTATCCCTTATCTAATGAGAGGGGTGGTCCCTATCCTTGGGGTGTAACTATCCACCCAAATAACCCTAACTATCTCGAGCTTCTCATTTCTTCCCAATCATTATTTGCATCTGAAAAAAAAAAAAAAAAGAGGCGAGAAACTGAGAGCTGCCTGAGGCATTAATGGCAGAAACTGAGAAACAAATCGAGAAACTTTAAAGAAGATGAGACTCTCTACTGTTGATGGAATTGCAATTGTTGAAGTGATGCAGTGAATGAAAGATGATTGAGAGAAGTGGAATCGACGATGAATTAGAACTGAGATTTGTTGTTGAAGCTTGATGAGATGAGATTTGAGCTTTCTGAGAAGAATAAAAGATGGGTTTCGACCTAAAGCTGCTGTTGTTGGTCCGAGAGCTGATATGAAGAACACAAAGAACGAATGCCGCTGTTGTGAAGATCAGGGAGATGCAGTCGAGAATCGAGAGAACAGATCGTGATGGCCCTAGTGGTTTCTGCTGCTGCTAATCGAGAAAGAAAGTGGGTTGTCATTCAATTCGAGAAGCAGTTATTAGGGATTGAGACGTGATGTTGTTGATTTTCATGAGGCTAGGTTGAGTTGCAGACAGCCAATTTGAATCCGAGAGCTCGTTCTTGCGGCTATGGATCTGCGATTGGTTGAGATGTAATCTGATGATGGTTAGATTTGTGAGAGATTCATACTGAGATTAGAATAGAGTGAATCGTGGCTATACTAATTGAAAGCTTGAAATGGAAACGGAATGTGGGTGAATCTTGGTAGGGTTGTGCGATATGGATCAGGGAAAGAACACAACACACCTCAAGAGCAAGAAAAGTTTTGAGATTACATGGAAAAAAAACAGCTGTTGCTGCTACTGGTGGTTTGGAGATAAAGGAGAAGGCAGTGGAAGAAGGGTTTGATACTGTTGATGGTATGAATGAAGATGTTTAATCTGAGAATGAGTGAAGCCTTGTTGGACTGCTCAGTTAGATGTATGTTAGGATTGTGGAATTGAAGCTTAATGGAACTGCAGATGATGGCAGTGCAAGGGAAGATGGAACTGCAGGTGATGGCAGTGCAAGGGAAGATGGAGCATGACTCAGGTGATGGAATGGCGTGCCGCCTAGATTGTGCAAGGCTGGTTCTGGTGGAGTTGCAGTTGCAGTTATGGAGCTGATTGGAAGCAACTGATGAACTTGAATTGAAGGTGATGAATTGTTGCTGTAGATAGTTGGAAATTCAGCTGAGATGAATGGAGGTTGTATAAAGATGGGTCTGATGCTGTGAACTGTTAGGGTCTGAAATTGGCTCGAGAATGAGCTGAGCAGAATGTTGGAGATTATAGAGCTGTGATATGATGAGATGGAAGGAGTTACAGCAAGGATTTCATGGGTTTAAGGTGCCAGGCTCGGGATGGTGTTGCAAGCATGAACATCACTTTGGATGTGTGGAAGAATGTGGGCGATGCATAATGATTATGCAAAGACAATGCAAAGCTTACTCAATGGCGAGCCGAGACTAATCTAATCAGACTAATCGCCCACCGAGCCAAGGCGGTGTCGACTTAACACCTAACTCGGTCACTGACCGAGTTGACTCACTGACCCGGTTTACTCCCTTGACCCGCTGACTAACGGAGACCGTTATCCTGACTGTTATCTCTGACGGCATCGTAATAGAATATTCCTCCAGTGACCGGCAGTGATACTCAGGCGACCGGCGGCGACTATTCCGGCCGGATTCCGGCCATAATACCATTTTTCCGGCGAGCCAAAAATTCCAGAATTTTCTATGGATTTCTCTCATGGGTGTGAAGACTTGGACTAGGAATTGGATGGAGAATTGGCTCAAACTTGGAAAGAGAAGATGGAAGAAGAGAAAGACTTGAATTTGGAAATTGAATTGCTAAAGGAAAAGGATTCTATTCCTTGGAAGATTTGGAGAATATTGAAGCCTATAAATAGAGAAGTTTTACACATCTTTTACACACCTCTCTACACACACAACAATTGTGTTTTTGCTTTCAATTCTTCTTCTTAATTATTTGTGTGAACTTGAAAATTCTCCTTTTAATTATTTTGTGTGAATTTCAAAAACATGAGTAGCTAATTTTCTTATTGATTGAGGATGAATTCCTAGTTCTTAATACATGATTTGAGTTTTGTTTCAATTCTATCTTGAAGTTTTTCACATGATTATCGTTTGTTTTTACTAATAGGAATGTTTATTCATTCATGATTGATTGATAGATTGTTTAGAGTGCACGCTAAATTGATTTGTTAGTTTAATCTAAATCTAGTATAAGTTAGGGAATAAGTAATCGTTCTCGACACTTTACACAAGTAGAAAACACGAGACCTTGCGGAGGGATTCCGTGGAGCGATTGTGTGTAAAAACAACGCTAGAAAGTGGACCAAGCGAACCGAGTTTAACTACTAGTACTAAACCTAAATTCATAGATCTTAATGCATTCAGGGGAATTACATCTTGTAAGCGAACCTCAAGGTGGTTCTTTTGAATAGAATCTCGATAACTAAGCGGACTTGTTACTCGGTGAAATAAGGGATTTTGGGGCTAGCTAAGCGGACTGCTATCCTACGGTTGGTGATAATCTGTGACTAATAACAAGTAGAAAAGAACATAACTTTAATCATTGTTTTGCAACGAAGAATGATTCCTTGATCTTGTCTCTCTTATTGCTTTCAACTTTATCTTTTAATTGCTTTGATTATTTTCTTTGGCTTTTTACACCCCCCTTTTGTGACAATTTTTACAACTAGAATCTCTTGCTCCTCGTGGGAACGAACTTGACTTCCATTATATTATTTTTGATTGAGTGGAAATAGATATTAATTTGATTGCACCTACGACACGCATCAAATTTTGGCGCCGTTGCCGGGGAGCAACGGGCGATTTTTAGTTGTTTTTATTTTTCTTTTTGCTTTATTCTTGCTTTGTTAGATTCTTTACCGTATCTAACTTAGTTTTTGAGAATCTTGTTTCAGGTGTAATCCTTTGGTGAATGCTTAAGAAGGGCAGACCGAGTCCAATACGTCTTCGATCCGGCACTCAACTAAAGGATTTCATTCGAGCGATTAACACTCTAATTCCTCCTTCATCAAGTGATTCGGACAAAGAGGAACAAACAATGGATGAACGTACACTCAAGGACCTAGCTTCTCACAAGCTTGATACACAACAATGGTGTATCCAAACTAACTCAACCTTCGAGATCAAGCCGGGGTTGATTAGAGAGTTACCAAAGTTCCATGGCATGGTGAATGAGGACCCAAACAAACATCTTATGGACTTATATACCATAGTTATGGCTATGCTTCCACCGGAGACTAATGCGGATGGAGCAATGTTGAAAGCTTTCCCGTTTTCTTTGGCGGGCAATGCTAAGGAATGGTTATATTATTTGCCTTCCGGAAGTATCACAACATGGAATGGGATGAAGAAACTTTTCCTCGAGATATATTTTCCCGCATCCAAAGCTACTCAAATTCGCAAGGAGATTTGTGGATTGAAACAACAAGTGGGAGAATCATTGTATGAATGTTGGGAGCGATACAAGAGGTTGGTGGCAAGCTGTCCACACCATCAATTTAGTGACGTTATGATACTCCAATACTTCTACGAAGCTCTCCACCCAAGTGATAGGTCTCTTCTTGACGCCGCGGGTGGTGGTGCACTAATGAACAAGACTTTGACCGAAGCTAGAGAGTTGATTGAAAGTATGGCGGCAAACTCGCAACAATTCTACACAAGAGATGAACCAATGGTTAGGCGAGTGCATGAAGTTAGTGATTCATCATCACATCTTGATCAAAGGATGAGTAACATGGAGATAATGATGCAAAGGATGGCCGCGGTAATTATTCCGGATGGTGGGACCGAACAAGTAAATGCTTTATATCCAAATCAAAGGCCAAGGTACGATCCATACTCCAATACCTATAATCCCGGCTGGAAGGATCATCCCAACTTTAGTTATGCAAACAAGCAAGCGGCGGCTCCTAATCCATATGCGCAACAAGGTGGTTTTCAACAATCACGTTTCCAACCTCAACAACAAGGTGGTTCTCAACAATTCCAACCACAACAAGTCAAGGAGCGTGATTCTTTGAATGATGACAAGCTTAATGCATTAATGCAAGGTGTGCAAGGTCTTACTTCTATGTTCCAACAAAGCCAACAAAAGACCGATTCGGCCATCAAGGATTTACAAACTCAAATGGGACAATTGGCGACCGATGTGAACCTATTAAAATCTCAAGCATCCACAAAACTTCCTTCACAACCATTTGTGAATCCAAGAGAGAATGTTAATGCGGTTACTTTAAGAAGTGGAAGACAAGTGGATAGTCCAAGTCATCATGAAGAAACTATTGAAGAGGTAGTCAAAGACAAGGAGGAAACCGCACCAAAGGAGAACTCCACACCAACCGATCAATCCAAGGAACCGGTGCCTACTTTCACTACTCCACCTCCTTTTCCTAGTCATTTTGCTAAATCCAAGAAAGAAGCTCAAGACAAGGCACTTATGGATATCTTCAAGAAGATTGAAATCAACATCCCATTCATTGAGGCTATCAAGACAATTCCAAGGTATGCCAAGTTCATGAAGGAATTATGCATCAAGAAGGATAGGTTGCTTGATAATGAAATTACTAAAGTTGGCGAGAGTGCGTCGGCTATGCTATTGAAGAAGATGCCTACAAAGTGCACGGATCCCGGTGGTTTCACGGTGCCAATTACTATTGGTAAGAAAAGGTTTGAACATGCTTTACTTGATTTGGGAGCTTCCATTAGTGTGATGTCGGCCGAAATATATGACTCCTTGAATCTTGGACCTTTGAAAGAGACAAGAGTTATTATTCAATTAGCAAACAAGTCTGCAAGTAAATGAGCTTATTTTTCCGGTGGACTTCTTTGTGGTGGATATGGATAACAATGAGAACCGATCATCTACTTCTTTACTTCTTGGGAGGCCATTTATGAAGACCGCAAAGACGAAGATTGATGTTGATAAAGGTACACTCACTATGGAATTTGACAAGGAGATAATACACTTTAACATATTTGAAGCCATGCGCTACCCAAGTGATGTGCATTCCGTTTACTCCATTGATGTGGTTGATTCATTAGCGCAACAAATGGTGGAATTGAACCAAGAGGATGAACTTGATGTGGTGTTGCAAAAGAGCATTGAATTGGACGTCCATGGCTTGTCTACCTTGGATGTTGAAATCTCCAAGGAATTGGTGGAGATGTGTGGTGCTTTGGCGACATTGCAAGAAGCTAAAAAGGGTAATGTTTCATATATTTCTTTACCCGTGAATGATGAAATACTTGTACCATCGATTGTGAAGGAGCCCAAACTAGAATTGAAGCCACTTCCGGATCTGTAGTTGCAGGAATTCCTACACTACACACCTCACTCGAATTTGC